>JAQJVL010000189.1:0-442500 GCA_035578905.1 Stictocephala bisonia
ATTCAAATAACAATTAATAACAAAAATAAAACAATGAATTACAATATTAATACAATAGCAATTACAGATTGAAGTTCGGATTTGGCTATACTGAAGTCATTAGCCTTCAATGGATATCTTATTAGCTGCTTAGAGCTTTATCATATTCCTAGACAGATATTATAGATATTATTTATAAATATGATGTCAAATAGCGAAAGTAGTTTTTCACACAACAAACAATTCTCGATAATGATATAAAATATATGTTTTATTAAGTATGCATGAGACAATTCTCTTGTTGTTGTCGCCTGTTGTCAATTTATTTGATTTGTTTATTTTACCCAACTCTAATATAATGGCTTGTTGACCTCTGTATTTTATAAATAATATTTTAGCCACGTTTGTTAAATTTTATCATAAGATTACAATTTATATCAAAGTATCAGCCCTGTGTGTGTGTGTGTGTGTGTGTGTGTGTGTGTGTGTGTGTGTGTGTGTGTGTGTGTGTGTGTGTGTGTGTGTGTGTGTGTGTGTGTGTGTGTGTGTGTGTGTGTGTGTGTGTGTGTGTGTGTGTGTGTGTGTGTGTGTGTGTGTGTGTGTGTGTGTGTGTGTGTGTGTGTGTGTGTGTGTGTGTGTGTGTGTGTGTGTGTGTGTGTGTGTGTGTGTGTGTGTGTGTGTGTGTGTGTGTGTGTGTGTGTGTGTGTGTGTGTGTGTGTGTGTGTGTGTGTGTGTGTGTGTGTGTGTGTGTGTGTGTGTGTGTGTGTGTGTGTGTGTGTGTGTGTGTGTGTGTGTGTGTGTGTGTGTGTGTGTGTGTGTGTGTGTGTGTGTGTGTGTGTGTGTGTGTGTGTGTGTGTGTGTGTGTGTGTGTGTGTGTGTGTGTGTGTGTGTGTGTGTGTGTGTGTGTGTGTGTGTGTGTGTGTGTGTGTGTGTGTGTGTGTGTGTGTGTGTGTGTGTGTGTGTGTGTGTGTGTGTGTGTGTGTGTGTGTGTGTGTGTGTGTGTGTGTGTGTGTGTGTGTGTGTGTGTGTGTGTGTGTGTGTGTGTGTGTGTGTGTGTGTGTGCGCGTGTGTGCGCGTGTGCGCGTGCGCGCGTGCGTGCGTGCGTGCGTGCGTGCGCGCGTGTGCGCGTGCGCGTGCGTGCGTGCGTGCGTGCGTGCGTGTGTGTGTGTGTGTGTGTGTGTGTGTTTTGAAGCATTCCTTGCAGTTCTAGGTCATATTTATACAACAGCTGAAGTATCAAAAGAAGGTTTCCTTTTTACTGTATTTTATCTTCTCACTAGAACCAAGAAACGTAAGGTTACATGTTGTAAGAGTTAATGTAACATTTAGAATTAATTACTTCCACAAAAAAAAAAAAAAAAACACTAAGAGCTACTTTTATTTTCCAAGTTTGTGTTGAAAACATCCTGTAAAAAAACCCGATGAAAACATCCTGTAAAAAAACCATGTTTCTTCTATCGTTTATAAACTACACAAGTTCTGTGAAATTTCATTTTCTCCCAAAGGGCTTCCTGAAGGTTGGCCCCTCATTTTCTTCATTCTTAAAATGGAAATGTCAAATTGTGGGTCTAGCCAGGACTGGAAAATTCATTAAGAACTGAAGTTTTATCCAATAGGTATTTTGAATTTATCAAGATGAGAAGTATCTTTTAGGGTATGAACTGGACACGCAAAAACATTTAATTCAGTACTTTTATAGATACATTTCGTTATTAACTTTTAATTATAGTTAGGAAATCAAGTTTTTACGGGAATTTACCACTATCAATTTGTGGACCACTTGTGGTTGATGCTCCGGGTAGTGACAACAAAACATATATGAAATCTATTATTTGTTGTATGATTAGTTTTGTATAATCTTTTCTTCTCTTAAGAGCAACAAAAGAAGTCCTCATCATTATTGATAATGCATTAATAGGTTTATTGGAACAGGGTTAACGTGCTACATTTATTGCAACAGGGTTAACGTGCTACATTTATTCAGAAGGGTTTTAATCACCAGAAAGAAGAAGACAATTGCGTCAATTATCAAAGTAATTAAATATCTTTTACCTTGGACATTTCTGTTCTATGTTTTGGAACCTTTAAGGCTTAATTAATTATAAGTGGTTATTACAATGCTATTGTACTGTATGATAGTGAAATACCAGATATTTGGGTACGAAATTTTCCCCACAAAATATCTTAGATCCAAAAACGCCCTCAATCTCAGTTAGTGGAGAAGAATTGCAAGCAAAATTTGGATCTCTCACCATTTAAAGAAGAGTATTTGGACTAGGTTCTGAAATATAATATAGACATTTAAGTCATCTTTAACAATGCAAAAACAGTTCATAGCCTCAAACAAGACGGCTTTGAGGCTTTGATAACATCTTTTCATTGGATGTTATTGCATGAATCACTATAGTAACTGCAATGGTAGTACTTGAAGGGAAGGCTTACAATGTGTTCATTTCAAAACAGCACATTTGTAATTATTTATTCTTTATACTGATTGAACCTTTGTACCAAAAGGAGTCTAGTGAATTAAATGGATAAATATAAATTAAGAGCACAAAGAGATAATTTTATGGTACCAAATACAACAGTAAGTGTGTGTATGGTAGAAAACAAAGAAATAAGATGATCCATGAACAAGTTTTGGCAAAAGATATCCATTTATCAGTAACCACTTGGTGCTAATTTAGAATGTTTGTATTTAGTCTAATAATAACAGTTGAGTTAAAAAATGATTCAATAGTATAAACTAAAATAATGATTAACAATAGTTTCTATATGACACACTATAGGAGATTGTTTCCATGGTTTATTGAGTTATGATTCGAGTCTATGTGCATATTGATTCGAGTCTATGTGCATATTGATTCGAGTCTATGTGCATATTGATTCGAGTCTATGTGCATATTGATTCGAGTATATGTGCATATTGATTCGAGTCTATGTGCATATTGATTCGAGTCTATGTGCATATTGATTCGAGTCTATGTGCATATTAATTCGTATTGGGAAAACAATGTGTAAGTAAAATGTCTATGTGACTATTATATTTGATAAATTAATAATGGCTAATAAAAAAAGGATGAAAATGGATAAGTTCATGAGAAAAGAAACATTTGTAGGGGAAGGGTAATTCAAAGTTAACAAGAACAAAAAGAATATTCGTGGAAGAAAAACAAAATTTTGTGGAGAACGTAACTGAAGACTGGAGTAAATTGTATGAGTCAGGTGAATTTCCAGGAGAAGGCCCCTACTACCCTCTTTGTTCCACACTTTTGTAGTGATAATTTTATAAGGCTGACAAATTGTGTAGTGTTTTACAATAAACAAGCTAATTGTTTTGAATTTATAGTTTTAGTTTAAAAGATCCTAGTCCAAACCTTTTACTTCAATGTAATCTCCTTTCAAATATTTTGAAAACACATTTTAAGAAGCAAAACTCTTTTAGTGCAATGTGTTCAAAATATTGGAAAGAACCTAAATTCAAAGACCTAAGTTTGGAGGGAGTAATCAATATAAATTATATATTCCGATCTTTTACGTTAATTCACTACCATTACTTTTTCCGTTACTTCACTACCACTACTTTTTTATCACAAATACGGTAAGGTTAGGTTACGTTAGGTTAGGTCAGGTCAGGTTAGGTTAGGTGGCTACTAAAGTTGATCCAAGTTGGCTACAAACTGGCTTAACGCTGAATGCCCTCTCCGTGTGTATGTTCTTAGAAAGCGGTAAGACAAGGCCAGCGATATTGGACTCCTTGCGAATAAGAGATACCACAGTGGACGTAAAAATTATTGGGGAACAGTTTTAATAGCAATAGAATATTTATAAAGCGGTAGTGAGTTAACGGAAACAAAAAAAAAGTATTAGTAGTGAATTAACGGAAAATATTCCTATATTCCCTTGATTTAGAGCTTGCGTCTTATATCTTGACAAAGGCCTTGATCTGTTCTGGATAAGATCTGTAGGACAACTCTTCAATGGCGTAAACAACTGCTCTGAAATAGCTCCAGTTGAGAACTCACAAGTGCTTGGAAGATAAGCAAAGATCCGGTTATTAAGTAGTTACTTGTAAGGAAAGCTTTGAACGAGGAGAATTTTATGTTTAGTGAATTCCAGGAGTTGTGATACAATTTCCTAACGGATTATTAGACTATGTAACTGTTTTAAAAACACTTTAGTGGAATTATGGCCTAGACAAATTCGCAGACTGTGATGGATAAGGTCCAAGGTTTGAGCCGCCATCTGAGCTAACGATTGAAGACCTTCATGAACTTATGCACTATAAATTATGATGGAATAAGAAAATATAAATATTAAAAAACAATTCCAATCACATGGTCTAAAAAAGCTTTATGTTCTTATATTAAATTTCTCAAATTGCTGTAAATTTAGTTTAGATGATACAGGTGACTATATTAAGTAAAGAAATAAGCTTACAGTGAAGATTAACTAACACTCTGAACCTAAACATAAAAGAAAGAAACAGAGGTCGCATTCGATAGTGCGCTGCATGTGTGTCGAGTAGTTTTTTCTCCAATATTCCATGCGCTGGCAGGGTCAGACCCTTGTCAGGCCCTTCCGGTCATATTCCCTCCAAAAATTTCAAGGATAAATGTAATAGATGTTACTAAATATGTACGAATATGTACATTGTAATCTATTTATTATAACTTCCACTAGGGCCATAAGATAGCAACCTCTCTTTCTTTTTTCACTGTGCAACCATCATAACTTCCTAAATCGGAGTGGCCAGACGATTAAGGTATTTCCTAATCGAATTACACCGATTAGAAAGTAGTTACTGTCTAACCGAGGACAGGAAATGTTTTCTGGCCCCTCGGTTTCACCTAAAAGAGTTGGTGGTCATGTATGACGTAATGACACGGATAACACCGACAAAGAGTGGGGGATGTGAGTTCTCACTTCATGATATGAACAAGATGTTCACATTATTACAGGATTTCATGTCGGTCCCACTTGAGGTGGCAGGTCACCGTGCATTAAGGGTGTTCGTCCGGCCGCCCAGTTTAACATTTTATAGAATTTAGTTCTAGATTTTATCACAAGTGCCGCTAAGAGTAGTAAAGATCCTGACTCACTAACGAACAAGCAATGTATTTTCCTCCCCTCCCCCCTAATAGCTCCAGCCTGCCTCGTCCCTCAAATTCGACAGAAGGATATAACTCACTCATTCATAGTAAACTCTAGCAATGAATTTTAAATATATATATATTCAAATTTTTTATCCCAAGATGATTTATTTTACGTACTTCAACTAAAAATTTGAACAAACATCATTTATAGAAAAATAATTCGTAACATTTTTAAAATAAATATATTTTTGATTTACTATATACAAGGTTGGTTAGTAGTACATTTTGTCCACAATATTATCAAAATGTTAATAAAATATATCACTCGGCTTGTTCATGAGGTATGCACCAAAAAGGCCAAATTATTCGCTTTGGGCGGCCATATCTCTATAAAGAATTTTTTCTATAATTTTTTCCCGTAACAAATTTTTTACTTATGTGGATTCTAAGAATTTTATTCAAAAATAATAATCGATCGAACGCCCTAAACATTAGAACATGTACAGGATTTAAAAATAAAAACATATCATAAAGGTTATTGATGTGCCTATGATAGCATACATAGGTTGAATAAAAACTTATCACTACATTTACACTACTAGGAGACAACCTGCACGCTTCAGTTGTCAAACCTTGTGCTAGTAACACCTCGGCTGACGACCTCAGTCTTTGACTCTTGACTACATTAGTAGGCCAACTGTACTATATTTACCATAACAAGTAAAACAGCATATTTTTTCAAATAATTTAATATTTAACTACTGCCGTGTAATCCTTATAGAAGAAAATATTTATTTTAAGGGCTGTTATTCCCTTTAGGAGATATTTCTTTTTTAAATCGCCTTTTGGAGCGCTTCTTTGAACATTCAATTTAATTAGTTTGGAGTCTGGCTTATAGTTTTAAAGAACTTTTGATGAGTAAGTTGTTAGTATTTCGCTTATCTATGTGTAGATGTATACTTATTATAAGATTCCGAAATAATTATCCTGTATACAAACTTATAGAATAATTATTTAAGAATTTCATAAGTACTGTTTACTTACTTAACAGTTTTATTTGAGATAGTCGTTTGTTGTTTAATCTAATTGATTAATAGATTATTTTAACAGTTTCAAGATTATAATTCTAAACAAATGTAACAACTCTTGTCAAATACTTTTACAGGTAATATTACCCTGATACATAACTGATATCCATGGTAATATCTAAATGGCTCTTAAAGAAGCTCTTACAGCGTACATTATTAATACTTCTTGCCCGAGGGATTCTATGTTTACATCTTGCCTAACACAACCAGCTGACAACAAAGGAGAACTCCTTTACATTTCTAGCCAAGAATGTAAAGACTCTGGGGAGTAAAAACTCTGTTTTCTTCCTGACAATATTAACAGGAGCTTGACTACGACTCTGTTGGCTCTTAGTCTCGCAGGGCACCATTAGCGTTCCCCAGTCTTCAAAACGGAAAGACAATGGATATTCATAAGTCATTCCCTATTCAATATTCATCCTAAGTTCTTCCAAGAAAGCATATTTTGAATTCATTAAATGTTATCTTTTTTTCTTTGAATTTGTTCCTCACCTCTGACTAAATAACATTATTAAGTCACTTTAATCTAATAAATACAAATAATTGGTTTCATTTTTATCTGATATTCACTTTAAAACAATTTTAATGATCAATTCGAATTTAGCTAATTTACAAAATTATATAACATATAGGACTTTTATTTAAACAAAAACCTTGGATTTCAATCCAAGGGTTTTTAATATAGTTTTATCATATGTTCCTATTTTAACTGGGAGGGTTCCTATTTCTTGAAAGAGTCCTTAGTCGAACAGTCTAAAGCGTCAGGACTTTGAGCTTGGGTTAGAGATAGCGCAGGTTCGAATCCAGCCTGGGCTGGTTGTATTTATCGGTAATATTCACCTTGTACTGTACTGGTTCACCCCCTTATTCTGTCTGAGTAAGTTCCTCGCACAGATCAATAGTCTATAGGGAATGGCCAATTTAATGTTAGGAGAACGGCCTCTCCATGATTAAAATAAAAACACTGAAAATTAAATAGATGTTACTACACAGAAACGTGTTGATGACATAAATTAAATATAGTTCAAGGCCTTGTAAAAATCAAACCATTAAAATTAAAATTTTGCTGTTGTAATTTAGACATTCGCTCTTATGGATGTTGTACATTAAAATTAAGAAGAATATATATATTTATATTTTTTAGAGTAAATTTAAAATGAAATCCATACAATTGTTCCAAAGATTATTGCTATTACATTTAAGAGAGGAATTTTCGTAATTATGAGATAGGATCTTATCGGATTTAAATACTAAAAGTTATTTAATAAATATGTTAAAATATGAAACATAAATGAACAGACTCTAATGATACTCATGAGTTTTACTAAAAAATATTATTAGCTGATAACTGTTTGTTTGTATTATGATAACTGTTGTATTATGAAAATGTTTGTTTCTTAAACACAACATAAATATCGGCAAACATACTAAAAAAAAAAAAAAATAAATAAATAAAAAAGGACTTTACTGATGACGTGTTTGCTGATGTTTAAATTTATTGAAAAATTAAAAAAATTTAATTTAATCCTGAAATGTTAACTGGTGAACGTTCCCGAAATTCGATGTTGTACGACGACTGAGGTAAAAAAGTTATATCCGTGATTTAACTAAGAAAGGAGACTATTTTAACATTGTACAACAAATTACGTAAATAAATCTAAAAAACTTTAGAAATAAACAATTTTTTTCCAAATCATACCACATATTAATTGGTCAAGTCATATAACACTAATAGACCCTCGATTAATCGGCATTCTAATAACCGGACACTCTACTAACCGGCATCAGATGAGCCGATGGTGATCGGTGGTTTCCGACAAAGTTCGGACTGGTTCGGTGCTCGATCGGAGTAAATGTGTATGTAGATTCTCCATACGTCATTAATTCTGCGTATCAATCAACGACTGTTCTATGGATAAAGACATTAAACCTCGAGTTTTGCTCTGTCGCGAGAACTGCTCTCGTCTAGATTGCTCGGCAGTCATATTGAGTATTATTTATGTAAAGTGGCACCCCCTCCCTCCCTCTGCAGACAATTAGCAGACGACAATACTCCCCTTGGGTCCGCTACACATTTTAATGCATTCTTTAATTAATCTTACACTTTATTCCGCTCATTTTTATTCCAGCCGCTCCCGAGTCTCATTTGTCGCTGGAATTTCCATACTTGTGCCTTCTCCAGCAGACTTGTCAACTCTGTTATTTCATCGTTTCATTCATTTGGCTACACTTATTATTCTTAGTTAATTAGTTTTTAATATTTTTAATGATTTTAATTGGTGTTCCTACCATACTAATAAAATATTTCCTTTCTAATGTATATAATAAATACAGGTTTATTCACAGGTCAAAATAACAATTACCTACGTTAATATTTTAAGTGTTTACTTTTATTTTTGTAAAGTATTTAAACAGCAGTAAACATACGTCAATAAGATCTTTTTCTCTTATAATTTGTTTGCGGATAGTCTTTTTTTGTTTAAGAAAAAAAAATCATGTTCCTATTAAACAGTTAATAGCAAATAATATTTTGCTAATAAAATTCATAAAAATAATTGAACTCAGTTCATTTATATTCGTCATTTTTAGCCTCTTTTTAACACTACTTTTAATCATTAACTCCGGTTATGGTCCATATCATATATTTAACACATATAACATGTTCAACAATAATAACTGAATTGAGATGACAACACTCTGTAGATAGTACTCATTAAGTATTACTTTTAAGGATTATAATTTATAAATAAAACCTAAGTTACCAAAAATAAACGTTATAAACATTACAAAAGAAGAAAGAATCTATTGGAACTCAAGACTACAAGAACTTGCAAGTTAATTGTAAAATTTAAAAAGAAATTTTACAATGGTTTGGACAATATTCACAGGATTTCTATTAATACAAATCACCTTAAACAGTTTTGTAACTTCTTCTTGTTCCTTATGACGATTCTTATGACTCTCTTATTCAGAAATGGAATGATTCATAAGCACCCATTAGTCATTATAAATAATGTTAGTACTAACATACTCATACTAACACTAGTTAGTATGAGGATAAACATTCTTATACTCAACGATGTGGTATAGCGTTTGTAGAATGTATAATCACATACGGTCTTATTATTTTCAAAAGCCAAGTAGCATATAATAGTAATTTTATTTTTAAAATTATCAAAATACTTATTTGCTCACTTAGCATAACAGGTGATGTTTGTGATTTTCATTTTAAGACATAATATAAATTTATAATATGAATATTAAATACTTATCTAATGTCAAGGTTACAGATCAGAAAATAATATCTTTAAACAACATATTTGCTTAGTTAGATAATGAAACAAAAAATGACATTGGCAAGGGAATCTTACTGTTTTATGTTTAAAGTGTTTATGAATACGATCGAATTTGCATTGGAAAAAAATTTTACAGTGGCTTTAAAAACGTATGTAGATTAAATTGATGTAGCTTGAATTGATCAGTTGCAGCTTTGCATCACTAACCAGTTTGTCGTGTTTTTTGTTTTGTTTCAAAGTTTGGAAAATGTTTAAAGACATTTGGTCTACGGAAGATGTCTTAGTAAAAAAATGTATTCACAGCTAATGTATAGAAATGTCCACATTAGCATTGCTAAAGATAAAGATTTACTAGAATTTTGTTTATCGTGTTTGCTTAGGAAAATATTATCTCAAAATAAGTAAATTTAAAATCTTGTGAGTTGGGGCTATTTATTCTATTTTGTCAGTAATTAATAAAACATTGTGTTTAAAAACAGATTAAAAAAGATTGAAGTTTATTTCTTTATAATTTCAAAGTTGAAAATAAAACATTCAGCCCTAAGTATAGTTCTTGTGTCTTAAAGTTAAAAATATTGCTACTATTCAAGAATTCAATCAAAATCTCGTATCAATTAAACAACCACCTTGAGATCAGCTTACAGTATACAAGAACGTAGTGAACAATAATTAATTATGTGATCCATAGTTTGATTCCCACTAACGATTCATGGTAAGTACAAATGCATGCTAATAATTTGTCGTTCTCCTATAATATTTCCAGTACTTGCATCTTCCTACTCCTGTGCAAGAGTCCATTCCTTACGAGGAAGGTTCACTCCACTTATGACAGACATAAAGTCTACTAGTAATACCGAAACTTGTTCCGTACGACAGGTTGACTGTCAACTGGTTTTGATGAGAATAACATTGAAATCAAATGAGAAGTTAGACGAAGAGGTGGTTCCGGAATTTTTAAGTCACCCAGCAAGTTATGTCATCTAAGAAGGTAGTTTGGAGTATATTGGACTTTTTACACCCTTTTGACCATTTTAAATAGAGTGGGTTTTGTGAGAACATAACAAGAGGGTGTAAAATATAAAAGAGGAGCTATGAATGCTTGAAATATAACTTACATAACTGTTTTATGCAAATGTATCAGATACCTCAGTTAAATTACGCCAAATTTACAGTTCAAAGTTGAGATAGTGATGCTGAGTCCGTAGTAAGCTGGCATAAGACATTTGATTTATATTTTTAAATGTATATGAAAATTCCAGAACGTAATTTTAAACATTTGAAATGGAATAATGAACTAATTTGAGACACATTTAACCAGTGCTTTTTGTATTCGCAGTTTTGTAACAAAAACCGCACATTAAGAATCGTTTTAAAATAAGTAAGCCTAATGTTTACATACGATTCATTTTCAACGACAGTAATAAAACGTCGTACATGAGATTTTGTTTCAACGAGTATGTATCTTAAGGCATCAGGAAGTTAGGAGAGTAGGCGGTAACAAGAAAGGCTAGACATAATCACCTATGACGCTACTCTTCACTAAGCTAGAAGATAGGTCCTATGAAACATAACTTACTTGTACAGACATTTATAATTTTCTCCCAAATTTTAAAACTATATATAGTGGAAATATTGATAGAAGTTTTGACAACAATATGTTGTTGAAAAAAATTTAGCAATCATTAAAAGGTTATTTAAAAAGGATAAAAAATTGTTTAGAGACTGATAAAAATTTATAGTTGTATAAGACTTTACAGCAGGAAAACCTAAAAATGAATACTCTCTTTTTTTTAAACAACTAGAAGGACAGAAATGAAAAAATTCAAAATTAATAAAGAGCTACCCTAGCGCCAAATGTCGGAAGTACGGCGATGCAGTGACACCTGGTGACCGGAAGTGACAATGCACCATGCTGAAACTGCAGTATTTATAACAGCAATCCCTGAGGACCGTTCTTCCGGCGTGACAGATTACATGAGTGACGTCACTTTTAATCAAATGTGGACCAAGTCCGGTGTGCAGCAGAAATGCATCGCTGAGTAAGTCATCGAGAGATAAATTCATCTGCATGCGTTTGAATAAGTGAAAAAAAACACTGAAGCATGGTGAACAATTATTTACATGATTAAATTGTAATATTTAAAAGTAAATTACGTAAGATCGTAATGATATCAGAATAAACTCTACAACAATGACAGAAGTAATATTTATTGAATTGCAGCTGAGAAATTAGTGAATAGAAACCTAGTTGGTATATAGGCCAAAACCAAATTTGCATTGAAGAAATAAGTAAGAGTAAGAGGTGATAAAAGGAAACATAGATGAATAACCTTAATAAGTATTCATTTCGAAAAGAAAACAAACATAATTAGTACAGAATACAAATCAAAATTTAGTTATATTTAAGAAAAAACGAAAAATAAATGGTAGGTAAGATGCAAAAACACTTACATGTGTCTTTTATAAGTACTTACCTCAAATTTCAATTACTTTCAGATCTAGAACGGGTACAGGGTTGTCCTCGTTTCTTGCACTTACTGGCCCTGGGATTGAGCGTCGAGCACAAGTTTATAAAATGTATTAATTTTTTAAAGAAAGCGTTCGACAAGCTTCCCCACCATGTATGAAGAAGCTCATTTCTTTTAAATTCGCCCCATGATGTATAAAATCTCACCTCTTTTATAGGACATTTTAAAGTACCATTTGGTGATTTGTATTCAGAGAAATTTGCTGCCAGTTCAGGAGTACCACAAGGGTCTGATTTGGACATTTATTTTTCTTTTTTCTTGATTAATTTCATAATATATGTCCTGAACTATGAAGTTCAGCTATATGCCAAAGATATTAAACTATCTTTGTAGACCACTGATACAAGATACCATCTGGTTCCTCAGTATTCGTCTGTGTGTTGGGCCAAAGACTGAGCCTTTGGCATTTTCACACGCAACTGAGCCTTAGGTAATTTCATTCACACGTAAAATTAGTCCGTCATTCTTCTTTCATGACAATAATGGCTGTAAAATCCAAAGAGAGTGTGCTGTTCGTGATCTTAGTTGATCCTCATATACATCTAAGTTGATCTTCTCTAAAAACGTAAACTGTGTTTTTTTGAAAATCTTTGAGGAACTTGAGTCTGGTCATGTGGATCTCCAAGTATTTCAATGACAAGCACGTTTTTTAACACTGGACATGTCCTTGGTTCGAAGTCACCTTGAGTTTGCCACTGTTATTTGAAATAGTGTCTGTGTACACAGATGCAGCCATCGAGGTCATCTAGAGGAAATTTCTCTCATGGATAGTGGAAGTTTCCATAGCTAGATGAAGTGGAACCGAGAGCAGAACTAAATTTATAAACCTTATTAGATTATTGTGCTGTGACTGACTACACTTTTTTTACAGAGTGCTTCATGGCGACACTGATTCAGTAGAGGCTATTGGTCTTATATATTTATATATACCTCGGAGTGTGTGGTCCGGTGATCAGAAGTTCTAGAATTTCAACAGATTCCAGCTAGAAATTTGTGATTACGATTATGACACGTTCCTAAGGATGCTGAAAGCAGCATACAATTTTTGACTTTGTGACTGAAGTCACATTCTTTAAGTTTGGCCCCATTTCTCAAGTGTTGCATGTTAGGGCCTCAAGGCTGTATGTGTTCAAGAGTTCAACTGATTGGTGTATGGTCAGTGAGTGTAAGGGTGGGGTAATGGATTGTGGGAGACCCCCTCCCCCAAAAAAGGATAGAGTTAGATGTTTTGTGGGAGTAGATGTTACTGAGGTGATAAGATTTGAGCACTGACTTGTTTAAACGTTAAAGGAAGATATTTACCAGATACAATTATCACTAAACATAAAACTAAACCTGTAGACCTATTTTAACGATCACCTCCAATCCACCACCAGAAAAAGACTGGGCACTGAGCAGGCGGGCTGCGTGATAGGATGGGATCACTCGCCGGTCACTCGTCCAAGGAACAGCTTGACGCCGTTATTTTGTAATAACGATGGAACGTCCGGTCAAGGTGACTGGCAGGTGGTCAATGTTTAAGAGGATCGTGAAAATCTGTTTCCATTGTAAGCCTGGTAAAACTCAAATGTGTTTGTTGATTAGATATAATGGGTTGTGAAGATTCAACAGTTTTCATTGAGTAGTTGGGCTGTAGAAAAAAAAACACAGGGTTTTTTCCAGTATATGGGTTAGCTGAAAAAATGACGGTGTACAACCGGGCTAATAAGAGGAATGTATTAAATTACACTGAAAATGGTAAAAGAAAGTAAACGAAAGGGAAGTATGAAGAAGCACTGCAATACTCATGTAATTCTTGTTACATGTTAGAGTGAATAAATACACAAGAAACAAAAAGTAAGACATAGAAGGAAAATAAACAAAAAAGCCGAACGAAGAGGTTTATAAAATTTCTTTGGCTGACTACAATATGATTGGCTGTCATTTGTTGTGTGGTTACTTAAAATCACAATAAAATTATGAGACGTTGGAGGTTCAAGATCGTATTTACTACAAACTCTTTTCATAGAGCATCGTAAAATTCAATTAATTTGGTTGGCAATTCCATATACTGGGTTTTGTGTTGAGACTATTGTATAAGTAAAAGATGATGGTGAGTGTAGTCACTGTAGACGTCCTCGAAAACGTTTTGCAAGTTTTTATCTTTCAAATATGGGCTTTGAAAGAGAAGTCAAAGTTCTAGTTCTTTGTCTTCTTAAACTAGGAGTTCGTAGGTATTATGAAGAACGGGTAAACCGAGATCTAGCTTAAGTACGTATCTGATACACGTATTTTATTTGATAAGGAACGAGGGGGTATGACCTTTTTTGACTGGTCAGGTAAGATGTATATTTGGTCGGTAGCTTATTTTGTTCGATTACATTTTCAAAAGCTAAAAGTGTTCAGTTCGATCACAAGGAAATCCAAAAACCTTTAAAAGATATAAACCTACCAGCTGTTATTAATTATACGTTCTGAAGAATAGTAGTAATGATACTTCAGATTGTAATGAACACTCTACTCCCCTCATACATACGCATCAAACACGTTTGAAATCTTTACTCACCCTTACCTGAAGATTGATGACTTATTCAGAATAAAAATAATTAGTACAAATTTATGGAGAAGGTGAGCTTTTGTGTCAAGGATATTCATTGGATATATTCAGTATATAGTCAACTTTAACTGTAGTGATTCAAAGGAATTCGTAAAGGGAAGAACTACTCGTATTATGTTAGTACGATGAATATGTTCACAAGAGACTCCTCCAATTATTTTATGGTTGGACATAACTCAACACGCACATTTTTGTTACATCAGAATCATGTATTAGTTAATAAAATAGAACATTCTTTGTTCTTGATTTGTAAGAGACCTGTACATAAAAGTAAATAAACAACAATTTAATTTAAAAACTTACAAAAAGATAATAATTTCATAAGGAAAAATGAAAGATTCGAGTTTACTACGTTCGTACTTTCAATTTTAATATAGTATTAACTGTTACTACATCCTAATTTGTCAAAACTAAGTTGTTTAATGCTGGATAAAACTAAAAAATATTAAACACAAGTTGCCCATTTTTAGAGCAAATCACATATTTAGTAACGCTTGTGTAAATTTGCCTATTAATTTCTGTATTTGGCGTGTGAGTTTAATAGTCGCACATAAATATTAGTCACAATAATAATAATAATAATAATAATAGTCGTAAGAATAGTAATCAAGGTTTAACATTACTGACCTTGCTCCATGTTCTGACTCATGTTACCATGACAGAAATAAAGCTTTCCATTGGTCATCTACGATAAAACGATGGCACGTAAATCAAATCGCAAACTATTCGGTGGTTTTACTAGAAATAATTTCTCTCGTAAACCGACATTGATGCAATTTAAGATCCTCAATCACCAACATTGTTATTTATTTAATTCTACAATGCTACATAACAGATAAAAACATCCAGTTATAATGCAGCATTGATTTTAAAGTCAAGCATGCATGCTTTAGAGTACATAATACCACTGTACGTGTAAGGGTGGGCGGGTGAGTCAGTGAATCTCTCTCTCTCTCTCTCTCTCTCTCTCTCTCTCTCTCTCTCTCTCTCTCTCTCTCTCTCTCTCTCTCTCTCTCTCTCTCTCTCTCTCTCTCTCTCTCTCTCTCTCTCTCTCTCTCTCTCTCTCTCTCTCTCTCTCTCTCTCTCTCTCTCACACACACACACACACACACACACACACACACACACACACACACACACACACACACACACGCACACGTACAGTAACTCTGTGTGTGTATGGGTGGGCGGGTGGGTCAGTATCACTGTGCGTGTATGGGTGGGCGGGTGGGTCAGTATCGCTGAACGTTTATGGGTGGGTGTGTGGGTCAGTACCACTGTACGTTTATGGGTGGGGGGGGTGGGTCAATACCACTGTATATGTATGGGTGGGTGGGTGGGTCACAGTTTGTGTATATAAAATCAATGGTACTGTATACGACATTCACACAAGTTAAATTTTAGCAAGTGAAATTTTACAGCCACAGACACATTATAAATGACAAGAAAAATATAAACATAACATAAATAACGTCTGCAGAAACATAAACATATATAATAACAACAAGGTAAAGATAAAATATATAACAATACTAATGTATATACAATAAACAACAATACCAAAAACAATAAACAAAAGTTTAAAATAGGAATAATAAAACAATTAGATATTAAATAGACTGATAAGATTGCATTTTTTATGTTTGTATTTCATATTTCAATATTCTATTCTAGGTGAAATGTGAGTCGTTGAAAATATCCAGATATTGAGCATGAATGTTACATAATCTTGCCACAACATTTATAGGACAATTGTAACCAAAATTTGTACTAGATACGTTGGTGTAAAAAGAAAGGATTTCTTGAACTTGGAATAGGAAAATTGACACTGACTTTAATATTGGGGGTCATCAGTTTTAAAGATCAGCCTCCAATCAGTTGTACGAGCATCCAATCTCGTAAAGATCAGCCTCCAATCAGTTGTACGAGCATCCAATCTCGTAAAGATCAGCCTCCAATCAGTTGTACGAGCATCCAATCAGTTGTACGAGCATCCAATCAGTTGTACGAGCATCCAATCTCGTAAAGATCAGCCTCCAATCAGTTGTACGAGCATCCAATCTCGTAAAGATCAGCCTCCAATCAGTTGTACGAGCATCCAATCTCGTAAAGATCAGCCTCCAATCAGTTGTACGAGCATGCAATCTCGTAAATATAAGATTAAATCAGAACAATCCTTTCTATAGACTTTGAGTATTAAATATTTGCTGCAATTCTTCATATGATATGACATTATTGTAATCCCCAAACTTTATAATATTACAATTCTTAAATAAATTTGGTGTATGCTTTATAGTAAGTTTAGCCAGTATCCTGTGAGTGCGTGTGAAATTTTTTGTGGAATGCTCCAAGGAAAATTATTAGATCTTCGAAGAAAACCGATTGTGCTGAATTACAAACAGAAAGCACACAGTATATGAAAAGAAATCTTTGAAAACTAAATTATTCCAAAGTGAGGGAGACAAAGGTAGTTGGACATTTTCCATTATAACGTGAAAATTACCAATCACGACGTTTCGGTTTGGTAAAACCCAAACCTTTTTCAAGTGCTAAAAACTAAATTACATATACTCAAACATGTTATAAAACTACGTTCTTAAACTAAAAAACTTACCTACTTTAATAATTATCTACATTTTTACCTAGATCCTAGAATGGGGTACAACAAAATCAACTTGTACCGCATTGTTGTTGTACCCCATTCTAGGATCGAGGTAAAAATGTAGATAATTATTAAAGTAGATAAGTTTATTAGTTTAAGAACGTAGTTTTATAACATGTTTGTGTAGATGTAATTTAGTTTTTAGCACTTGAAAAAGGTTTGGGTTTTACCAAATCGAAACGTCGTGATTGGTAATTTTCACGTAAGAAGGAAAATGTCCAACTACCTTTGTCTCCCTCATATGATAGGCTACTCTATCATTAACAAATTTCAAAAATATTCCAAAGTCCTGAACAATACATTCTCCCTCCAAAATGTATCACGCACTATCAATTAAATAAAAACATATGTTGCACGAAACAATGAATGCCCTCAGTAATTAGTGAGAGAGAAGACTGTGAATATACGCACAGTACAACTAATAATCTCCATGGAGGAGGAGTTAGATGTATTATAAAATCTTACTTTTTATTATTATTATTATGACTGGGATAGTGAAGTAAAAATAATTATTTATTGGCCAATTAAAATCAAGGATGGGAATTTCCATTAATTGTGTTTGTGTGTGAACAAATCTACCATTTAATGGTAGTAAATCATCGGTAATAAATCGACTTAATACATACTGGTATGATATTTCCTTGTATTTCATTTTTTAATATGCTTAAATAACCAGTAATTGTGGGTAAATTCCATCCAGTACTTGATTCAGACAAATATACTGTACATGTGAACATTCTACATGATTATATAACAATATGTGAGGTTCACATTATTATATATATATCCATTCAGCTGATGAAGACATAATTAAATTTGACAAGCCACACCTACAGACAGCTCATGATATGGGTGAACCAACTGCGGTTTTAAAATATAAAGTCCAAAGTAATTGTGTCTTAATGTTTAAATGTTAATCTCCGGTCACAGAGATGGTGTACGTGTGGAATTTACGTTTTGTAACCATTCAATGCCTGTTTCTCCGACTGAACGAAGACCAGCCAATCCCCCGTGAAAATAACGTAATGAGCAGTCATTAACTATGTGATCCATAGTTTTTCGGCTCCTTAATCACATGACTGATCATTTGCCACTCACCATTTATATTTCCAGTAGTCTTATCTTCCCACCCGTGCGAAACCAATTAAACATAGCAAATTCCTTACGAGGAACGTTCATTCCACCGATGACGGTCATTGGGTCTGATATAAGAAACTTGTGTCGACCGTGAAACATATCACAAGTCAACGTCCATTTAGTTTTTGTTAAAAATTCGTTCGTCACTATCTGTGATGAAAAACATGTACAAGCTATGTCAATTTTAAAATAACATCTCTATATTTCAGAAGAAGTTGGCTTAATGGCATTTATGTACTTTCTAGACACCTCGCCAATCTTGATTTTTTTATAACCAGTGAGTAGAATCAGATCTATATTTTATTAGAATATATTTTTATTACACGGAAATTACGTTTTATAAAAATTAAATTTTAAATTTTTGAAAACGTTATTTTTGATTTATCTATGTTATCTTTCATGTATTTTTCTTCATTAAAAAAAATTTGATGTAGTTTTTCATGCTGAACACGAATTTGAAAACTATTTTGGTCTACAACAATTATTTTATTGAGATATCGCGGAAGAACTAAGTTCTCGGCAAATCACCTATAGTTGCTATATGCACAATGTTAACAGAAGTTCTGACTAGTCACCAAAAACAAATTCGCACGTATTCCCGAGTTTAATGCAAATTACTAACATTTCTTGAGTATATAGACTATTAGGATAAGTTAGGTTATGTTTGGTTAGGTAAGTAAAAAGTGTATTTTTTGGGCCGGAAATTTAATTTTATTGAATAAACAATTATATATTCGAGTTTAGCATTAAAAATTAAATAAAATTTAAAAAATTGTTGAAAAATTCTAACTTTTAAGAAAAGTTGGTTTTTATCATCACATAAAAACTAGTTTTTCGATTTTTCGGTAAAAAACGAGTTTTCCACGGCTAAAATCAACCTCCTCAAGAATTATAAACTCATATTTCACAATGTTCAATAAGAAATTGTATTTTCAGAGGCGTCTATAAAGTGCATAACTATTAGCTTACTTGTTGTTTATTATATTATTTGATTTATCTGTTTGTCACTTTGTTTTATGATTGTGTTTATAATTTTTTAAGTTTGATGTCGTCATGTGTTAGCTGCAATAAAATAAATGAATATATCTATAAATTACGTAATTAAATGCACTAGTGGATCTTGGGAAACTATTGTACAAATTATGTACAATTTTATTAGAAAAATTTAAGAATTTCGATTGATTTTGTTTTTGATATGTACTAATTCAACTTTTCTTGTTTTATTTAATTTCTCCAAAGAGTATTAATTATAGTATATAGCCAGCCACTGTCCCGTCTCTCATACCTCAGGGAATAAACTTCCTCAACGACAATTTGAAAGTTATTTTAACATTCATACAAGCTGTTTCACCATCATAACCCCAATCTGCATATCTTCCCCATCAGGAAGTTTTAAATTACCATTATATGGCCCTCTATGGTGCAGCTCGTGTGCTCGTGTAGGCGACGTGAGATACCCGCCCTACCCTCCTACCCCTACTACCAACCCTACTGTTAACTCTTGCTTACTTTTTATGTAGCGTAACCTCACCCTACTGTATTAAAGAATATACATTATAGATTACTGCATAACAAAAATAATGCATTGACTATCTCGTCAAGTGGAGTAAAATCAAAGTATACAACATTTGTCACACTGCGTGAATTTTATTATGTTTTACTATTAATTACACTTCATTGTAATTATATAACATTAGTTTTTTCTTATGATTGTAACACAAAACCATATTTTCAATGTTATTTGACGTTAGCACTAATCAGATTTAAATAGAGGAATACATTTGTGAGGGAAAATATAATTTAAACAAACCTTATTGGAGTAAGTCTCCTAAATAGTTATCAACTAAAAAAAACAAATAAATACACCGAAAGTAACTTTCTCAATACACTATTTCAACAAAACTTAAAAACGTTTCTTTATGTTTACGATTTAACAGTCGAAACTAACAATGTGCTTTTATAATAGCGGGGAAATTATTACTATTTTCCCTGTAGGTCCATCTTCTCGTTCTGATTTGTGTGGTAATTAAAAGTAATAATACGCTTTGACAGGGTTTCTCGTGTAATCTGGAAAAAGAAATAATAGGTGAGTGATAACAAAATTGCTTATCGTTGCTATTTCGACTGGAAATGCTGTTGATTGTTATAAATGTTAGTTTATAACTATTATTACATTGAAACTATTTTGGATGCCAAACAGTAGGCTCTAGAATACTTAGAGTTTTAAGTTTATATATTGGGCCTACTAAATTTTCGTTTACATTCAAATCACTTGAAAGGAATAGAATATTATCAATTCTTAAGCTGATACATAAGTTTAGTTATTTTAATGTAAATTTATAAATATTTTGGAACCGAATTCTGGCAAAGTTCAACGTTTAGTACCATTGTATGTGTATGGGTGTGTGGGTGGGTTAGTACCATTGTACGTGTATGGGTTTCTGGGTGGGTTAGTACCATTGTACGTGTATGGGTGTGTGGGTGGTTTAGTACCATTGTACGTGTATGTGTGGGTTGGTGGGTCAATACCACTGTACGTATATGGGTGGGTAGGTGGGTCAATATTAAGTTCATTATGTAGAATCTGTCCAGAACTTAATGTAATTTTATCAATATGTTTAGTTTTCTGGCCAGTAAGTTTAAGCAAATGTTTTTATCGTACGGTGATTGCGACCATTACTGACACTACTGAGTTTAGGACCAATGATGATACTACTGAGTTTAGGACCAATGATGATACTACTATGTTTAGGACCAATGATGATACTAATGTGTTTGGGAGCAGTGCTGATACTACTGTGTTTTTGACCAGTGATGATAGTACTGTGTTTTTGACCAGTGATGATAGTACTATGTTTGGGACCAATTATAATATTACTGTGTTCAGACCAGTGCTGATACTACTATGTTTTGGACCAATGATGATAGTACTATGTTTGGGACCAATGATGATAGTACTATGTTTGGGACCAGTGCTGATACTACTATGTTTTGACCAGTGATGATAGTACTATGTTTGGGACCAATCATAATATTACTGTGTTTATTTATTTATTTATTTATCCACGGTATAAACCATTTTACAAAAGTGTCAAAAAGCTCAAGACAAAATAAAGATGAAATCATCATAACAATACATTAAAGGCTGTATAATGCTAATAAATATAAATTAGGATAATTTATCACATATAAGTTACATGCCAATAAATAGATTTCAATACATTAACTTACATACAAGAATATTGCACTATCTATAATACAACCGAGACCATAATATACATACAGATATACATATATATATATTTGAGAAAAAAGAAAAAAGAAAAAAAAAACTAGTACAAGAAGTATCAAGCAGGAATATGACAAGCAGTGAACACAACTTAACCAGAATAATATTAGAGTATAAGTGACGCAAAAGAAAACGATATTATGTAAAGCTAAACATGACAAAAGGTACAGAATTTGACTTAACTAATTAACAAATTTCCCTTACTATACGCTTAATCCTAGCCTCACTAGTAGCAAAAAAATCTACATGCGGTGATAAGACATTGCCAAGCAGCTGGATGCGAGGGATGGTGGAAAACTGTGCATAGCTTGTTGAGAACTGTCTCCGCACGAACAAGTCCTTTGATCTTGTAGCAGATGGTAGGCGAAATGAAATCCTTTCCAGCAAGTCGGGACAGTCAACCAAACCATTTACAAGTTTGAAGAGGAAGACCACATCCTGGACATTTCTCCTCGTCTGAAGACTGTGCAGATCCAGCATCTCCGCAACACTTCCAAGAGGTACCTCCAGATAACGATATCCAAGTCGGAAGCCCACCAGTCTGACAAACTTATTTTGAATCCTCTGAAGGCGGTCACGAAGCGTCAATTGATGTGGAGTCCACACAACAGCACAATACTCCAACAGTGGTCTCACATTACAGCAGTAGAGAGTTTTCAAAGTCTGCAGCTTAGAAAGATCCTTGGAGGTACGTGCAAGAAGTCCCAATGCTCTACCAGCCTGCAGGCAGATATTTTCGACATGCGCTTCAGCACTCAGGGAAGCCATGAAGGTTACACCAAGATCCTTGACATTTGCAGGCCTGGCGAAAACATAGTTGTCCAAGTTATATTCATAGCAGAGTGGGTTATTATTCCTGCAGAAGGTGAAGGCAAGACACTTTTTCAAATTAAGGTTCATGCGGTTTTCAACACACCAACTTTGTATGGCACAAAGATCTTCATGGAGAACTAAACAGTCCTGCAGTGAACGTATGGCATTGTAGACTTTGAGATCGTCTGCAAAAAGGAGACAGTTGGATGAGATGAATTGCACAATGTCGTTGACAAAAACATTGAACAACAGAGGCCCAAGGATAGACCCTTGTGGTACCCCTGATGTTCCAATGAAAACTCGTGAAGTAGCAGAGGCAAATTTTACGGCCAGCTGTCGGTCTCTCAGATAACTAGAGAGCCAACAATGTAGAGTTCCAGTGACACCATAGGCATACAGCTTGTCCAAGAGCCGCAGGTGACATACCCTGTCAAAGGCGTTTGAAAAGTCTAAGTATAAAGCATCAACCTGCTCACCCTTCTCAAATGCCTCTATAATATGACTTTGAAACATGATCAGGTTTGTAGAGGTAGACCTTCCAGACATAAATCCATGTTGGTGGGGAGTTATCTGCCTCAAAAGAAGAGGGCCCACTTTCTTCAGGACCAACCTCTCAAATACCTTAGCCATGCTGGGTTGTATGGCAATGGGCCTGAAGTTAGTTACATCATTGTAAGCTCCAGACTTATGTACAGGAACAATAAAACTTCTCTTCAGCACATCCGGATATACCCCCGCCTCAAGAGACTTGTTGAAGAGTGCAGTCAGGTGACCAGCCAATACAGGGCAGCAAAACTTTAAGACTGCAGGAGGAATCAGACCAGTGCTGATACTACTATGTTTAGGACCAATGATGATACTACTGTGTTTGGACCAGTCCTGATACTACTGTGTTTTGACCAATGATGATAGTACTATGATTGGGACCAATCATAATATTACTGTGTTTAGACCAGTGCTGATACTACTATGTTTTGGACCAATGATGATAGTACTGTGTTTGGACCAGTCCTGATACTACTGTGTTTGGGATCAGTGCTGATACTACTATGTTTGGGATCAATGATAATATTACTGTGTTTGGACCATTGCTGATACAACTATGTTTAGGACCAATGGTGATACTACTGTGTTTGGACCAGTCCTGATACTACTGTGTTTGGGATCAGTACTGATACTACTATGTTTGGGATCAATGATAATATTACTGTGTTTGGACCATTGCTGATACAACTATGTTTAGGACCAATGATGATACTACTGTGTTTGGACCAGTCCTGATACTACTGTGTTTGGGATCAGTGCTGATACTACTATGTTTGGGATCAATGATAATATTACTGTGTTTGGACCATTGCTGATACAACTATGTTTAGGACCAATGATGATACTACTGTGTTTTGGACCAGTGCTGATACTAATGTGTTTGGGATCAGTGCTGTTACTACTATTTTTAGTTCCAATGATGATACTACTGTGTTTAGGACCAGTGATAATACTACTGTGTTTAGGACCAATGATGATACTACTGTGTTTGGCACCAGTGATGATACTACTATTTTTAGGACCAATGATGATACTACTATATTTAGGACCACTGATAATACCACTGTGTTTGGGACCTGTGCTGATACTGCCATATCTGGTACCAGTGCTGTAACTACTTTGTCTGGGACCAGTGCTGGCACTACTATATCTGGGACAAGTGCTAATACTGCCATATCTGGGATCTGAGATGATACTAATATGTCTGACACCAGTGCTGATACTGCCCTATCTGAAACCTGTGCTGATACTACTATGTCTGAGACCAACGATTATACCAATATGTCTGGGACCAGTGATGATAATGCCACATCTGTAGCCCTTTCTGTACTATTATGTCTGGGACTACTGCTGATACTACTATGTCTGGGACCAGTGCTGATACTACTATGTTAGGGACTAGTGCTGATACTACCCTATCTGGGACCAGTGCTGATACTACGTTTTTGGACTAGTACTTATTACCACTTTTGATTACTGTAGTGCTCTAGAACCTAACTATAACTTATATCGTTGTTTAGTTCAGACTAAAGGATTTGGTGACGGACGGACAAACAACAATCTTTCTCCTGATAGTCGATGGAGTTAAAAGTACAGTATTTAACTCTGTTAGACGGTCGGAGGCTTGAATAACGTAAATTTTTTCACTGGAGAAGACTGTTATTCAATCATTTAAATCCTTATATTCTGATTTATCCTTAAGAACATAATCTAGAAAAAAGGTGATAATATTCAATTGGAAAAATACTTCCCTGCTGTACAAATTATCGTGTTCATATGTAGCCAAACGAACACATTCTCACGGGATGGTTTCTTGTTGTTATGAAATGAAAATAGTCTTTATTTAATCAGGCGAAGTAGGGACTAAAAATTCCCTTCTTCCATTTAACCTAAAATAAGAACAATTATTTTTTGGGCTGATATGTTCCGGAATGCTAAACACTTTAATGGTTGCTGTAAGTGGGAAAAGAAAAGACTCATTACCATTTAATTGCACTGGAAGTGACGGGAACACGGTGATTGTAAGACACTTGGAAACCGTTCGCATGTACATGGATGCATGTTCGTTCGCATACAGTTTTCCTTCCCCGTTAACTTTGTTATGTAATTAAATAGCTTAACATTTTTAAATGTTGAAGTTGTTGTAATAAAATAATCTTATATTTAATCAAATATTTCTAGAACTGTACATTTAATTTGAAAAGAATGTTAATTTTTATTTTGGAATTGAGCATAGGAAAAAGGTTTTAAAGATTTAATTAGGTATTTATTGTTGTGAATTTCGAGAATAAACAATTAAGGATCATCTTAACGGACTAATACAAAACAACCAGGACAGTGATATTCTTATATCGATAAAGAAGAACATCCTAGGATATGAACGGGCCTGTGAATAAAATTCAACATAAATCATCACATAAATATTTAGACAATATTGTTAGAAATACTCAACAATGTAATCCAAACAGATTACTATCAGTGAATACAAATTTTTTTACGTGTTATAAAATCAACTTTCCAATCAATAAAATAGAAGGTGTTGTTATAAAACAACCATTTCCTATCATTGTTAAAAAAAGCTATTGTTATAAAACGACCATTTCCTATCATTGTCAAAGAAGCTATTGTTATAAAACCACCATTTCCTATCATTGTCAAAGAAGCTATTGTTACAAAACCAGCATTTCCTATCATTGTCAAAGAAGCTATTGTTATAAAACGACCATTTCCTATCATTGTCAAAGAAGCTATTGTTATAAAATCACCGTTTTCCATCATTGTCAAAGAAGCTATTGTTATAAAACCAGCATTTCCTATCATTGTCAAAGAAGAAGCTATTGTTATAAAATCACCGTTTTCCATCATTGTCAAAGAAGCTATTGTTATAAAACCAGCATTTCCTATCATTGTCAAAGAAGAAGCTATTGTTATAAAATCACCGTTTTCCATCATTGTTAAAGAAGCTATTGTTATAAAACGACCATTTCCTATTATTGTCAAAGAAGCTATTGTTATAAAACCACCATTTACTATCATTGTCAAAGAAGCTATTGTTATAAAACGACCATTTACTATCATTGTCAAAGAAGCTATTGTTATAAAACCACCATTTCCTATCATTGTCAAAGAAGCTATTGCTAAAAAAACCACCATTTACTATCATTGTTAAAGAAGCTATTGTTATAAAACGACAATTTCCTATCATTGTCAAAGAAGCTATTGCTAAAAAAACCACCATTTACTATCATTGTTAAAGAAGCTATTGTTATAAAACCACCATTTACTATCATTGTCAAAGAAGCTATTGCTAAAAAAACCACCATTTACTATCATTGTTAAAGAAGCTATTGTTATAAAACGACCATTTCCTATCATTGTCAAAGAAGCTATTGTTATAAAACCACCATTTACTATCATTGTCAAAGAAGCTATTGTTATAAAACGACCATTTACTATCATTGTCAAAGAAGCTATTGTTATAAAACCACCATTTCCTATCATTGTCAAAGAAGCTATTAATTAAAACCACCATTTACTATCATTGTCAAAGAAGCTATTGTTATAAAACCACCATTTCCTATCATTGTCAAAGAAGCTATTGTTATAAAACCACCATTTCCTATCATTGTCAAAGAAGCTATTGTTATAAAACCACCATTTCCTATCATTGTCAAAGGAGCTATTGTTATAAAACCACCATTTCCTATCATTGTCAAAGAAGCTATTAATTAAAACCACCATTTACTATCATTGTCAAAGAAGCTATTGTTATAAAACCACCATTTACTATCATTGTCAAAGAAGCTATTGTTATAAAACGACCATTTACTATCATTGTCAAAGAAGCTATTGTTATAAAACCACCATTTCCTATCATTGTCAAAGAAGCTATTAATTAAAACCACCATTTACTATCATTGTCAAAGAAGCTATTGTTATAAAACGACCATTTACTATCATTGTCAAAGAAGCTATTGTTATAAAACCACCATTTCCTATCATTGTCAAAGAAGCTATTAATTAAAACCACCATTTACTATCATTGTCAAAGAAGCTATTGTTATAAAACGACCATTTACTATCATTGTCAAAGAAGCTATTGTTATAAAACCACCATTTCCTATCATTGTCAAAGAAGCTATTGTTATAAAACGACCATTTACTATCATTGTCAAAGAAGCTATTGTTATAAAACCACCATTTCCTATCATTGTCAAAGAAGCTATTAATTAAAACCACCATTTACTATCATTTTCAAAGAAGCTATTGTTATGAAACGACCATTTACTATCATTGTCAAAGAAGCTATTGTTATAAAACGACCATTTACTATCATTGCTAAAGAAGCTATTGTTATAAAACCACCATTTCCTATCATTGCCAAAGAAGCTATTGTTATAAAACGACCATTTACTATCATTGTCAAAGAAGCTATTGTTATAAAACCACCATTTCCTATCATTGTCAAAGAAGCTAGTGTTATAAAACCAGCATTTCCTATCATTGTCAAAGAAGAAGCTATTGTTATAAAATCACCGTTTTCCATCATTGTTAAAGAAGCTATTGTTATAAAACGACCATTTCCTATCATTGTCAAAGAAGCTATTGTTATAAAACCACCATTTACTATCATTGTCAAAGAAGCTATTGTTATAAAACGACCATTTACTATCATTGTCAAAGAAGCTATTGTTATAAAACCACCATTTCCTATCATTGTCAAAGAAGCTATTAATTAAAACCACCATTTACTATCATTGTCAAAGGAGCTATTGTTAAAAAACCACCATTTCCCATCATTAACAAAGAAGCTATTGTTATAAAATAACCATTTTCCATCATTGCTGAAGAAACTATTACAAACGCCTTCACGAGGCCGCTTGTGGTTTCACCATTTGGAGTCACTAGGTTTTCTCAGTACGTTGTTTCCTTGTAAGAATCGTTCAAGTAAATCAATAAGTTGTCTAGCATAAACAGCTACCTGTCTTTAACTGCCGTATAAATATTGTGTAAGGACATTTGTAGGGCTGTTGCAGCGGTAACTACCTCAGGCCTTGTACCAGTTTCCTGTAAGAAAAGGAAGAACACGTAGATCGTAATTGATCTATGAGTGTACACAAAACACGAAAAGTTGTGAATTGATTCATTTACACAAAATTAAAATTATATGCAAGAGTGTGTTTATATATTTAGTTCTTAAAATTATAAAATAGGAACAGGGCTTTTAAAGGATTTCCCGACCTACTTACGTTTCACAAATGAAAATAAATGACAGTGCTGTAAAATTCCTACTGTCGCCAGATGATTCTTTATAAGTTACTTTATTTAAGATAAAATCTCGTAACTTATCGTAAGATATAATACGATTCTTTATAAAGATGATTCTTTATTTAAGATAAAATCTCGTAACCAGTCATTATTTTTATTCCTCACAAAAAAGTAAAAAATAACGACTTATTAATATCAGTCTAAGCCACAACGCGTGACCGGGCTGGCTAGTTTCCTATAGAAGAATTAATCTAAAATTCTAATTTAATCTTTATTTTATTTATGGCATATGGTCAAGTGGTTTTATGGACGTCCATGAGTGATGTGTTCGGAAGCTGAGTCGTGCGTATAGACTTACCGGCCTTGCGGTGTGTTCTGGTAAATCGTTACTGATCTGTCGACCATCTTAGCGGCAATAAGTATCTCTCTAGTACTTACAAATACTCATGTCTCGTAGAACAGACAATTATCTTCTTGACAAAGGAGATTTATATTTTTAAATACATTTTATACTTTATCCCATATGCGTTAGCATAGATAAACTATTGTGATTGTCAAAAAAAATGTTTTTACAAGTTGGTATAAAAATCCATTTTAGGGTCCCCTGAACCCAAAAAGGTGAATGTGCAGTTCACTAGAGACCAAACGGATGGACCAATTTTTATGAAACTTGGTATTTAAGTGTGTTAAGCCAATATATCCAGACAGTTTGTTGAGTTCTTAAAAATAATTTTTAATTTTATTTTTATGGGCAAAACCAAAAGTGGAATTTTCTCAAAAACGGCTTTAACGATATTGATTAAATTTTCAGGAAAGATGTAAATTACAATTTAAACCATTTGAGTAAAAACAACATGTCTCTAACTTTGAGTTAAGCCAAAAAACAAATTTGGGAACCGAACTGGTAATTTGCAGTTTTGATTTTTTTTATTCATATTTTTTGCCTCCAGAATCGTTTTAGTAACTAATTTAACTAGGGTTACTTACCCAATACCGTCAACGATTCTAGTGATGCTTAGTAATTGTTGATTACTATAGTTTCGACCTCATTGGGTCATTATCAAATCATACAAGACGTCAGTTTCACAATCTCACTTCTGACTTGAAGTTTGTCAATTGCATGTAATTTAAATGTAATAATAAAACTGTGGACTTGTAACACATATTCACATTAACATTTATACACATCTATATACTTTACATTTAGCACACTGACACGTATTAAAACTTGTTGCCGGCCGGCGTTGCGATACCGAACTGCAACTGATTTTTTTTAGACTTTAATATGGGATAAACTTAGTGGCAATTCTTTGGAACTATTTATATAAACAGTTTTTTTTTGTTTTTTTAATATATAGCTTGCATTTTGGCTTAGTGTTGTTATCCAGCTACTTGGGGGGGGGGGGGGTATGATATTGCAGTTTATAGACTCAGTGCTCAGTCCTTTTAACAAAAACTTGGCGTCCGCTCAATACTTGCCAGCAACGTGGATACTAAAAGAGAAGTCTGGGGTGTCAATTTCGTTAGTAGTAAGTTTTCGGATGTAGTGTAGTGAAGAGAAGTGAGTATATGGTTCGTCAAAGAGCTGACAGTCAGACCAATACCCTGTAGTTCGTATTCCACGCAAAACTCTAGGTGGCTTAGTTGCCTGGCTATTGGGCAACTAATAAATAGATCTTTCTGAGGAAAAGTTGATCTTAGTCAGTAACAATGACTACACTCGTTCATTTACATTCATCACACTAATTCATTCCTAAATCCACCCATATAACTAATATCGGCGTCTTAGTTATGAATAGTAATAATAGTATTTAACAAATACTAATTCAGGTTACAAAATAACTAGATGCTGTCTTCTCATCCATAAAAAATTTCAAGAAAACGTATCTCAGCTTCTTCATCATAATATTATCTCTCTTGAGTTGATAAAATAGGATTGTGTTGTATTTTTGTTGTTATTTCAGCTTCTTTATTACAGCGAGGGCCAAATAGACATTGATGTTACCTATAATAATATCGTAATTTTGAGCAAATTTATTCCTGGGCATAAATTAGCCGTTGCGAGTTTGACCTTTTACTAAAAAATCTCTCATCGACAGGCATTCCTGAATTGACTGCGATTATAAAGGAGGGGGGTACCAAAATTATAGTTCTACCAGGATTATAACAGGTTTCGTATCTTTGTGTTGACCACATGTAAATTCAAAATTGAGATTGTGCGCAGACAATATTTGTATAGCTATCCAAGCGTGACTCTCCGTTTATCGGGGAGGGGGGAGTTGTACTCGTATTAGTGTTTGGCTGAATATAAAAATTCATTCGATAAACCTACTTAAGAAATCAGTCAAAAACAGAAGTCACTAGTTATATTAGAGGAAATAACCAGCTCAAATTACTTTACTGTATAAAGACAATTTACAAAAATTGTTTAGCAATCATCAATCTATTTAGCTTAATTAGACATTTTCCATTAATTCTGTACAATTGTACGTACATACACACTCTAAGTTACACCAAAGTAATCATCTATTCCATTTATGGTGTGAGTTATGCCATATATTAAAAGTATTTTACAATGTATCATTCATTATCCATAGAAAATCTAGATTGTTGAAATCACTTAAGTATAAACATGATAAATAAAATTAGATTTTTTAATGTTGTATTTAAATGCAGGAATGGTATTGGTGATTTTAATCAATACAAGTTTTGCACAGGAAAATTACAAAATTTACCGATGATTTACACGAAGGAGCCGCATAAACAACATCTACTTTGTACTACATTCGGTTGAAGTACGTCTACAATAATGTTTCGCTGTGGCTTGGTCTTACATTAATAACTAGTCGATACTTCTTACTTTAGTTCTTAGAAGAATAAAGGTTGGCTGTTGATTTTATCTTAAACTAGGGGACACCCCTGCACGCTTCGCATGCCAACCCCGACGCTCACTGTGACCAAAACAACTCGGCCTTCGGCATGTGACTTTTGACTGCAAATAATAGTAGATTAACTCTATAACGTAAAATGATAATACTATATTTATTTACAATATCTCACTCACTCTATTTGCGTTGCTGCCTTTATTTATATAAACACCCAATTCAGCCTGTTTCAAACGTGTTCATTTGATTTGTTTTTGTTTAACAACTGAAGATCAAACCCATAGTATAGTATTAAAAATACACCAATAGTATATAATGTCAAAAATACAAAATAAACACGTTCATTTACAAAACAGCTGTTATTAATTTACTCAAATCAATCTAATTTTATCCTTATGGATCAGTCTTTTAGGGGTGGTTTCTACCCCTTAGGATTACTTTGTCAAGATGAAAGTACTTTAGTTGTTCTATTTAAGACCTAAAGAAACAGTGTACAAAATTTCAGCTCTCTACATAGATGAGAAGTTGGAGAATTAGTGATGAGTGAGTGAGTCAGTCAGTCACTGAGGGCTTTGACTTTTATATATCTAGATAAAGTAACTTACACAAAATCATCTGGTCATAATAATAAACATATAGAATATATATATCAGTTATAATATACGCATAAATCATTCGGTCACAGTAGCACTTTTCAAAGCTACCATTTTTGTTCATCGTTTTAAATGCTTTAGTTAGAAGACTGTTTGCATCTTTTAGGTAAATTAGGATTTCTTGAACAGTTTCACCATTTTATCAGCCATTATTGATGACAAGAAAGAAAGCTTGATTTATGTATAAAACAAGTAAAAATCGACAAAAAAGGCCATTTTATCGGCCTAGCAACCACTCTTAATTGCTCACGACTGTCCGTCAGTACCAAACGGAGTACTGGGGACAAACTACCCTTGACACTGAAGCCCCATTATTTTGATAATCACACCAGTTGAAACGTCATTAAGTGACCTTTTTCAGGGACTTTCATCTCTTAATACATCCGCAGTCCTTGGAATGAGTCGAATAGAACTACTAGCTGCAGCGTAGTTCTTGACTGGACAATGGTTGATGTGTGGTCATTACCGTAGGTGGGGTTTTAGGTCACACGCACACCTCGGTGTGTGGAAAATGTGGTGAGAGGAACACAACAAGCTATAATTTTGGACTGTTCTGCTCTTTGTGGGAGACGGCTACAATGTTCAGGTTTTTTGGGAGGGTTAAGTGACCAAGAAAATAAGGAGGATAGCATGACCGGAACCATCTCACTGTTCTCAAAATAACAAGAGTTGAGGGATACCGAAGAACTTTCTTGTTCAGGTGTGCGAATGCCATTTGTGGCTGAGTGATAAAAGATGGTTATTAAAATTTAGCTCTTCAATTACCAAAAATAAACAAAAATCAATCTATTAAAACATTTTTATTGTTAGCAGTAGGCATTTTATCGTTTAATTTTGAAAACTTTAAATAAATAACTGTATAAAAAAAACTCGTATGGCCATACTGAACTAGTGAACTAAACATGCTTAAACGAGTTTTTTTAAGCAGAGGATTCTACGAACCAGCGTACATCTGTGTTTTTTTCTCAGAAAAGTTATTTTAGCAAAATTAAAAATCATTTAACTTGTACACTTCTACTGTCACTAAGGTATTCATTACTTTACACGTCACTAAGGTACACCTGTACGTCTTGTTGTAATTGTTGTAATTACCACTATGCGTGTATGGGTGGGCGGGTGGGTCAATGCCACTATGCGTGTATGGGTGGGCGGGTGGGTCATTACCACTATGCATGTATGGGTGGGTGGGTGGGTCATTACCACTATGCATGTATGGGTGGGCGGGTGGGTCATTACCACTATGCATGTATGGGTGGGCGGGTGGGTCATTACCATTATGCGTGTATGGGTGGGCGGGTGGATCAATGCCACTATGCGTGTATGGGTTGGCGGGTGGGTCATTACCACTATGCATGTATGGGTGGGCGGGTGGGTCATTACCATTATGCATGTATGGGTGGGCGGGTGGGTCAATGCCACTATGCATGTAAGGGTAGGCGGGTGAGTTAGTACCACTGTGCATATGTAAGTACCATCAATCAGACCATTTTCTAAGTGTTCTGAGAGACGAGTCATTGTTGGTTTCCTATCAAGTACCGGGAAGCCGAAAATGCGCCAAGCAGCCTCTTTGCTACTTAAACAACGTCCTGATAGTTACCTCATCCCTTAGATTGTTACAAAAATTACAACAAACAGTTGTAGTACGTACGTCACTAAGGTATTCATTACTTTGCACAGCTATAAAACAGATGGTGTCAAGTCATAGTGCTGCATCAAACTGCCACACGTATTTTTAGTCACACGTAAATTGTTTAAGTCACTTGTGTCAAGTGAATTAGTTTAAGTCTAGAACATTAAAAAAACTATTTACTACGTTGTTATTATTCATTATTCATTCAAAAGACACAGATCGTCATGATATAGGCGAATATAAGGGACGAATGAGTGTAGATGAATGAGTGTAGTCATCTTTACTAACTAAGGTAGACTGTTCTTCAGAAAGAGCTATTTATTAATAGACCAATAGTCAGGGCAACTAAGGGACCTTCAGCTTTACGTGGAATCCGAACCACGAAGTGTTGGTATGATTTCAGCTAACTGACAAGATTGTCACTTCCCTACACAACACCTGAAAGTTATCTACCATCCAACATGGAAACCCCAGACTTCTCTAGTGGTGTCCACGCCGATGGCAAACATTTTTATTGTTACATGTAATATTATTAATTACAAGTAAGCTGACAAAATTACGAATGGTTCACGAACTTGTTGGCAACTGACGATGTACATTTCACAAGATTTTTTTGATAATAATTTCTTAAAGAGTTAGCTAACAATACTTTTGGAGAGATATACATTTTTTCGTTCTGAACTGACAAATAACATTAACATGGAACGTTAAAGTAAAATAATTTAACTGAATTATTTGTTTCATAAGATAGGTGTGAAACTTAAACAACGGAATGACAAATACGTAAACAAATAAAACTTACCACTCACAAAAACGTATAATCGTAGATCACTTCAACTGAAATGTTGAATCAGACGCAAATTTGTATGGTACGATTTGAAAATGATTGATTGAAAGAATACAGAATAAGAAGAAAAATCAGCAAAGTTAAGGTGTTAAATGCGTCGAACCAGCTCTATCTCTAACCCAGGCTAAAAGTCCGAAATGTCCAATTATAGCATAACTATCGAATCACAACCACTAAAATCATCGGATGTCTCTCTGAGATCGAACTAATAGATTCCTAAGTTTTCTATTCATTTAAAAATCTGCTCTTTCAACTTAGACTTCCCGTCTTTGGAGTAACACACATCCACCTCGATTCAAGTAAATGTACTAAAAACATTAAAACAGCAAGCATACAACATGTTTTAATATTAAGGGACCGTCTATTAATGACGTAAAGGCTGAAGGGGGAGGGGGGTTTTCAGCAGCGTTACGCACCGTTAAGGGAGGGTGGAGGGGAGGTAGTGTTACGTAACTACTAAACCTTAGACATTTGTTTAAATTGATTCGTAAAATTTTATTCTTTTTAGCCGAAATACAGGATTTAAAAAAATGTTTTTAAATTTGTATTATATTCCCCCCACTTTAGAAAATAAACGGAAAAAGCCTGAACAATGACTTTATCGTAAATAAAAATATGCATGTAAGTGGATAACAAAATGAGGTGGGGGGGTTGGTGACCGTGTAACGTAATTTTTTAGGAGGTTTAATATTATTTTAAGGAGGGGTATTTTTTAAGGAGAGGCCTACCTCATTCTTTACCTTACTCTGCCCATTCCTCATAGACTATTAATCTGTGCGAGGAACTTAATCAGACAGAGTAAGGGGGCGAACCAGTACAGTAATCGGTAAAAATTACTGATAAATCTTCCGGTCTAGGACGGATTCGAACCAGCGCTATCTCTAACCCAAGCTCAAAGTCCTGACGCCTTAGACCACCGGCTCGCCCTAACCTAACGTACAGTAGTATTAACCCCCCCCCCCACTTACAGTAGTATTAACCCACCCGCCCACCCATACACGTACATTGAGATTGAAAAAATACATGGGGGGAGGGGGTCTGAAATGCCGATTATAGCGTTACATAATTTAGAGATGGCCCCAAAGTAAATTCCATCATTCTTTAATGTCTTACCAAACATCAATAAAATACTAAGTTGTATGATACGTTATCTATACAATAACAAAAATAAAACACTAAAACACATTTGTGGTAAATATTATATCAATCGGGTTTTAAGTTTAAATCATTAAGGGATTCATTTATCAATAAATTAGTCGAGGACATTCAAAATGTATCAAATTTCGATTAACGCTAACGCTTAAACTGAATTGTCAAAACCAAGACAAAGAGCTTACATATAAATAGCAGCACACATATATTGTCGATAGTGGAACTATTATTAATACAATATTGACGTTGATTTCTAGCTTTGAATTTATTTAGTTACTACAAACCACCCTAATTTAAATGGGTTATCTACAATTATTATATTTTTTCGACTTTGCAACCCAGACAACATAGACCCCCAAGCACCTATGGGACCGTTCCCGTTCACGGGTTGATCTAACTAACTAATGAAGTACCAACCGTTAGCTCAGATTAGGAATCGAACCTTGGATGGATGACAGCACAGTGATGTAGTGTTGTAATCCAGCTACTAGGGAACTAAATGTTGTGGATATTGTAGGCGACAGGCTCTGTTATTAGTCCTAACAGCGTCCACTCAATGACGTGGACACTACTAGAAAAGTCTATCTGGGCTGGTTGCCAGATTCGAGTGTTGTTCAGAAGGGAGACGAGTATCAGGCATCTCAGTTGGCAACAGTGACTACACTCGTCCATATATATTGATCACACTTATTAGCCACTCGTATTTGCCCATATATTTACAATAGGAATATTGTGAATAAATAAAATAGTTATGTATTTACTTTATTTGGTTTTCTACACAGTGAATGGTCTCTGTGTGTAATTAACATCATATCTATGCGCAGGGTTAGGAAAATATTACATAGTTTTATGTAAGTTAATGTGTAGAGAGGTGAGTGTACAGGTTGAATAGAAGGCCATAATATGTAATAGTATAAAATATACATGTAGGACTATAACGTTATAAGTGCTTGTATATTGGAAGGGATTTGTATTTGTATATGGCAGGGATGCCTTGAAGTGTACAGTGTGCCTGGTATACAGGGTGGAAAAAATGTGGAAACGCTCTCAAACATTTTGTACGACTTTACTTTTAAAAGTGAAATCTTGTACACGATCATGGTTACAAAGAACATACTTTTTGACGCCATTAGCGATATTTAATACTTTAAGGGGGACGGCCCAAGAAAATTTTCAACGTAAGCCTAGGTCGAGTTTGGAATGAAGTGAAAGGTCTATTCAAGAGAAATTAATTGCCGCAAACCGAACTTCGAAAGGTTAATCATTTCCAGAGTAGCGATCATTTGAATATCAGAATAACTAATTTGAACAATATTACCCTCCGATATTTAACAGTTTTAAGTAAATTATTCTGATGAAAATATGTGCTTTATGGAACAAGTTAATAAAAAAAAAATAAAAAAAAAATAAAAAAATAAATGATCAAACTATCTATAGAAAAAAATAACGATGTTAAGAAAGCGTTTAAATTTTCTTCTCAACCTGTATATGAACAGGGTGGAAGCTACGTACAAATAATATACTTACCTTTAAAAGTACAATTTAAGATATTCAACATGTTCGTATAAAAAATTAGATTTTTTCAAATTGTTACATATCTTGTATTGTTAAAAATATTGATTTAATATATAAGACCCTTACCTATATGTTTACAGGTTCAGTGGTTGGAACTGACCTTGGAGGAGCGGAAGTATTTTGCGGTCATGTTCAATGATTAGATATTATCGACATAAGGTGGGTAGATAGGCTGCCAGGGTGCATATGATAGTTATTTTTATTTTCGGTATATTATTTTTAAGTCAAACAGTAGGGAAGGACGCTGAGTATAACTGTGTTGTATATAACTTATTTTAGTGTACCAATACACATGAACATGATTTAAATTAATTACATGTCGTATGGATTTTAGTGAACAGAGATGTTCAGTTAAATCACAGTTCCCTCGTCTGCTTAGACAAGCCCATTTTTGTTTTGTAAGCTCATTGGACCACCGGCTCAACGTGATTTCCAAACCACAGGAGCGGCACTGGGGTAAAATCTGTTATGGTCATAGTGGGAATCGAACCCGGACCAAATACGTGGCAAGTCAGCGCCTTGGCCACTTTGCTACGACCACTCCATCTGTACACAGAAGATCTTTTATAGCATTTATAATTAGGTTTTTTTTTGATATTTCTCATGTAGGTAGAAAACTTATTTATCAATTATTATTTCATAAATATTTCTGTAGCGTATAAATTTCATTCTTTTATGATGACTGAATCGTTATTATACATTGAACAAAGTATAATGAATTTCTACTTAAATAAATTTACTCAATAATTTCACTAAGTTGTTATAAAACAACAAAAAACACCTGCTATAGGTTGCGTAATGAAATACTTCCAATTGCACGCAAAACTGATTCAAGTAAAAATAATTGTAACTCTATCCAACCACCGGCTTACGTGATTGGAAGGGAACGGGGAGGAGTGGCAAGGTCTAGGGAGGATCAAGGTCAATAAACTGATAGGAAGAAGGTCGGCGGGAGTCCTGAGCCCGGCTGGTCAGTCAGTGGTGGACGTGCCAGGGACTTGAGTGGTGGGTTGTAGCGGGGTTCCTGGAGCTGCGGCCGCACCGGTATGTACATAAACAGTTCACCACTGTCACTTTTCCAGTTCTAATACGTTTATACACGGACTTTTTTTTAAATTTTTTTTATTTGTACTGTTGAAATGAAGATATAAATCCAGAAATAATATTAAAATTATACATACAAAAATATTTAAATAAACACAATTTCTTCTATGTCTGAATTCAAAACAGAACAATTAATTATTTACCATAAGTTAGTGATTTTGTAAAACATTTATTAATATTGTAAATTAAATAAAAAAAATAGAAAAATCATAAAATGGACTAGAATAGAAAATATATTTATGTTACCACGAATTATACAATATCAACACAACATTATGTTGGAATTACTAGTCTTCCAAGTTGGAAATTATCTTACAAGTTATGATGACTAGCTCAACTTTTCAAACATAACATTCATTTTTTTTTCTTTTTTGTTTTGTTTTTTTAGTTGTTATAATTACAATGTAAAGTAGTGGTTTTCTGCAGCAGTATGCACATTAATTATATAATTATGCAGAGTGAAACAAATAATGGACTGATGATAAAAACACAAACAATAAACATTAATAAAATAGTGAAATGTTCTTGTAACAATACAATCCAAAACACTAAGAGAAAACAAAAACACAAACGCTCCACAAAATTTACAGCAACAAAAATAAATTTTATCTAAATTTATTATAACTATCTTAATGAGTAAACAAATTAACAGTACTTACTAAATATAAAATGCTATGTAAATTTATTTTAATATAAATTGCTCATTATATTTTACTAACAATATCTCTCGTAATTTTATATAACCAAGCAATAAACAGGGTTTTATAGTTTTTCGGCTTGGGAAAGAATAGAAATAATAGTGATACATTACGAACCACAAATAAAGAATTTTTTTTTCTTTCTCCTTGTTTTTCTAATTATTTACAGGCTGGGACAAAAGAAGTTAAGTAAAATGTACAATAATGAAAATGTAAATAAAACTGAAATAGGCCAATTATTCCAATATGATTTGTATCAAATAACCGATTAAAATATAAAATCGATAGTTAATAAGATTCATTTAAATCATATGAACAAATTCAAAACTATTGGCAGGAAAAGATTATAACTAAAATATTGTGTTTTTTGAGCTTACTTAGACTATGGTGTAAATAAACATATCAAAATTATTGGAATTAGTAAATTTGTTATTACTTATTTTAATGAATATTATAATTTATTAATATATATGTATTTATTTATATTGCTAGCCCAATTATTAAAATTTAGTTCCGCACATTTCCTAAAAATCAATCTGTCTTTGTTTGTAGGCTGGCCTAATGGACAAATAAATCATTATTCATTCATTCATAATTAATCATCAGTGAAATAAACTGATACACATTATAAATTAACTAAAGAATAATATATTATATTTACTGAAATAAACATATTAACTAAGAATGTATTCTAATGTAAATGAAATAAAATTCTAAGGCCGTATGCTTACAGTAGTTTTCTGTAAAATAGACGCTTTTAAAATGCTACTCGATATTTTAGAATTATTTCTATACTAAGAAAGTCCTAAAATTAATAATAATTAGCATAAATTAAAGAACATTAACAAATTAACTATAAGCACATAAAAAAAGAAAAATACATAATCAAAATAAACAGAATAAATGTCTAGCTATTGACCACGATAGCTAACATATATTCTCTGGATAAATGATTAAACATTGAAAATAAATGTAGAAAGATATAATTTTACAATATTAATTGATTTGGCATTAGATTATATTACAAAATACAAATAACGGGCTTTTTGGGTAGCGACACGTGGACATATTTCTACAACCAAATATGAATTTAGAGAAAAGACTAAATCAAATCTCATCTAGTTTATAAATAAGCATATTACTTGTTGATAGAAAAAAAAAAACAAAGAAATGTCACACAGTAAAAATGTAATACAATAAGAGTACAAAATTTACAGATATTATGGCATCCATTTCGCTAAACAACGTTTGCTATCTCCAGACCCCAATGTATGTTGTGGGAGTTTCACTTGTTTTGTAAATATTTATCTTACAGTCACATCATTGTATGGATATGGCAACTGTTAGTTAATCCTTGGAATTTTTATAGATATAAAACTCATATCATAACTTATAAATAAATCTAGGATCTTTTTTCCATTAATTCACTACCACTACTTTCTTTTTGTTTCAGTTAAGTCACTACTACTTTATACATATTGCTCTAAAAACTGTTCCCCAATCATTCTTACGTCCAATGTGGTATTCCATCTCCGCTAGGAATACGATATCGCTGGTCTTATCTTATTGCATTCAAAAAACTTACACACGGGCAGTGCATTCGGCGGTAAGTCAATCGTTGGATTTACCAGTTTGTGATAAATTCTTTAGTAACCACTTAACCTAACCTGACCTAACCTAACTTGACCTGACCTGACCTAACCTAACCTAACCTGACCTAACCTAACATTACCGTAATTGCGATAAAAAAGTAGTAGTAGTGAAGTAACGTAAAAAGTAGTGTTAGTGAATTAACGGAAAAATATCCTAAAACTATAAATCATACAGAACGGATTAAAAAATAAACATAAAAATCCACCTGTATATAGCAACTTCTTGTCTTGTAGTTAATAAAACGGTAAGGGATAGAAAAATACTTGTTTCAATACATTAAAGCAAATATGTGAAGATTAAAATTCCAACATCTTTATTTAAATATAAACACTAGGGATCAAACAAACAATTGGGTGTCCAGAAGATAAACGAACCCGTTTGGACCCGTCCTGTAAAGTACTGAACTTAATAGAAATACCACTATGAAGTAATAAGAAGCTTAAACTTGGTTTTGTTTTAAGGATAGTAATTTATCAGCTGAAAATCAAACCAATACTATGTGGTTCGGATTCTAAGTTAACTCTTTCACCGACATGTATTTGATGTGCGTAATGTCTAAGACCGCCGGGTTCAATAGCGCAATCGGTCCACCGAGCGCCGGGTCATTACGGCGTTGTTCATTGCAAAACCACCAGGCCATTTTTAGCGATTTTTACATTAGTACGCTATTATGCTTGTAATTCCATTGTTTTTATCACTATTGCAATGACTCTTGTGTCATTCTCTTCGTAATTAAATTATCCAGGATTCCGTATAAAATTTGTATATATAAAATTTCAAATTGCGTGAAAAAAATAAAATTTAAAAATAAAAATAATTAAAAATTTATAATTTTAATTTTTAAAATTCCATAAAACAATCAAAACAAATGTACTTATAAAATGTAATATTTTTTACTGTATACCATTTTATTGAGAACATTCCCTGGTAATTTCAGCAAAAAAATATATATAAATAATATATTTATGTATATTTAACGTAATTAGTACATTTCTGAGAATTTACTACTGTATAAGAATTTCACCGGTAGCCTACAGTGCTTATTATCTTATAGTATATATTGTTGTTTATGTTTTATATTATACACTTACATCAGACATATTTGTTTATATCAGTAATAAAATATACAAAATAATCACAACAAACATATTATAATAATTTTATATGGTGAATAATATACAAAATTGTTACACTTACCATATGAAGATTTAAGCATTGTAACAAGAAGATTTACAATGTATTTACACATTGTTGTACAAAATACAAATATTTACACAAATAATATCAATAATAACAATAAAATAAAATAAATAAAAATAAAAAAATTTAAATAAATACAAAATATTTACACATGATTAATTTTAACACTAAAACACTGATACAAAACCATCACAAAGCATTCACAACGATAAACTAATGATAGGCCTAGTCTGCACTTATTAGGTTACTTGTTGTTGTTTACATCTTTCCCAACAACGTCAGCTGACAGCCCGCTGCCAACTAGATCACGCATAGAGTTTTATTCATTGTTTATTTATATCAAAGATAAATAATGTTTCTGTTGTTATTATTGCAAAGAGGGACTCATAGTAATTAATTATATATAAATTAAGTGTACTTGTGCATAATAGGCCTAATAACGAAAATGTGTGAAAAGTAGAAAATGCCGATATTTCCAGCCCGCGGTGGTTTTCGGTCGCGAGTGGCGAGCCGAATATTACGGCTCGTAGCGGTTTTAAGCACACATATACGAGCCGATTTTTACGGCCCACGGCAGTTTTATCTATTAACTACAAAGCCGAAAATCTCGGCCCTTGGCGGTGAAAGGGTTAAGCTGTAAGTCCCTAAAATGCCCTGGCTTTTGGGCTATCAACAAATTGCTCTTAATAACCTACAGTCAATCATATTTAGTAACATTGACTACACTTGTCCATATACATTCCATATACTGTACTTATTCGCTGCTTATATTTACCCATCTCTGATTGGTGTTTTAATATTGTTGTTTTACAGTCTAACTGTCAAGGAAAATATGCAGTTATATGCCACATTGTTGTGTACTGTAATTAGTATAAACAAACAAACAAACAAATTTTTGAATGCAAGGTCAGTTAAACATATAAATTAATCCTTGACTGACTTCCAGACAGAAATTATTTTCTCATTGAATTAGATATCTTTAACTCTTTATTTAGGTTTTCACAAATCCCCCCCCCCGCATCCACTCCAGAAATCCTCTTACTGGTCAGTGACTCCGGCCACTTGAACTCTTAAATGTCCTAAACAACCTTGGAGCCCAAACATTTGTCACAAGACTGGTTGGTGACGTTAAACATTTATGTAAATCGAAGGCACAAAAACGTTTACGTTTTTTGTGTATTTTTCCCGCATTTAGGACTTCATTATCTTAATAAATACAAATACAAATTTCATAATAAATAAAAGAAAATTCGATAATTATATAGAACAGGGGCCTTGTTGATTTTTTACCTAAAATTGTTTTTCGTATTAGATACGTAGCCAAGAGACAATACATTTTTCAGAGAAAAAAACCAGAAAAATGACAAGCCTCCGTCGTTTCCTCTAGACCATCACATCAATACAAAAGCTCAGGCGGCAGCCTTTCTCCTGTATAACAACGTTTTATAGACTAGAAAACCCTACAATTCTACTGCTACGAGGTAGTAAAATCATATCAGAATAGAAATTACCTTAAACCTTTCACAGTAAAACAAAATCAGCCAAGATATTGTGTTATGTTCATATTTTTTTGTGTCGGCTATTTGAAATAAATTATTAAATTAAATTAATGCCATTGTTACTTTGATGGAAAACCGAAAATTTTAGGGGATATTTCTACCCCTTAGGAATAGAATTTCAAGAAATCCTCTCTTAACGGGCCTCTCTCGTACAAAAGCTAACTTCCCTCCAAATTTGATCAAATCAGTTCAATGGTTCCAGAGATTTCATGATGAGTGAGTACAGCGTTTTAGAATTAGACAAATTGAGATTAAGCACTGTTAATCAATAAAATGGCCTCAAAATACTGAACTGTTCATTTAAAGAGGGAATCAGCTATAAAACAGTATCGGGTGTTGAAGTTACGTACGATGCGAATAAATTGTTAAGGATAGAGGTTCACTAATTGCTTGAGAAATCCAATTAATAAAATCCGCTTGCGATTATAACCGAAGGCCGTTCCGTTTAGTATGAAAACACAACCACCTGGCGTACATTCAATAGGGCTCTAGATAAGGAAAGCATAGAGTACATCTAATTTAATCACGATAGATTCATCAATTTAAACCACTTAACTGATGGATTTAGACGTTTTTTGTATACCAAAACAATCCTCAGACCTAGACCTAGATTGCATAATTTCACCTCTTTTTGATTATGCTGCATGTTCTTTCAAGCATAAAGTTTATACTATATGTGGACGAGACTAACCATTTGTCTGGTACCTTAGTGCACTATAAGTACAAAAACGTATGTGCGTATAAAATGCCTCACATATGAGACGCTGACACAACCTTTGTGCGTATAAAATGCCTCATATATGAGATGTCGACACAACCTTTGTGCTTATAAAATGGCTCACATATGAGATGCCGACACAACCTTTGTGCGTATAAAAAGCCTCACATATGAGATGCCGACACAACCTTTGTGCGTATAAAATGCCTCACATATGAGATGTCGACACAACCTTTGTGCGTATAAAATGCCTCATATATGAGATGTCGACACAACCTTTGTGCTTATAAAATGGCTCACATATGAGATGCCGACACAACCTTCGTGCGTATAAAAAGCCTCACATATGAGATGCCGACACAACCTTTGTGCGTATAAAAAGCCTCACATATGAGATGCCGACACAACCTTTGTGCGTGTAAAATGCCTCACATATGAGACGCCGACACAACCTTTGTGCGTATAAAATGCCTCACATATGAGATGTCGACACAACCTTTGTGCGTATAAAATGCCTCATATATGAGATGTCGACACAACCTTTGTGCTTATAAAATGCCTCACATATGAGACGCCGACACAACCTTTGTGCGTATAAAATGCCTCACATATGAGATGCCGACACAACATTTGTGCGTGTAAAATGCCTCACATATGAGATGCCGACACAACCTTTGTACTTATAAAATGTCTCACATATGAGATGCCGACACAACCTTTGTGCGTATAAAAAGCCTCACATATGAGATGCCGACACAACCTTTGTGCGTGTAAAATGTCTCACATATGAGATGTCGACACAACCTTTGTGCTTATAAAATGTCTCACATATGAGATGCCGACACAACCTTTGTGCGTATAAAAAGCCTCACATATGAGATGCCGACACAACCTTTGTGCGTATAAAAAGCCTCACATATGAGATGCCGACACAACCTTTGTGCGTATAAAAAGCCTCACATATGAGATGCCACACAACCTTTGTGCGTGTAAAATGCCTCACATATGAGATGCCGACACAACCTTTGTGCGTATAAAATTCCTCACATATGAGACGCCGACACAACCTTTGTGCGTATTTTAAAGAATATGAATACTTATATAACTTTTAGCACTAGTGTGTAATTTGGTTAGTAAATGAGTACAACCGATTGTATACAAGCTTTTAAAATCTCCAAACATTTATTTCTCACTCATTTTAAAATATATATTTACGTTTTTTTCTTCAACCCAAGGCCATTCTAAAATGTAGTCCTTGACAGCAAGAAAACAAAAGTATGACATTGAACCAAACTTATCCAAAGAGGTCGGCACTGGTGGCGCGGTGCTGTACCCCAACAATTTGGGGACAAAGTGTTTGGGAGATTGTAGGCGATAGTTTCCATGCTCGTCCTCGTAATACCGACATGGCGTCTACTCAATGGTTGCTATTGACGTGGACACTACTACTAGAGAAGTCTGGGGAGTCCATTATGGGTGGTAGTCAAGGTTCAGATGTTGTGTAGAGAAGAGAACTGAGTGTCAGACTTGTCAGTTAGCTAATAATCAGACCAACACTACGTGGTTCGGATTTCACGTAAAGTTGTAGGTCCCATATTTGTCCTGGCTATTGGGCTATTAATAAATAATCCTTTCTGAGCTAAGTCGAACTTAGAGAGTAACAATGACTACACTCGTTCATTTACACTCATCCCTCATATTCGGCCTTATCTCTACAATCGGCGTCTTAGATATGAATAATGAATAATATTTTGAAATTATCATAAAGATATTTTAGACTATTAAAGGTTTTTTTAAATTTTTGGATTCGTTGCTTATACTAGTCCCTATTATCTAATGTCACAGATCTTACAAATATTCTAATTACCGAACTGCAAGTCCACCATGGATTAAATCATGACTATTAAATCACATTCAGTTAGTTCTTCCTGTGTTAGGATCATCCTAGGGAAAGTTGTTAAACCAGAACTAACCGGTTTGGTGGCATTGAATGAATGACTTAACATTCAGATCCAATTTAAAAACGGTGTTATTATGTAATAACTTGTTTAGACATACCAAAGGGTACTTTCTTCCCATCTTTAAACGTTTGATGTCAGATTAAGTAGGTCGAGTTGTAAGTATCTTAGATTAAGGTGCAAAAGTAATAATTGATAACAGTAAAAGTTAAAAACTTAAACTTTTAAATGTATAATGTGAGAAAGCGGATTGCTAGAGACTGATTCATCTAGTTTTAAAGCACGTTAGATTAAAAAAAAAATTCTGTTTACCAAATACAACGATACTAGTTGAGCTTGGCAAGTGAAGATAAGAATCAAACAATGGTCAGGTTGGATTGACAGGTAAACCATTAAAAAGTCTAAACTTGTCAGACAGCATGTTAAAAAAGTAGTTATGTGAAAAACAGAATGAGTGTGATAAAAGAATTATAATTTAACCCACAGTTAAGAGGGTAACCTGTAAATCGCGCCCTCTGTAAATCGCGCCCTGTGAAAATCGGCCTCATGCGTCGTCACGTCAACCCTCGTCAACGTCAATTAGCACAATATTAACCCTTCGCACTTTATCCATTCATAGGTTAGGTTAGGTTATGTAAGGTTAGGTTAGGTTAGGTTAGGTTAGGTTAGGTTAGGTAAGGTAAGGTAAGGTTACGTTAGGTTAGGTTAGGTTAAAAGACTAAAGAGAAAGCTACCAGGGATAAACCGGGAGGTGGGCCATTCCCGGTCATTCCCCTTATGAAACGGCTGTCAAGTGACGCTCGTGGCCCGTGACTCAGAGGTTCAGGTAGACAGGGCGCGATTTACCCAGATTTTTGATGGGGTGCGATTTACACAGGGCGCGATTTTCATGCATTCGTTAAGAGAAAAATTCAAGTGAGCAGTAAATGAAATTTAATGTTTTCCATTAAGGATAGTTAATGTTATTATTCTTAAAAATTTTTACCGTTACTAGAACACTTGGTCGAAACAATTAAGTCTAGTCTTTGATTAGATTTATCTTAAATCCCATGGTCCCATAGTTGAAGGTCCACAAACCAACAAACAGCCCCATAGAAAAACCAAAGCAGTATATTAATTTAAATGGAATAAATATTATAATCATCAAAACCTACATTTTTACTTAAGTTTAATAAACTATTTTGGACGAATAACACACTGTTCTTGGTCTTCCTAAGGGATTGATGGTGGGTTTATGGGCCTGAAATCGATTCCCCAATAATCAATTTGAGTTTCTAAATTAAGACAATTTTATTTTATAATATATTTGGTTTAAAATTGAGCAGGTATACAGTATAACAACGTACACGTTAAACAAATTAGTATTTTCTTCAAGTAAAAAAATATGAAATATTCTCTATTGAATGCAGTTTTACGGTGGATAAGTATGTTGAAATACCAAAGTCTATTTTGTATATAAATTAAATAAAAGCGATCGCTTGCAATACAAAAATGAAAGTGTTAGTGAGCTACCGTTCAGAACATGAGGTTCTACAGCATATATTTTATATTTAAATGAATGAATCTGTATAAGATCTATTTTGAAGTTCGGAATCCGGTAATATCCTTTCACCCATTACAATATGAAATTGTTTAAAGTAGATTTACGAAATTAATAGTGTGAATAGTATAATATGTTTTACACTAATTAAATTGTTGCCATGATTACTAAAAAAGAATTTACAAGGAATTAAAACAAAAGTGTTTATTTCACCTTAAATATAAAGTTCCTCCATTAATATGAAGTCAAACGACACCTTGAATTAATCATCGGTTAGATATGTTACGAAAAAAATAGAATCATTGAAAATAATAATTAGAGTACAGATAATTTATCTTGAATACCATCTAGTTGAAATCAGGAAATAGATTTGGGTGGGTCCAGTGAATTTCGTTGGCTTTTAATTGAAAATATTACTTTTAAAAAAGAATTAATTATAAGACGCGCCAGTAACACAAGGTCGGAGGTAAAAATCAGTAGTAAAACTACAGTTTTTGAACGAAATATCTCAGTCGAGGTTCCAGTATTTATGGAAATGTATTTGAGTTGACAAACATGGTTTTCAACGGTGAAATAATTTCATGAAATAGATTGTGCTATTATAGAAACCACACTCAAGAAACCATTTCCGCGCACGTTTCACGAACCCACAAAGTCATTTGACGATAATTACATAACACGAATAAACTTTTTGAGTTGTGTTTTTGTGGCAAGAAAGTTCTAGCTTTGCTAGTAATATTAACAACATGAAGAGGTTGGCGAAAATATAACGTTTACGTGAGTATATTTCTTAACCTTGAAAGTAATCGGTTCTTAGGACCAATTTGGATAAACAAAAAACTATAGGTCTGTAATTAGTAACCAGAAGAGCTTGGGTAGCAAATGACGTTAAAAATTATAATCGTTTAGTTGCAATAAATATTATCGTTTGAAACTATAAAACCCTAAACATTTCAAAATCTTTTACTTAAAATTACAAATTAATTGTGTTAAACATATTATTATATAAATTAGTTTAAGGTAAAATAAAAGGAAGTATCGCTCTATGGAAGTTAAAGATTCGAATAAAAGATAGTTGTGTTTTTATTTAAAAACACTTTTTCCAAATATAACATAGAGGTGCATAAATTTACATGGTTGTACTTAAGGACAAGAGTGTATAAATTAAACGATGTTACTTTATAATCATAAAACCGCTTTTTTTCTATAAACGACCTAAATATAAAACTTGAACACAATTGTTCAAATGATTAATCAATTACAGTAGTCCATTTATTAAACAGTACATTGATGGAAGAATTAATTTAACGTGAAAAATTAAATTAAATGTGTTTCAAAATGTGAATCAATGTCCATGATTCTTTTGGGGTTTAAATGTGATTTATATCACTAATTTTTGTAATGTTCTGTTTGGCCATCAAATTTTATAACTGTTTATAATACTTCGCACCGCATAATAATTTTCTTCAGGGTTTTCAACTAGTTTTATTAGTTAACGTGTTTTATTAGAGTAATTACGGAGGATGCAAGGACTTGTCAGGACTATGTTGAGGTCAACTCATAGTCTAATGGTTAATTAAACGAGTAGTTTCACTCTAACAACGGATATGATTATTAGTCATAACTAAACATTATGAGGCTTAGTAATGTCCGGTAGTATTCTTGTTTTACGGTAGTGTACTATTGAGGTAGTTTGTCTTGTTTTTATTTGAAGCCTCACTGCTGAAAGGTTAGAAGTTTTTTCGCTGTTACATAACTTGTATTCTTTTTTTAGCATGAATTATTCTGGTAAATTCACGAAAGCTATATACACATACAACATGAGGCAGTTTTTTTGTCCAATGCTAAATTTTGAGTCTCTAATCTGCTGTGTTGGGGTCGAGTAGTGTAGACTATCTAGCTAGTGTAGACCCATTTAAGTGCAATTCAGATTAAAACAGCTGTCGTAGCAGACCTTACTAACTAACCAAATGACTGGCACAAATATTCATTTTACGTGAGATGTCTATTTTGTAAGTGATATAATGATGGTATTACGTTTATAAATTTAGCAAATTATTATTCCCTTTTATTACTCCTGCGTCACAGATACAGTAACAAATAATATCGTGGAACATTTTATCATTCGTTATATATTTTAATTACCATTAGTCTATTTTATGATTTCATTATTTTTATCTGTGAAACTATTATAAATGATCAGTGCATATATTGAAATAGTAAAAAGGAAGAAAATTAGTACTTGTAGACAATGATGCAGGGAGTAAAGATTTTTAAAAAGTTATAAATCTCCAAGGAACCCCATCGCAATATAAACAAATAAATTACCTCATAATTTTTTTAGACGTCAATGGAGAGTATGTGTTTATGATATATTAAACCTGAATTTTGAATAACATTAAAGCAAATTTCCTTATTTTAAAGAACAAATTACACTCATTCTCAATGTAGACTTGGCTTGGAAATGATAGCTCCCGCGCGAATCACCATAGTATCTTGTACTTGTTTTGTACTTTACTGTACCAAAGATTAGTTTTTGTGGCAATGCTCTGCTTTTTGATGATTTATTCAACAGTAATATTCCAATAAGCATACTATTTTTAGTATCTCAACAGACAAAAATAAACAGAGGTCACATTCGATGACGTTCTATATGTATCGAGTTAGTGTATTGAGTTTCCAGTTATAAACAGAGGTCACATTCGATGACGCTCTATATGTATCGAGTTAGTGTATTGAGTTTCCAGTTATAAACAGAGGTCACATTCGATGACGCTCTATATGTATCGAGTTAGTGTATTGAGTTTCCAGTTATAAACAGAGGCCACATTCGATGACGCTCTATATGTATCGAGTTAGTGTATTGAGTTTCCAGTTATAAACAGAGGTCACATTCGATGACGCTCTATATGTATCGAGTTAGTGTATTGAGTTTCCAGTTATAAACAGAGGTCACATTCGATGACGCTCTATATGTATCGAGTTAGTGTATTGAGTTTCCAGTTATAAACAGAGGCCACATTCGATGACGCTCTATATGTATCGAGTTAGTGTATTGAGTTTCCAGTTATAAACAGAGGCCACATTCGATGACGCTCTATATGTATCGAGTTAGTGTATTGAGTTTCCAGTTATAAACAGAGGCCACATTCGATGACGCTCTATATGTATCGAGTTAGTGTATTGAGTTTCCAGTTATAAACAGAGGTCACATTCGATGACGCTCTATATGTATCGAGTTAGTGTATTGAGTTTCCAGTTATAAACAGAGGCCACATTCGATGACGCTCTATATGTATCGAGTTAGTGTATTGAGTTTCCAGTTATAAACAGAGGCCACATTCGATGACGCTCTATATGTATCGAGTTAGTGTATTGAGTTTCCAGTTATAAACAGAGGTCACATTCGATGACGCTCTATATGTATCGAGTTAGTGTAATGAGTTTCCAGTTATTTTATCCTACTATGACACAACCTTGTCCATCCCTCCCTTATTTACCCCCAAATCCACAAGGGTGGACGTAGTAATTGTTAATACTTATGTGTAAAGATGTACATTAGGTGAAATCTCTATATAATGGCCACTGAGCGTTCGCTGTAGTCATAAAAAAGCAGCCTCTGTTTCCTTTGTATCAGTAATATCACCTATATTGATGAAGGTTTTTTATTTTTGGTCTCAAAATTATCGGAAAGTTTAATTGATGTTTGATACTTTAAAATTGTAGAGTAGCAAACAAAGTCAACAAAAGTCTACAAAACGTTAAATTTTCATATTTAAATTAATAATTCCCGTAGGAATAAGGAACTGTGGTCAATGCACCGATGGACAGTCCTTGGACAGAGAAAGGGTCAAGCAGCGTGCTTTCCCGTTTCCCGCGCGACCTTCCAGAGCGGCGGCGGTCAGCCGGTATCTGACGTAACGTTTCCGGTCTGATGATTTAAACGGCTGTTGCGTGTTTGTGACCATGTCGTTCCTTCGTCTAGTTTCTTTTTAATGGCTAACTATTTTGCCGTCGTTGTTAATTGTTATCTACTGATTAGTCTTAATAGACTGCGACTGAGTAATAATCCTCCACATATGGGAAGAGAACAAAACATTTATACATGAAATAATATTATGAGATTCAATTACCAAATTTGAAAGCTATTCGTTTGCTGTCCTGAGTTTTATTTTTCAGCTTTTACTGTTTTATGCGATATGAAAGGAATTTTTATTTTATTTATTTTTCTCATTTACATGGTTTACTTATCTCATAACAATAAACCAGTTTTTCTACTGTTTCAGTTCTTTTATCGTCTTGATGATTAAAAACCCTTTTGCAGTACAACATTTAAATATCATACAATTAATTAAACGACGCTTTTCAATTATTTTAACAACTAGATAGCAAGCAAAGTAAGTAGGCCTAACATAATATCTATTGGAACGACCAATTAGTGTATTTATGATAAACACATAGACTATTAATACGAGTAAGGTAAAGATATATTTTATATTACTGACTCAAAAAATACACTTGGGCCAACAAAATTTTAAACATGTTAACATTAATAAAAACACATTTTCACTAACAGAAACACATATTATTTAATAGTACAACTTATGAAGGTTGTATTTCATTTAAAATATAAAACGAATGTAGGCTTTAGTTTAGACAAAAATTACATTTAAGAAAACTAAACTTTTTTTAATGGAAAAATGTACATTAAACATTTGAATTTTTCGTAACATAAACTGTAATTTTATTTTGCACACTCATCACTTAGAGTGATAATACGGTTCTTACATTTCATTGTAGTTTTAGTGTCCTATGAAACCTAAGTTGCGTTCTCCTCAAGCTGGATTTGCTGCTACCACTTGTGGAGGAGGTTGTTCAACTTTCAGGCGTTCGCAAATTTAAGCTTCAGTTACTATAAAGTCTAATGTAAAGGTCGATAAATACATAAAATCACAAAACAGTATTGTTTACATAAACATTTATATGAGAGAAAGACACTTAGTTAATATTTAAAAAGTAACTCTACTAGTACACTGGGGCACTAAATAATGTATAGATGAAATGTGAGCTAGCATATATTATTTCAAACATTTATTATGTCAAACGTTCACAGTCTTCCCTGAGTTATCAGCAAAATTAAGCAAGAGAATTTCCCTGAACAACAAGCGAGAGTTACTACTTCAGTAGGTAGCTTTTTCATTCAAAGAAATTCGTTTGAATTCTGTTCATTTTTTTAGGTAACCTGAGAGAGAGCTTAGAAACTTAACACCCAGCAGAGGCGGCTTACGTTCAATTCAGTTGTAAGGTGTTTTTTCTAACTGCTGATATTTTTTATATTTTTTTATGTTATTGATAGATCAAAAGCAACGTATTGATCAGTTCAACTACTGCAAAATAGTCAGCTAGGGTGTTCTGTAGTCAGAATAACAATACCTACGTTAAAACGGTTAGCTAAAGCCTTATTCAGTTGAAAAAACAGCTGAAATGAGCTAAATTATTAGTTAGTGGAAAGTGATAGTTGTTTGCAATTCTATTTAGTTAAATTGTGGTCGAAAATATCTATAATACCTCGAAACTTTCAATGTATATATTACATTTTATAAATTCATAAAATTGCAGATGTAGCTGTAAAGATAACAGTAAAAATACTAATTAATAATATGAATACTATGCTGTACACGTTTTCATTGTAATGCACTTCAAGTAGCAAATTAAAGTTTATTGATATTTTGTTTTTTGGTTGTTATTATTATTATTTAAAACTTTAACTTTACTAAGATAAAATAATCCTCTCAAAGTAACTGTTCTGTAAACTTTTTAAGTATATTTATTTGAGCTAAGGTAGAAAGGTTAATGTATGAAGTATTGGAAAACATCAAGGTTGATGATCTTAGGCAGGTCCTGCTGTAGCCTTTCACCAAATCTCCATGAGGGGATTTGTTGTCCCTTACTTCCCTCCGATCTTACACTGTCCACCATCTGGAATCTTCTTCTTCCCTTTCCTCTAAAGTTTCCTGCCATATCTCTTTTCGCAGGATCTCTCCTCTCATCACATGCCATCTTCCTTCTTCTTATAGTTTTCAGTATTCACTTCTCTTTGCTTACTCTTCTCAGTACTCCTTCATTTCGCAATCCATCTTCCTATCCTGTATACTCCACATCTTCATTGCTTCAAATCCATTTTCCTTTCCTAAGACTTCATATTTACGCTCCATATAATTAAAAACACTCTCTTGTTTTCATAGGCTGCTATTACTTAAAACATCTCCTTTACAATGATAAAATAATCTCCATAAGAAAAATTATTTGAACTATGGTAGAATAGACTAGAAAGAAAGAAGATTGACCAAAGAGAACGAAATAGAAAACAAAACAGGTTATGGACTAACGTTAGAAATCGACATGGAAATAAGTGTCAGACAAGAAAAAATTTATCACCTATTCAAATTTTGGGAGTGGTTATACTACATTTTACTCACATGAACGGAGGCAGAATGGTAATTCAATAAGTCAACAAGTTAATCAGATGAGCTACGGACAAACATATTTTCCCAGATATTACCTACGTAACCTTGAAAGTAATTCTCTAACGTAGTACTTAGTTAAACCGTAGTAGAATAGTTATCTAGCACGTTTTAAGGTTAACTATGTGGAATGAGTGTGCAACATGTTACTCTACTGACCTACAGCACCAAAGTAAACAACTAGTTACTTAGATTTACTTCATTGAACCGGCACATTTAATTAACGCCCCAAACATAGTATTATTGAAATTAAGAGGTAATTATTGGATTTGGAACCGTTAATCATAACGAATTAAGATACTTTTAGATAAGGTAATGACATTTTAATAGATAGATAAGTAGTTTGTTTATGATCTTTAATAAAACCCTTGTAATCTTATTTTCGAAGTTTCTTAATTGAGGGCTGTTGTATAAGAGTAAGGGTTTTGTAACGTTCATACTCCCATAATATACAATTTATCTATTATATTTTTTATTTTGTATTAATATTTTAGTTTTTATAATTGAATATTTTTTATATAATATAACTCAATTATTAAGTTAGAGGTGTAGTGGTCATGAAGTAGGTCAGAGATTGCTGAGGCAGCAGCGTCAGCATTCCTGGAGTGATGGTCAAGGAAGAGGGGCAGTTGAGTCTAAGCTGAGGTTTGTGTTGGGAGAATATAGAAGTGTTCTAACAGTGCGGGAGTACTTGATATGTAATATGTTTTGTTGTATTTGGCTTTTAAGAGGTTTGAGTTAAATGGATCATGATGAGTGTTGTTGTTTAGTAATATTTAATTATTTGGATTCATGAATAAAACAGTGAATTAGTAATGAAGAGTTACGTTTTTATTCACACCAAGGTTCCGGTGCCTTAATCACCGTGGTGGTGGCAGCGGACTATCGTAAGTAATATATAATTTAATAATCAAAAGATCGGCCGCGTTATAGTTCGTAGCAATCAGGATTTTAATGGGCCTTAAAACAACATTTTTTTAAAAACCTTTATTAGGAGAGGCCAATCTCCTACCTTCACCTTACTCTGCCCGTTCCACATAGGCTAATGATCTACGCGAGGAACTTATTCAGACAAAGTAAGGGGGCGAACCAGTACAGTAGAAAGTAAACATTAGTGATAAATCTTCCAGTTCAGGCCGGATTCGAACCAGATTCTCTAACGTAGGCTTAAAGTTCTGACGCCTTAGACCACTCGGCCACCAGCTCAACATAAAATATACTGTATGTAATAAGAATACATGTTTTATAAGAGAACGGTATTGAAAAGTATCAGCTATTCATTAAAGAAAATAATCCAAACTATAAAGTAAAGACATCCTCTGTGCAACAGCTGACAGCAACAACTCTCTCTTATATACGTTAGAAACAAACATAGCAATTAAATAATCGACGTAACTAATGGTACATACAGGTATCAAAAAGATTCAAATGTCTTCAGTGTGACTCGCAATTTTAAGATTTTTAGGCATAATGATTGCTTGGTGATATATAAATAGTCAAAAATATACAATATTGTAGATTGGAAATGAGTGTGATAAAATGTTGATAAATTGTATATTACATACAGTATTAAATAAGTTGTTTTCTTAAAATAAGTAATTAATTAACTATACGGGTTGGAAGCTTGGAAGATGTCGGCTGTGTTTGTAATTTTGTTTGAAAGAAACATTTGCACAATAATTTAGCAATTTATAATTTTTTGTAGTTTAATTTTATGGTAAAGCACGTACACCCAACGTAATCGAGGACGTCCAATGGTAACCATTAAGTTTTAATAATGAAATTTAAGCCAAGGGTATATGTTTTTAAATAAACACGAAAGAGGATTGTGACACATGTATCTTAAATACGAATAAAAAATTACACAAAACTAGTTGTGCAAATATTATTTATATTTTAAATATTTCCGCTTGTTTTATGTGCAAATCATAAAACCTGATTTGTAAACAAATTTAGAAAATATTTCGAATCGAAATAAAGGTGTTAGGTATTTAATTATTTACTGTAACTGAATAATGTTTTTTATTTCAATTTATAATAAAAATGTACTATTATACAAATATTATTTTGAACATTTTCTGGCCACTTTTACTAGTAATGTGCCCAGCTGTTATAAACATTCATAGTAGATTATAATTAATTATGAGTCTAGCACTATATTTAAAAATTAGCTACATGTCTCAGTATCTGGGTCATTTATATTATTAATATAAATAATCAAAAAATAATAAATATTAAGTATTAGGTGATATTATCATTAAATTTAATTATTACGAAAAATACGATTAATATAAAAATAGGCTTGGATAAATAGTGAAGAAAATTAAACACTTTAATTTGATAAAACAATATTACATTAAATGTATAAGTTAGTTCACGAGTTAGGGCTACTAGCGTAGTAAATGGTAGCGATTCAGAGTGTAAATAATATAACCCATAAGAAATGAACAATTATAAAAATAAAACAGATGTAAATAATACATGATTAATTTAGTGTGTGGGTAAGTTGAATTTTTTTTTGATTCTTATGTTTTTTATTTCCCTTATTTTTTCAAATATTTTTTCATGTTAATTTGTGTTTTTAATATGCTCTGTGGTTCATTATAATTGTTTATGTTTTTGTGTAGATTTTCTTTGAAATTCAAAATAAAATGAAACAAAAAGAAAAGAAAACTGTATCAGTGTTGAGTAAGGCTATTAGAACAACTTTTCAATACAGTAAATATATACTCAGTTATAAAACAAAGAACAATACCTTTTCTTTAATTAACAAAATATCTAACAAAAAAAATAAAAATAGCAAATATGAAAAATCTGGAATATATAAAACAAAATGTTCGGAATGCAATTCTTTTTACATAGGAAAAACTGGAAGAACATTTAATTTACGTTAGAAAGAACACATACAAGCCATAAGAAACAACACAACATAAATAAATTAAAACTTTCCCAAATATATTCTCCAGTCAAATCATAGTTACTAAAATATTAATGAAAATGTTAAAATTTTATGATATGAGAAGAAAGGAGAAAAATGAATTCCAAAGAAAATTTACATGTACATAAACAATTGTAATGAACCACAGAACATATTAAACACAGTATTGGTAGTTTATTCTTTATCTCTTCGCTGTTAACTTTATTAATTTAGCACTAATACTAGCAGATAATTTAGAATAGACAAATGTGTGTCAAAAAACACTTTATACAGTGATATAGTATGTTAATTAGGTAATGCTTCCTAAAAAACTGCTTTCTTGATGCAAAAAAATACATCAGGTCAAGATACGTATCAAATCGAAAACTCCATGACTAATAATATTTGGTATGGATTCTTAATAACGAAACTTATCTATCTATCCTTGAATTCATACAACTCATGGGTAGTTAGAGAAAAATATAGTAAAAATATCAGTTGTTGCATGGTTACGTCAAGTTCAAATGACATTTCTGGCTTCGGGTTGTGAGATAAAGTATTCTGCATACATGAATCTGATATGTGACTTTCTGTTTATGATTATTCTACATATTTTATCATGATGATATTAGAAATCCATTTCGGTCATGTTCATACAAATGGATCCATTTCGGTTATGCATATCATATTGATAGAAATATTTTGGCATCGGATGATCGAAGTCCTTCTGGAACAGAAACTAGGACCTGTACGAGTTAAGGACTGATTGCATCAATTAAGCTTAACGGCTCTAAGGCTAGGCACGCAACTGCCTCAATACCTCAAAGGAAAACTAACGGAAGGTTTGCGAAAGGTGTTATTTTCCATGCTAGTCGATGGAGGCCTTCATCTGACGGAATTTCAAGTGCCAGGACATCTAGTGAAGAAGGAGAAATATTAACACCTGTGCGGTGTTTCATGAAAGATCGGCAGCCTTCGTCCTTTGTTGGACCAAACGAGGCTCAATACAAGATCTCAAAATATTCGAAGAGATGGAAGACTAGTGAATCACATCTTGTTAGTGAGAACTTTGCATTCTTAAAGTGTGTATTATTCCAACAACGTTATTCATATTAAAAATCAGTTTATGTTTAGGATTAAATTGCAGAGTATTATAGTTTGGGCAAAACATCTGTAGCTGCTCTCGGATTCGTGATTCGATATAAAAACACCCTCTACCAAAGACGAAGATGTTTCCATAACTGGAATTCCTGCAACTAAAATTATCTTCCTACATATTTAACAAAGAACCCTGTAACACAGGATGTCTACAGATTATACTAAACTTCTGCAATGCGTACAGATATCCTGGCGTGGACTGAAATGTTCACCTTGTGTGTACTGGCTCGCCCCTTCATTCTGTCCGAGTAATTTCCCCGAACATGTATCTATAATCTATAGGAAAATAACTACTACACTTGAGGTTTTTCAGATAAGATTCATTCCACACTCAAGGTCATCTTACACGAGTGAATTTTTTATTTCAGTTTATAGTGCAACAATATAGTTCAACTATTCGCTTTAAACCAGTTTTGTAGTACTCAGATGAAATGGCGTAAAGCCTCCAAGCTCAGCTTACGTCATAAAATCTGACGAAGATTAATTATAAGGAAAACCTTTGAGAAATATGGTTTACTAACACATCAAACAGTCATGAATATATATTCTTTAGCTAAGAGTTTTTTGTTATCAACTTTAATTGCTGTCTACACGTGTCCACTAACAACACTCCCATTAGCAATAAACTCCTATAATAGTTTTGGGAGTGTTTGTACAATAAAAACAAATAAACATTTCGAAAAGCACCACTTTATAATGTGGATATTTAAACGATTCTAGACAAATTTCTGTATAATCGTTATAAATACAGTTTAAATATTTTGACACCCCACTTAAATTTGAAGTGACGTTAACTCTATTATTGGTAGTAAACGCGCAGTTTTAATAAGAATTTCATCACATTTTACAAGGTTAAAAATAAAAAACACTATCCTAAGGCTGGTTGTGTAAACTGGCTATGTACATAAATTACTGAAATTTTGACTTCTCAAAGTGGTCTACTTACAAGGTAGTTTAAGTTAACACATTATTTACTTGTTCAATTGGATGTTGAGATTTTTTCAACAAGTTTAGTTAAACAATTGTTCTTGTGAACATCTACCTTGAAAATGGACATTTGTAGGGATCTGCTACGTCGGTAATTAATTTATATTATGTACATAGCAAACTAGCACAGAAGACGACGAACATGACAATGGTCATGTAGTAACATGGACATGTAAGTCTTTCCAGAGTATAAGTTACTGTAAGGATAAATACTTACGAAAACTAATTAAATTAAAAGAGTTTTAATACTGTAAAAAATAAATTAAGTGAGATATTTGTTAAAAGTTAAATTCATCTTTCACTGCAAAGGTTAAATTGAATATAAACTAATAAGATCTCAGTATAACTAATATTTTTATACTATATCATCAGTAGTGAGGAGTAGCACTCTTTTGGCAATAAACAATGCAAATATTTATGTCGGAACGCAAGATAAAACTAAGTGTGTAAACTCAAATTGATGAATACGATAGTAAATTGTCTTCAATTAAATCCATTTACTTAATTTTTTTATGAGTTAGCAAAATAATCAAACATTCTTTCATTGCCAGTATCTCACTCATGTTTACTAATAAATGTATAAAACATTATAGATAGTATTAAGTGGAATGTATTTCTCCCGAAGGTCAAACAACAGTATATGTAAACTAGTGAATGTCTACGTCTCCATTGTAACAAGAGCTACTCTGATGAAACGCAACAAGTGCCATGTAGTGCATGAATTTGTGAACTGTTTCCAATTCAAAATTACTCCCACGACACGCGCCTGCAATACAAGCGTATTTCTTACCTCCAGGTCAAGACAGATAATGTTGTTTATTACAAAATACTATATACTTTCCTAAAACAAGTTGTGGTTTGACTTTTGAAAATATAGCTATTCATCTCACTGTACGAAGTGAGGAAATGGGCTTTAAAGTAGAAACTCGTAGAAGGAAAATTAATGAGGTCAATTTATTTTAGAAGTGGATCAAGATCATAAAGCATTGTGGAGGTGATCTTGCAACCACACTCTATATCCTCCAAGTGGAAAAAGAAGGGAGGTTTACGTGGATTACCATTCTTTATAATATCGTGTTTCATGTGTACGTTTTTGTACCGAGTTTAGATCTTGGAAGAAGGTCTTAGAAAATCTTGGAGTTGCTGGAGAGGTTACTTATATATGTCGTTTGGTTTATTGTCAGCTACCATTTGTTAATTTTATAACTGCTATATGTATTTGGATAAATATCTAAGAGCAATGCTTTTATATTCATTAATTAAAAAATGTATAGTAATCTCCTATCACAAAGCTAAGTCCAATCCATCGGGCCATCTAAGACCTGCCTCACTGATTCTGTGTTTGCTGGCCAATCCCTCGCAAAAAGAGCGTAGGGGACACTCTGTAACTTTGTGATCCATTGTTTGGATAGACTCCCCGCAATCACATGACTGATCTAGTGTCCATCCCCATTTATACTTCTACTAGTTACATCTACCTACGCCAGTTCGGAACCGATTCAACAAAGTCCACTTCCTACGACGAGGTTCATCCCAATTACAGGTATTGATGGATCGTTAATGAGGAACTTATTTCGTCCATCAAAACTGTTCCATGCTACGGTCCAGCTAGTATTGGGCGAGAAGTTTGATATGCTCAAGTGGAAAGCAGTACGAAGATGTGAGTTTCGAATTTTTAAGCGACCGTTCTGACGTGGGAGATCCTGTATAATGGGGAGGTGCGGGACATTAAAGATCTTATTGAATTATTTACGTAGCGCCTTTTGACATTTCATCTCTGGAGGAGCTATATTGCACAGCACTAGAAGCCAAGGGAGTGGAGTTGACATGAGAGTGCCACTAATAGGTCTCATGACCCTATTAAGTTGGACATCGACCGCTTTAGTGTGAACACTATTTAGCCATATGGGAGCACTATATTCAGCAGCTGAATAGGCCAGTAACAAAGCAGTAGTACACAGGACGTGTACGTTGGCTCCCCAGGTTGTTTCGGCAATATGATGTAATACATTTGCCCTGGTTTAAATTTAAGCCACTGTTTTTTAAGATTGCTGTTAAAGGTCAGCGATCGATCTAACGTTACTCCCAGGTACTGTGTATGATCATTATGATGGATTTTTACACTATTTAGGAAGATGTTCTGGTTTCGATTAGCCAGTCTTTTACTTAGGTGGAAGCATCGGTTTTTGATGGGTTAGGATTTAGCTTCCAGGTTCTAAAATATTCTTCGAGGGCTGTAAAGTCACTTATATATTTTTCTTCTATAGTTGTGAGGTTGTTATGCTGATAAGCTAAAGCAATATCATCCGCATATATACATTTTCTAGACTTTTTGATTTGAATGTCAGTGGTATACACGTTGAATAAAATTGGAGCAAGAACAGACCCCTGAAGCAGCCGATCCACCAGTGTTAACTATGATAACTATAAATATAATAACAGAGATACTATTGAAACCTTATTCTAAAACGAGTTTGGGAGTTATACGTTCGTAGGGTAAGTAAGGAAGATCTACCAAACATTAAAAGTGATGTGTACGATTTACTTAGATTTTAAAATAAACACAGTTTATAATTATCATGGTTTCCCCTATTACGGATCTAATATAAAAAGTAAAACTTTAATATTTATATTTTGAAAAGGGGACCTCAAAAACATTACAAAATACTATTCAAGGGTAGGATGTGTATGCAGGCGTGGTGGCGTTAAGGTATTGGAGTAAAAAGCCTAAGGTTCGAATCAATAAATGGAATAACGGTCGGTACTTCAACGTTCACAATCAGGTTTATGGCCTATGTAAACCCGTTAAGTAGAATAAAAAAATAAATTAACAAAATATTTGTCAGAGTTTCCCATCCCTTTTGTGAGCATCTCAAAACCGAAATGTTTATTATGTCATAACTTTTTTTATTTAATCCTTAAACTGTCAATCCTTATTTTAAAGTTTTATTGAACAATTTTATCTCAACCAGACCAGTCATGTGAGTGTGGGGAGTCTATCTAAACAATGGGTCACATAGTTACAGAGTGCCATCTGCACTGTTTTACGGAGGGATTTGCCAGCATAATTAGAATGAGCGAGGCCGGTCTTAAGTGGTTTAATGGATTTAGCTTTGTTACAGGAGACCACTTTGTATTTTTATCAATACATAATGTGAATTTGAATTTTGATTCAAATAGATATGTATATACTGTACTGTATAACACAGTTTAAAAAAATATATTTATGGTAGCTGATGACAAACCATAAGATATATATCAAGTAGTATAATTTTATAACATATTATTACAACAGACTCTGTTATTGATTAAATCTGATTTCACCTGAAAAAATAAGTAAAGAGTCATAGTTTGCTTTACAAAAATGATCACAAAAGAATTGCCAAATAGTTTGTTGTTCTAACCTTCGCCTCTTTAAGTGCTGCGCCTGTTCTATATTACTAGAAGAGGTCCTTTCTCCTGCGACCTTGCAGTCAATCAATTATGGAGGACCTCAATAGAGTAGGCCTATGTTTGTAAAACGTCAGTTAACTGTCCATTCATTCCAACCTCTTCATCAAGGTTCAAACTATCGTATCCTTCAAGTCAATACACTTTACTGTGGGAATAGGTTGGCCAATGAAATCGTACACTTAGCTCTTAATAGTTCTGTAGTTAGTCTTCCAATAGGATTTGTAGGTTTTATAATTTTGATAATATATACATATCCAAAATTCAATAACATGAACTTGGTCAAAATATATTTAAGATTTTTTTAAATGCGCAATTTTCAAAAAGTAGTCTTAATATTTTTAAATGTTCTTACAGTGTGTGTATGAATTGTTTATAGGTGTTAATGATTGTTTAGTGCAAAGTAAAAAGAAATAGTGACAGATCTCACTAACCAGAATAGCGCCAACACGTTCAAGCGCTTGCCCCGCTGACGTCACGCTGGCAGCTGTCTTCTGCGCAGCCTCGCCATGGTCCTTAACGTCTGTTCTATATACCGTGTCACCAACTAACCAAATTACAGGCACAAATATTCCTACTACATGTTTGTAAGAAATAAAATCAATTTAATATCTGGAAAAATAATCTTATCAAGGTTTAATATAAAAATAATAAACATATATTTGTATTCCACATATTACAAAGTTTGAATTATTCTTTATTAAGACGTCGATCGTCAAGATATGGGTGAATCTACATTCGTTAGTAGATGAACGAGTGTAGTCATTGTTAATAACTAAGCTCGACTGTTCTTTAGAAAGAGCTATTTATTAATAACCCAATAGCCAGAACAATTAAGGGACCTACAGCTTTACGTGGAATCTGAACCACGTAGAGCTGGTCTAATTTTCAGCTACCTGACAAGTCTGATACTCGGTTCTCTTTTCAACACAGCATCTGAACCTTGACGCCCATCCAACATGGACACCCCAGAATATTCCAAAATGTGAGAATTAATGCTATAATCCACGTTTCCCAGCATATTTTAAACATATTCTTACTTGGTCAGAAAAAATTGTTTATGTGAATGAATGCATATGACAACGTTTTATGTGAAATTAGGAACTTTGTTCACCTTTGAATGATGAAATACGCGAAATAAATATGAGGTTAAAAGCGCTAATTGGTTTTGATTAACAGTTAGTCGGTAATTCACTCCGCACATAGGCTACGAAGTATTGCACAGGTGGTAAACCATGCGAAGTGGTTACATAACTACGTACAAGCCAAGTTAGATTCTCAGATACAAGACGCTGAAACAACTTTGTGCGTATTTTAAGGCAAATATGCGTGATGTATGACTGTAATGTGAGTGTGGATGACTTGTGTAGCTTTGTCACTAAGTTCGACTTATGTTTAGAAAGAACCATTAATAATAGCACAATAGCCAGGGCAATAAATGGACCTACAGCTTTACGTGGAATCCAAACCACGTAGTATTGGTTCTCATTTCAGATAAGCATGACTCTAGGTTGTCCTCTCTACACAGCATCCGAACACTGACTACTTCCCAACATGAACATCTTAGACATCTTTAGTTGTGTCCACACCAACTATTGAGTGGAACAAAATATTGAGAGGATCGATCGTAGAACCTATCGCCTACAATCTCCACAACTCAATGTCCTAGAGTGGGCAGCACTGCGCCACTAGTGCCGACTGATATACTTTTCAATTGACATTCGTACTATGGTGCATTAATATCTTGAAGATACATTGGTACAGTAGAACGTATTTAAGAAATTGATAGTAAAAGTAGTAGATTCATAATTATTGTTAAGTTGTTAGAGATTGATAACAGTTCATGATTGACGTTCGTGGTGAGTTACTTGTTCGTGAGTAAGTTTTTGTGAGAAAAATATAATTTGTTGAATGGATCGAATTTTTAATATTTTTCTGTAAATCGATTGTTGATAAAATTTTCATTTTTCGTTGTTTAAAATTTTAGTATTCGTAATAATTTGTCAAAAAACACAAATTTCAGATATGTCAGGTCAGTGAATCAGAATGTAACTGTTTAAGAATTTCGATACTAACAGACAACAATAATTTCATTTACTCCTAGATGTCTAGTTTTGCTTGAAATGAAGGTCTAGTTTAGTAACATCTAAGGACGACATGTGCTTTGATATCTGTCAAAACGTGTTTTAATCAATCCAAAAAAATTAACTTACGTATTTCACAAATAATTTTCAAACCATGGTTGTAGATTGTCGATTATAGCATTGACTTTAGAGTTACGTTTTATACTGTCTCGGTACGTATAATATCTATTGTTTACAGTGATTGTTGAAAACAGTTCTCCATAAGTAAAATTTAATTTCTCAATAAGCAATTCTCAATCTCAAAGCCATCACATTTAAGTTTCTCCTCTAAATTTAAAATACCAACTCCTGCAAATTCCTGCAATAGTGGAATATATTGAATGTCAAGTGTTCTAGGTTATATTTCCTGTTATTCCTTTCTGAATTCCTCCGTTGTAAGGAAGGTAAACGTGGCCTACTGAACTTGATCATCAAATGATTCTTGTAGGCAACATACATTGTATAATACAGCAACATTTGTGCTGTATGATATATCACTAGTCTGTTTGTCTATTTTTTGTAGTTTAAACAATACCGTTTTTATAGTATAAACTACGGCTAAATGAAACGATGAATAAGACAGTTGTTTCACTAAAACACATTGTCGTTTAGTGTATATAGTCTAGATGTTTTAGTACTTGTTACAATTAATTATAGACAAGCAAATGTTCATTGACGAATCTGTTTTTGCATTTTATGTTCATTATATTTCGTCCTATTTCAGTTATTGTAGAATTGTTGATGAAACAAAAAAATTGCATTAGATTTTGTAGCCTGACAAAAATGTCACAGTTGTGCTCATAAGCAAGTTTTCATTCTTGAGTTATGTGAATAAATAATCATAATGAATAGGTAGATAAGACGAGGAAGTGTGTTGTTTATCCGTGACATGCTTGCTTTAGGTTCTCAACCTCGCTCAAGGTGAGACCTGTTCAAGGGAAACATAGCTCCACGTCCAGACTGCTTTATAAATCTCTGCAAAATTTCCCTGTACTACTTTTTGCTACGTGATGGCGATTCTTCTGAGGGATAGCTGGAATGTGTGCTTTACTAGCCACTATTTCTTAGTCTTGAGCTCTTTGGGGTGATTCTCTCTATCTCAATAACTATGGTGTTGATTATATGGTTATCATATGTCATAAACTTCTTAATGCAACTATTATGCTGACGTTGATTTAGATATACCACAGAGAAGAAAGAAAGAGGTCGCATCCAATAGTGCACTGAATGTGTGTTCAATTCAGCCATGCAATGACAGGGCCAGAACCTTGCCAGTCACTACCTTGTCATTCCCCCTCCCCCAAATCTCGTAGATAAATATACAGTAATTTTAATACATACGTATAAAGATGGTTATTTTATAACTGCTACTCTGGCGTTCGCTGTGGCCATAAGAAAGCGAACTCTGTTTCTTCTTTCTCTGTAGATTAATGTTTTCACAGTAATAATGTTTTCACAGTAATTTCTTTATTCTATATTAAAATTTGTTTAGTAAAATATTACACCGTTTAGAGTGTAGGAAAATGATTTTAGGGTTGTATATAGTTTTGGCCCTTAAATGTTACTTAATTTTTTATAAAAGACATTTTTGCCGATTAAGTTTAGGATTGTAATATATATCAACCAGAAACATGTTTTAAACTCATAATATAAAAGATAATGAACACTGAACGATTGTTTGAAGGTCTCAACGCAAAGATAGGACCTAACAAAAACCCCCTTGTAGGGCTGAACGTTAGACGTATCAGGCTAATTTTTTTTTATTTTTGTGACTGTTAAGTGTTAATCAAGAAAACAGTTTTTTCAAAGATAGTTGTACACCTTGTTCGAATCGTTACATTTGTAGAACGTCTAGAAATCACAAATAATTGGAACGCTTAACAAAAAGAGAGTATAACAATCTAAGTAAAAACACGTCAGTGATCTCTCCTTTAATGTTTTTGGTCTGAAGATGGTAAATTAGGTTTACTGAAAGCAAAAACAATGAAAAATATCTTATAATTACAATTTATTAAAATGGTTTTGTTGGACATTTACTTGTTTACAGTTACCCATTATCACACATTTTAAGTGTAGTTATAGGACTACAAATAATTTTGGTGTTCTTAAAAATGGTATAAAGCTCTTATAAAACAGTTTTTATTCTGAAATTATATAATGAAGTAATCATTTTAAGTAGCATGAAATGAATGAAGTCTAAATAATCAGTTGGTTTGTAGGGAAATTTATTTTTATTCAATCATGACAACACTGATTTTTGAACCGAATTATACCCTGCAAATTTTCCTTTGAACCTAAATATGTTTTTGAGTGTATCCATCTAAAATATAAATTGAATATTAAATTAACATTACATTCATTTTATAACGTGAAAATAGGCGAACGTTTTGAACAGCGTGCCGGGTAAAACTAACCCTGATACCCAGTTTCAATACAAATTCGTTTCCAATCGAGCAGTTCAGAGATGTTACCGAATTACAGAATGTTAGCAGAAATATTGGACAAAACTGTTCTACAGAAAAAAAATTTGATTTTAGCTATCATAAATAAGGATGTCAGTTAAAATATATTGTGGCCTTGACGCCTTAATACTTTGCATAGTTATTGAGTAGCGCGCCAGGTTTAACATAGTGCCAGAGGGTGTCGAGAATTCGTGGCATATATAATGTAAGATTTCGCTTATATTTTAGTAATTTACCTCTACATAATTTAATAGTAACATCTATTACTGTGAACGATTACTCACATAGCTTTTTTTCTAAAAGAGAATTATCGTCATTATTAAAATATTTTTTATATGATGTGGCAAATTATTATAATTAATTTTATGTACACACTTAAATAGTTCCCATGCGATTCTAGATGTTGTCTCCAAGTAATAGCTGTTTGAGGACCAGTAGAGAAGTGTAAGCCCCATGTAAATATAATGCAGTTTAAACTAGCAGTAGTGGTCTCTTCAACTAATAAGCTTTCTGACAGAAACATTCCTATTAAATGAGATTTATACTGTAAACACATGTAATTAAAGGTATTACTAAGTAAAATGCTAGTACATTTTCTGTAAAAGATTGAAAATACATATATTTTTTGTGTATACTAGTTTTTTTGTATACGTTTACGACCAGTTCACTCACACAAACATTAATGGCCCTGATGGAGTCCACCTAACCACATACATAATGTACGAGACAAACCACCATGAAAATATCTTCATTCAAAAATTTATGTATAACATATCTAGTATAAAATATATACAATATAGAACAGTTTGTTCACTAAAATATGCCATTGTATATATCTGCTGTGTTAAGTTAGTTCTTATCAGCTGAATAGTAAAGTGGTTTCAATTGGCTGTAAATGACCTTCTTTTATTCTGGGGCTATCACTATACAGTATACATACATTAACGTTTTATAAACACAGCTAAAGTTAAGGTTAGTAATCTTGAACTCATATCCATCATATCTACCCAACTTTTCCTTGGCACTCATTAGTACTTAATTAAGCTGGATAGGAATTTGACAGTTGGAGGTCACTTACAAAACTCTTTCAAAACGATTTTGTATCTGATTCAGTTCTCCTCGTGTCATAAATTGGAACAGACAAACCTACACACAGGCCTAATGAATACTTTGCTTTTCTTTGTTTGTGTTAGTTGTAACCATAAACATTTGTTTGTATTAGTATAAGTTACAAACCTGATTCTTCTTCTTCTTTTCATTCTTTTTTAAATTCTATGAATATGATATACGATAATTTATTTAATAAATGAAAATATATTTAAGAGAAAAAGTATATTTTAACTGTTCATATGATCGTAAATATATGGGTGAATGTGAGGTGAATGAGTGTAGATGATCAATTGTAGTCTCCATTCCGTTCCGTTCCGTTCTGTTCCATTCCATTCCTTTCTATTTCCATTCCGTTTCGATCCTACTCCATCCCATCCCATCGCAACCCATTCCATTCCATTCTATTTCATAACGTTTTATATAAAATCGGGTATTTCTACACTACAAAACAGTGCTTTACCATTGATTTCAATATATCATTGATTTACTGTTTAACTACTGCTACTTCTCAACTGTGAGTAGACCATTTTACTTTCTCTGTACGTGACAATGACATATTTTATTTTGTTGCAGATTTACATGAAATAAGTTTTCATGCACAGTTAAAGAGACAGAGAAGAAAACAAGATTTGTTTCATCCAATTAAGGAAATGGCAGCCATGGAAGTGAGGGTTGGAGTGCCAGTGTCAGTTATTGTGGTACTATTGACTGTAGTGAACTTGGGGATGGCTCAACTTAGTGTCTTCGAGTCAATAGTGCGACTTTACAAGCAGCAGGGTCTTAACTTCCGGGAGGATCCATTCTTGGGTAACAAGCCCCTGTTGAAGGAGTACGACTTCATAGTGGTTGGCGCGGGTCCGGCAGGGTGTGTGGTGACCAACAGACTGTCGGAGGTTCCAGAGTGGAAGGTAAAATATATAAATTGCCTGTGTTTTAAAAATGTCTTAAGCTTAAAGAAGCGTTTTAAGAACTGCTGATAAATGAGGTTTAATATTTTATATATATATATATATATATATATATATATATATATATATATATATATATATATATATATATATATAAATCTATAAATATATACCGATCTTGCAGGATGACTAAAAACATTGTCAAATTCAACGAGATAACAGTCTAAAAAACTTTGAGTAGACAAAGAGTCCCTCTATATCAAGTAATGCAGATAGTAAATTTCTTTCGTTTTCACAAGTCGATCTACATGCTCTTTCACCTCTACTAATATATAATACGGAATAATGATAAGTACATAAATTTAATGAGTTACAGTAAAACCTCGCTAACTCGACACGACCCAGACGTTGTCGAGTTTGGGGGTTGTCGAGTTATCCAGAACATTAATGTACAGTAATTGTAATGGGTTTTATTAAATGAACACACAATGAATTTGACTACAGTATATAAATAAATTTATTACTTACATATATGCAGCTGCTGTTTGAACAATCCACAAAGAAAACTTGAACGTCTAACAATTACAATACACTAACTAAATTCGTTGGAAAAATTGTTTTATTGAGGATTGTTTTTCTCTCTGAATTCGGCACCTGGCTGCTTCGTCACGTAGTCGCCGGAGGAATAAAATGTCCATCGCAGACAATCCTTGTTGCTCCAAATAACGCAAGGCTCCTTCGAGGTACTTCACACCATCACTATGACTCATCTTCTCTTCTTGATTACTCCTCTCCGTGTCATCTTCTGAGTCGCCTTCTTCCTTCTCTGCTCCTTGGTTTTTCACGGCAGCAATAATTTCATTTTCTCCTAGTGGTTCGCTGGCCCCATCTAGATCCATCCACTCTCTGACATCATCTTCCACGGTATCTTCACATCCAGGAATCTTCTTCATAAATTCAATCAAATTAGAGGCTTCATGATCCTCTCTCTTTTTCAAAAATTCATTTCCCGAATGATCCAAAAGTTTCCTCCACGAGCGAAAAAGAGTTATTGGTTCTAGTTCATTCCAACATTGATTCAACCAGCCAAAAACGTCCAGTAAATCAATCTTTTTTAGCTTAGACAACAATTTATAACCCTCTTCTATGCCTAATATTAAAGATGAAAGTAGCTTACGTCGATATATTTTCTTCAAAGCTGCCAGAACGCCTTGATCCATTGGCTGTACGAGAGATGTGACGTTAGGTGGAAGAAATATTGCCTTAATATCTTTGTCCTGTAAATACTGAGTGTCTGGATGAGTAGGGGCATTGTCCAGTAGAAGAACTGCTTTTATTGGAAGAGTTTTTTCTCCAAAAACCGCTCAACCTGGGGTACGAATTGTTCGAAAAACCACTCTTTAAAAATTGATTCACTCATCCATGCGTTATTTTGACTCCTATACCATACAGGCAAATCAAATCCTTCGCTTGTAGACTTTACATGTTTGAAACATCTAGGCTTCTTTGCTTTTCCAATCATAGCAAGCTTAAACTTGTGTTCTCCAGTTGCATTGCTACACGCGAGAATAGTGACTCGTTCTTTACTTTTCTTGTAACCTGGAGCGGACTTCTCACTTTTTAAAGCTAAACTTTTAGCTGGGAGCATGCGATAGTTTAGGCCACTTTCATCACAATTATACACTTGTGTTACACAGTATTGTGTTACACTTACAATACTGTTTCTCTAACAAACTAGCTGAATAATAGTGCCAAAAATAAGTAAATAACAAATTTAATTTGAGAAATGATTATAATAATTAAGAAAGCAGCTCTGATAGCATAAAAATCCACTTTAACCTTGGAAATATACATAAAAAACTACTATCTTATGACGATAAAATGAATCTATAAACGAATATTGTTCTTTATTTTTAAGGTGCTGCTGATAGAAGCAGGTGTGGATGACAGCGCTTACACTGATATACCGATCCTTAACACATATCTGTGGTGGACGGAACACAACTGGCTGTACCAAGCTGAGCGACAACCTGAAGCATGCCTAGGTCTCAAGGACCGTACGTGTCCTTGGCCGGCGGGCAAAGGTATGGGAGGCGGATCTATCATCAACGCCCTCATCTACACCCGAGGTAATCCAGGAGATTACGACCGCTGGGCAGCCATGGGCAATCCAGGTTGGAGTTACCGGGAAGTGCTTCCATACTTCACTAAATCCGAGAAGGTAGCCATCCCTCAACTAAGGAACTCCCCTTATCACGGGCATTCAGGCTATTTAAATATCGAATTCGCACCATTTCACACACCACTCCGAGACGCCTTTATGGAAGCAGGTAGAGAAATAGGTTACGAGTTCATTGACTACCACGATCCTGCGACTCCAATAGGGTTTTCCCCTATTCAAGCAACCATGATGAAGGGGCGAAGGATGGGAGCTTCTCGTACCTTCTTGCACCCTATTAGAAAGAGGAAAAACTTTCATGTGGTGACAAAAGCTCACGCTTCAAAGATACTTATAGATCCGCGAACCAAAAGGGCGTACGGAGTGGAGTTCATTAAGAACGGAAGAAAGAGAGTGGTATTGGCCAGAAAAGAAGTGATTGTTTCTGCGGGTGCATTCAACTCTCCCCAACTTCTGATGCTGTCCGGTATAGGCCCTAGAGACCACTTGATAGAAATGGGTATCCCAGTGATAGCAGATCTTCCAGTGGGAAATAACTTACAAGAACATTTAAGCATGGCAGGGTTGACCTTCCTCGTTAACAAAGGGGTAGGTTTAGTTGTTAACAGACTCATATCAAATAGCACGAAATTTACGGCAGAATATCTCCGTGGCAAAGGTCCTTTTACCATGTTGGGGTGTGAAGCATTAGGTTACATAAGAACAAAGTATGCTAACAATACTAGGTACCCCGATATAGAATACATATTTGTGCCTGGATCAATAGCGTTGGATAATGGTTCTTCTCTGAGGAAAACGATGGAGATCACTGATAACGTGTACAACACAGTATGGGGAAGAATAGGTGGTAAAGACGCATGGACAATATGGCCTATGTTACTATACCCAAAGAGTAAAGGCTTTGTTAGGCTGGGAAGTACCAACCCTCTTAAGCCACCGAAGATCTTTGCAAATTTCTTGACGGAGAAAATAGACGTGGACGTATTGGCTGAGGCCCTTCAAACAGTAGTTGAATTGAGCAAGACGAAAGCATTCAGGAAGTACGGATCTAAACTACATGACGTCCCTATTCCCGGCTGCAAACAACACCCGTTCGGCTCTCACGAGTACTGGGGGTGCTCCGCGCGACACATCACCACCCAGCTGCATCACCAGTGTGGCACTGCCAAAATGGGCCCTGCCTCCGACCCAGAAGCCGTCGTAGACCCAGCCCTCAGAGTGAGGGGAATCCATGGTCTCCGGGTGGTCGACACTTCCATCATACCAGTGATCACAGGAGGACACACCATGTCCACGGCCTACATGATTGGTGAGAAGGGTTCCGATATGATCAAGGACACCTGGCTTTTCTCGAGGTTCAGAGGGTGATTTCAAAGTGAGACGTAGTGTTTTTGTAAATGATGTGATGCCTATTGTGATAAATATTCTTTTGTGTATAAGTAGAAAAGAAAAGAAAGGAAAACACTCTTTTGGTGAAGTCACTTTAGATCAATATTTTAGATTAAAATGTATTTTTCGTTTAGAAAGTACAAAACATGGGAATACGCTTAGACTTATTATATGAGTGATGTTTTGTGATGTGTTGATTACAATAGATAATTTTTTTGCAATATCTTTTTCAGGTTATTTTTAAACGGACTCTGATCAATATAAATGGTTAAATTGATTTAAACGTGTATACCAAGATCGATTTAGAAAAAAATACTTAACAATGAAAAGCAAATGTCACGCAGCTAAATCATCAGCGACTATTTAAAATTCCAAAACACTTACAATTACTTACACCTTTTTAAGCATAATTTTGGTTTTTAAATGTACATTTCAAGCAATTTTATTGTATTATTATTATTATTATTATTAGTACAGTTCTAATGTTGTTTGTACATAGTTTTGTTGAAGTTGTGACTTTTAACACAATTCAAAGACTATCGTCTAAAGGAATACATTTCTTATAGAACATGTTTTTTGTTGGATTATTAAATACACTAAATAAAACTAACTTAAATTTACTGCAAAGACTATTCTAAGTGTGGACACCCTGCATACATATTGTGTAGTATTGTCCAACCCACCCTCCCATACACGTTGTGTGGTAGTGTTCCACCCACTCTCCATACACGTCGTGTGGTATTGTGCAATAGAAAAATCGCATATTAAAAAACTTATAGTTTACACCAGTTTGATAAAGATTTTGATGGGAATAAGAACGAAAAAGTTTTTGAACATGTAACATTTGTTCTTGATTGCTCCTTTGTTACAGTTGTAGAAAACTAATGTAATTAATGCATTGCATGCTATAAATAGTATTTATACAGTAGAAAAGTGCTATTATGTTTAAATCCACAAAATATTAAAGAAAAATTCTATTTAAACTTGCTAAAAATTGTAATCTCCAAAATAAGGTTTATTTTGTACTGTGAAACAAATTACTTATTTGCTATCAAATAACTTATAAATAATGTACTATATTAATAAAAATTTAAAGTAATATATTAAAATATGGAATAAAAAGAGTGGGTAAAATGAATTTATCTAAATTGTCATAGTATTGCAGTGTTATCCATCTTATGTTTTATTTATTGTCTTTTCTATGAAATGTACTTGTTCCTTGAGAGAATCCTACGATAAGATTACTGTATAGATAGTTCATGTTTCATTGAAATTATTTTTCAATTACTTTCCCCCGGTTATGTTTGGTATGTAAGTGAAAACGTGCTCAGACTTAGTTGTACGATATTTTAATTGTATAAATTGTAGTTTGTAGTTTTATTTTGTTAGTATAAGTATACTGTATATTGTTTTATATGACTGATAGTATTATAACGCTCTAAATATTAATTATTTTAATGTAATAATAATACTCAGTGTATATAATTGAATATATTATGTTTAACATCTATATTAATTGTTTGGAATATTAACAATACTGTAATTTAAAATTTAAGAAATTAATTTGTCTGTTAAAATTTTAAATTTATTTTAGTTTACATAATACGTAATTTTTTATTACTAACTTTAGTATCACTTATTTGTCATATTAATATAGTGGTGAATTGTTTAAATGTTTTTATCATAGTTTTTTTTTTAAGTTGGAATTAATTTCTAATGAACAAATTTAAGAATTTAAGACTATAAGGCAATTTATGCAATAAAATAGCATTTTTTATAAGAATAATGACTAAGTTTTAAAGACTCGATGGAATAATAAGTCCAATATTTCATGTGTAAATATTTAAACTAAAATAAGATATATTTTAGAGTAAAACGTTTTAAGTAAACGATACTACATTTGTGGAACTAGTAGAGACAAGTCTTTGTCGTAGATTAAATTTCTATACGTATTTTTTTAGACGAAAGATAGTCCTTAATTTCATAGTCCAAAATAAAATGACATACTTGTTCATATCTATACAATTTTAAAAGTGCAGCAAATTTATGAAAACTCCTATGAAAACATGTTTCTACTTCTATTGCAACTTGTAAAAAGAAATTATACAGAAAATCTAAGTTCTATGTATTCTATTTTAATATATTTGTATAAAGTTCACATTAAGACAGGAAAATTAAAACGATCAGTCTAAGTAAACATTTAAGCAATTGCTTGAGGGTTGTTTATAATTTGTTCCAATTCTTTATATTAGTTGTAGAAATTAATTTCACCACAAATTAATTATGTTAAAATCAATTGCTAATAAATACAATGTTTATGAAATAAAACTTTTTTTAGAGCAAAAATGTAATTATTTCCTTATTAGCTATGAAACTGTAATCTAACACAAGAAATAAAAACAGTAACAATATCCAAAATGTAGTTCTATTTTACATATAAAACTGTAATTTTAAATAAAAAATGTACTTTGTTTAGGTAATGCAACAGATTATTGCTATACATTTTTTAATTTATAAATCTGTAATTTTAAATTTATAATTTCTGTAATATTTATGAAAGCAGGAATTTAATTTTTTGTTTTATTCACAATGTAATATAAAACAATAAAAAACAATGTTTTAAAGAACAAATTTAACTTGTTTTATGAATCGATTATAAAGCTTTAAGTGAGAACAATTAAAGAAAATCACTAACCAGTAAAATTTGTAATATTGATATTTTACTACTATAGTATCTATAACGGGTTTATTATAGGTGATGGTGTACTATGTTTTTCTGAGAATACACAAATTTGTTGAATATTCGCAAAAACTGCCAAACTTTATAAAAAAAAGAATGAAATTCCCAGTTAATTATGTTTTACTAATAATGAGTGACATAATTCCGTAAAAAATAACAATTACTGTCAATTAACACTAGAATTAACGTCCATTACCGTCTACACGGGCCACCAATAACGTCAAGGTCTGGGGGCGTATATTATTAACGTCCATTACCGTCTACACGGGCCACCAATAACGTCAAGGTCTGGGGGCGTATATTATTAACGTCCATTACCGTCTACACGGGCCACCAATAACGTCTAGGTCTGGGGGCGTATATTATTAACGTCCATTACCGTCTACACGGGCTACCAATACGTCAAGGTCTGGGGGCGTATATTATTAACGTCCATTACCGTCTACACGGGCCACCAATAACGTCAAGGTCTGGGGGCGTATATTATTCTTATCGAAGCAAAACCAGTTACAACATGTAATTTCTTTGAAATTGTAGTTTTTATTGAGTAAGGGATTCCTGTAATTGACCTTATGATATGGCAAGGTCAAGGTAAAACCTTACGTACATAAGTAAATAATACTCTTGAAGCAGAAATCGCTTTAACTATAGGAAACTAACTTGAATCCTGAAGGTCAAACGTTTTGTTTATAATTCCCGAGTCAATGGTTTTGACTTAAAAAAATTAAGTTAAATATTCTAGATTCTAACAACATTAATTTATCTAATGCGGTAACTAGATAAATTAATAGTAACTAGGTATAGTTATTATTGCCCTCATTTAAACAGTAGATGCTCACATCATAGGAAAATCTTACTTGAACCCAATTTAAATTGCTCTGTAGTTTGTTTTGATCTACAATATACTAAAAATTAGTAGATGGGGGGAATACTTTATCGTTCTTCTAGGAAGAGGACGCATCACCGGAAGTCGTATTTGTAGAGAGTAGAAAAGGTGTTTAGAGAAAGTACTTCCTATAATATTTTATAGGTAGAGTTAGTAGGAGAGCTTGCACGGAACCTGTTTGTTTGTAAGAAAATCAACTCTGCGGCACAGAGAATAAAGAAACAGAGGTCGCATATAATAGTACGCTGAATGGGTGTCGAGTCATAGAAACTTGAGCTCTCGAGTAGTTAGTTCTGTGTGCTAATTAGTTGGCCAGCATGGTTTTCAGTCCAACATCTTACTCCCATCCAATTCTTGAAGAATATGCCTAGTATTTGTTACGACAAATTTATAAAGATGTACATTTACGGTAACAACCACTGAGGGTTAACTCTGGCAGTAAGAAAGCGACCTCTGTTTATTTTTTATCTGTGTTTGTTGGTAGTTTGGTTCATACAGATGCTATGTGGACTTCTTTAGTTTGGTTTTGGATTTGAGGCTTTACATAACATTTGAAAGCAAAATTTTGGAATTTTATTCATTAGTTTTAAAGAAAATGGAATCGATTCTAAACATTTATTCGAACTCTAGAAGCCTACCATTATCGAAATTAACATGATATTGTTAGTTGTTGTTATTTTTTTCATATATCTCATTATGCTGTTAAAAAATGGGTTATATCGTGTTTAACGAAGCTTTTAACACCAAATAGGGAACTTACTCATTTCTATTAACATATTACTGTATTATGTAATATTTAACGTATTTCAATAGAAAAACGTTATATTTGTTGGCAAATTTTTCTTAGCCATGGACTAAAATTTAAGTGCCAATAGTTATGTTCGGAATGGTTTTCAGTAAATCACTCATGACAGATTTCTTCCACGTTGTAAATTTCAATAATGACGTATCAGAACACGATATAATGTATTTAAATTAAAAACCAGCTATAAAAGAATGTCTAATTTATATTTATTTATTCACAAGGTTTCATACATAAATTACATATTTGAAATTACTACCTATAGTTTTGCTCTATTGAATCCTAATCAAATAATAATTTGATGGCAATAATAATTATTTGTAATTAACACTAGCATTAACAAATTTTACTAATTAAAATGTTCAATTTCATGAGATAATTTAGCAATTATTTTAAAAGTTTCAAATTTGTCAAATAACATATGAAAATAAATATGAAAGTTATGACTAAAGAATTTATAAGGTATTAATTTATTAGGAAACAAAATCTACTTAGTACTGCTTTTGTACATAAAACACAATTCCCTTTGTTGAAGTCGAAAAAAAACACGGATTCGTCTGTGATGCTTTTTAAATACAAAATTTGCGAATGTTGGTCTGTCCATGGAAGAATGACGATTGACTTTAATGTAAAGAAAAGGCAAATCTTTCCACCTCGATAAACATTTAACACCAATACCTGGGAAAGGATGGTCAACATTGATAATTAACTAGCTTTTATTTGTCCTCGAAGTAACTCTGTAACAAATCTGTAGCAGCGTTAGTTACATATGGGCATTTAGCTCAACTTGTGATTTATGCAACTAGTCAGGGACATACTTGTAGAATAATCTACTGTGTAAACGGTTTCATCATAAACCAATTTATTTGGTCTTGTTTCATCCTTTCCTCTATTAATTACGAGGGGAAGTTCATTTAATAACAAGGTACGTCCAACGGTGGGTGTTTAAGTGGGTGCGCGGTTAGTGGGCCGTCCCTAATAAGGATATTACTGTCTCAGTTTCGCGTTTCTAACGTTCCTGATCTGCCTTTTCCGTAGTCCCAGACGCCTTTAAGTTTACATCCCTTAACCACGGGTTCTGAACCATTGTTTAGCTGGTTAAATCTATGTTATGATTAACGAGTTAACATGGCCTGGTTTACCACAGTTGCCCTGAGGGTAGAGAGCCATCCCTGTGTGTTAACATAACGTTCACCCTCCGGGGGTTTGGCGCGCATACGAAACGTTCCTAATACAATGAAAGGCCGGTGTGGGGGAGGGGGTGATGTCTCTTATGAGCAATGCGAATTACACTGCAGAACTGAATTATTGCACACATTGCGTATTCAATGCCGCTGTCGGCTGTCAGAGCCTGGCTGCGATTCACCCTAGCACAGTTACAACGTCACTTTACTGGCCGTACTATGGGTGACTGCACAGGAATACGAAAAAGTAGTTATTAAAATTAATAATAATATCCAATAACTTTTAATTGGGTAAGTACTGAAAACTTTGCATGCCTAATACCCTTCTTACACCAACAGGAATCGAGGAAGTGAATTAAAAAAAAATTGTATAGCTCAAACATCTTTCTTCAACTTACTAATTTGTCCATTCGAACATAATATTAACGTAAAATTAATGTTTATACATGTAAATCAGGTACGTTCTCTAACACCATTAATCGTCAATATTAGTTAGTATAATGACTACACTCATCATCTACTCTCACCACACTCATTGACCCCTCATATCTACCGATATCTGTAAGATTATGAATAATAATAATACAGACTTAATTCATGACCAAAATGCATATCTAGGTAGGATTATGCTACAAATTCAGTATCTCTACAATGAAATTTAATTTTTGGTAGAAAAGGAAAAAAATAAGGAGAGAGTTGTAGAGTAACAGAGATGTGTATAAATTATATAAAATACCTTGCTAATTATTCTACAGTACCTAACATCATACCTAACTTTATATAAAATACACAAAATTACTCCAACTTTTGCCAAGCAACACTTTCACTAAGGTGTCTCAGAGCTCCTAATGACAACGTGTTATTGGTCCATTAACCGAATAAGAAATCGTGGCCACCAAGTGGATCTTTACCTGACTACTAAACTTTGTAGAGTTCAAGAATTTGACACCATCTTGGAAAGGTAGTTTGGAGTGTCCCCATCGAGTCCTTATTTATTGACATACGTCACATTCCTAATAGGAATATTCAACAAAACACGATAATCTTGAGCGGTTACAGTCAAGGTATTTCAGTAACCTAACATCTCTAAAATGTTGTATAAAGTTTGGTCAACATTTTGAGTTCCCTTTGAAAAGTTTTGAACTTCTCAGGAATTGACGTGGGGAGCACTAGTTCAATTAATTAAAAAGAAAGTTTGGTGTAAAAGAGGAAAAGACAGGCTGTATACTTGAGTAAAAGGGACATGGTGGAACTTGATTACATATGTGATTGTTTCATCATTTATCGATCAAGGTTGATACTTGGTACTTAAATGGGATTTGGAAAATTCCGTAAACTACATCATAAATTAATTATTACTAATTGTGTTGATAATGAATATTGAATATTAAAGACTTTTACGAAAATGTTAGATTTTTATACTGATAATGCGTTCACGTTTTTGAAGAACCAACTGCATGAAATAAAGTCTTAGTGTTTATTTAACATATACGTTTTCAAAATAATAAATTTGATTTTTCCATTAAATTCATTTACTTTAGTAAATTTACTATTAAATTCTTAATAAATATGTAAAAAATATGAAGGGATATTGTTTCCCATATAGACTTAGAGTTTACAGTTTACTTAGCTAACAAATTAGTCTGCATTTATAACATGGCTGATTTAATAAAATATTTAATGTTTAATGGGATGAGCCCACTCACACTGAAATGCCATGAAGTAATTCAACGACACCGATTTATAACGATGTTTCCATCATAATGTTTTTATTGGATGGGTCAATACCACCGTACGTGTATGGGTGGGTCAATACCACTGTACGTGTATGGGTGGGTCAATACCACCGTACGAGTATGGGTGGACGGGTGGGTCAATACCACCGTACATGTATGGATAGGCGGGTGGTATTGTTTTGATAAACAAGAATTGATAGTTAGTTGAAACCTTGTACACTATGTGAAACACAATATGAAATACAAAATATGAAAATGTTCAACAATAACCTGCTCGTGTATTGTTGAACGTTGTCGTATTTTGTACTTCATATTGTGTTTTATATTTTGTCATAATTTTGCATCATGTGTATAAACGTGTATGTGTGATGGTTTTTAAGAGCACGTGAATTTCTTAATAGTCAACTGTAATCTATAAGCATTTATTTTTGTGAGGTATTCTTAAATTACTATGGGTTAGTAAAAAAAGAAAAAACTAGTTGTAAATGTAGACCCAGGTGACAGGAGTTTTTATACCTGTTGAAATGTTGTGTTTTTCCTTAAACCTTGAAGCATTGGAGATCTCCAATAATTTTCTACAAATCATGAACAATGTTTAGGCATCTAGTTTTTAGGGGGTTTTTAAATTACCATGTGTTAATGAGAGAAAGGTAGCTGTAAATGTAGACTAAGTTAAGAGAGTAGCACCTGAAAGTGACAAGATTTGTTTATACATATCGAAACTTTCTCTTTATTACTTGAAGCATTGGACATCTCCAATAATTTGCTACCAATCAAGGAATCAATTCAGAAGCTAAAACTTATATAAACTTATTTATTTTATTTCTTATATGCTAACTGTATGGACATATGAAAATGGATTGCGAATAAGTCTGTCATGTTCATGACATATTTATTTACGCATGTACACCTTTTTAAAATAAGTTTTAATATTATGTATTGGTTTAGATTGTAAATATGACAAATTGCATGGAAGTAAATTACGTACTAGTTAGTTAAATAACAATAATAACAAAAGGTCAATAACTATAAGACAAAATTACAACAATAAGACAAAATTGACAAACCTACAAATAACGATAGATACATAATAATTTTAGAAACTAAGAACAAAAACGAACAGCAAAACCATTAATCAACAAACACATAACATAAATAATCTTCAGCAATAAATATTACATCTGAAACATACAAAAATATCTAAGAATATCAGAGACAAATAGATAGACTTTCAACAACAATAAATATAAGTAACCAACACCAAATAATATAAAATTGTATTCATTGTTAATAAACTGTGACTAAACTATTGAACTGGTGTCGTTGATTAACAGAGTAATACAAATTTAACTCAATCAGCTGACTTCTTTCAAAATTTATTTAATTGCCTTGATTTGAGATTGAACGTAATCACTCTATCTTTATAACACAAGCTGACATCCCTTTCTTCGCTACATGGTGGTTCTCTACGCTTGCTTACCTATGGTGGTTCTTCTACCGTTCTCCTAGATAACAAAGGTTCACGGTAGAAGGACCGCCTTTATTGTCTACTTTACGGATATGAAAAATAGTACAATCATGTCTGAGTCTGTACAAATAACCTTATACATTTCACAATACATTAGCCAAATTTTTGTGTCAGCTGTGTGAAATAAATTATTAAATCAAATTAATACCAATAATACTCATATTTAAAATAAAAAAAGGAAAAGTTGAGAAGCAATTTGTGCCCCTTAAGAATGGGATTTCGATAAATCAATTCTTAGTGGGTCTCTATGACAACAAACCTGACTTCCCTTTATATTTTATGAAAATCTTTTTAGTGGGTCCGGAGATTTTATGATGAGTGGTTAGATCGTTTTTGGATGTTATATATTAAGATAATATAAAATACGGTTAAAACCATTTATTGTGCTTAACAAAATATATTTTCATGATCATGGATTTATTTGATGTGACTAATTGTAAAATAGAATTTATTATATTATGATTTAAAATATTTGAAACTTTAAAGCGTTAGTTTGATAATATTCACTTTTCAGAGTGATCTTCGCCACATTTTCACGTGAATTAATTACAATGTTATGTAATTAATCAGTTTCATAGTCACATACGACTTATCATAAATGTTTCGTGGCAGTAAAATATAGAACTTTAGTTGAGTTAGGATGGAAAAACACCTTAGTCAAGTCTTTAAAAGAATCTCTCACTGTACAGGATGAGTTAATCTGATGACTGGGAAAGATGACAATAACACTTGTGTTAATGTAGCAACTATGTCACAAGCGATGAGTGGTTTTCAATAAATATAACATTTGCAGACCTTCGGGTCTGGTGTCGTAGCATAACATTTTACGTCAACTATTTTCATCGATGTTAGCCTTCAGTTGCTACGTAATGGCAAGCTATTTAGGAACAGACGTCTCATCTCGTAATGTGGTTTGTGAGGAGGGAGTGGTCTGCTTGTAGGGGACGTGGATGGTCCACCAAGCTTAAGAATAATTATATAAATGTTATACCTCGAAAATTACCAAGGAGATGTATAGAACAAATTAAACAAATGGTGTGTACATTACACACTTTCCCTTATATTAAAATCATTTTCGGTAGGCTTTCGAAATAATAAGAAAAATATAATCATACAACAGAGTATGTTGACATGGTGATATCACAGAGAAAAAATAAACAGAGGTTACTTTCTTATGTCCACAGCGAACGCCTCAGTGGAAGTTGTAAATATATTAACAATTCTGTAGAAATAATTACTACTTTTATGCGTGATAATTTCGGGAAAATAGAGGGAGGGACTGACAAGGTGCTAGACCTACCATCCTCATGGTAAATGGAGAAATAACTAATCAACATACATTTAATGTGCTATTGAATGCGGCCTCTTTTTCTCTTTGGTGATAATCATGTTTCTTTGCTCAAGACCAGCTACAGCTACAAGTCCGCTGGGCCATCGAATCCAAAATAAACAATTGAAGTCTATAAAAATACAAAAAAAAAAAAAAAAATGCTATATAAGCCTGGTGAAATACCAATCCGTTAGTTACCTATTCTTGTACGGAACACGGTAAAATATGAAAATTAGTAGTGAAACTAAGAACCCTAGTCAACTTTAACAGAAACATTCCTTGTGTGTGAGACTCTCCAAGAGTTAGCTTATTCCCCTATCGGACGTAACCCAAACCACCAGCCCCTAGCCATGACCATCCTCCGAGAGCACTGCTGCTCGTTGAACTAGTAAGGAGTGAAGTGACTCCACAACCTCTTGCGGCCACTTCCTTATCCGCATAGTTTAACATTAGTTATAACAATTACTTATTGATATTCGTCAAAACTAATAGTGTGAAGATTTTTTACTGCTCTAAATGTTAATCAAAATTATTAATATATATTTTTTTTTTAGTAAGAGGTTTCTTAATTAATTTTAAAATACGATGTTTTTAAGTAGCTACAGAACTGTTATTCTCACACAACTACATAGCGCAGAGGCACAACTCCACGCATACTAGGCAACATTCCTGGCTCTCAAAGGGTTAAATAATCGAAGTAAATTGTAAAAAATATAATACTAAATAAACATATTATACTTACATTATAAATAGAAAAATAAATGTAAACTATAAAATTAAACTAATAGTTTATGAACTAAGAAGTCACCATCATACAAAATTAAAATCTCGAAGTAGTTATAACTAATCAAACTACGCTGGGTAGCTACGTTAAGGTTTGTTTTTGATACACAGTCTTAAAAATTTGTTTATAATCCAGAAATTACTCAATATTATGTTGGTGTGAGTACTGTAAATTATACTATATAAAAAGCTAAGCACAGCAAAGCCGTGAATCTGCCCTTGAGTAGGGCTATATACAGCCTTTCGGCCACCTCTCTTCAGTTCAGTTGCGTCTGCATTATAATTATGCTTCCATGTTTAAATCCACAAAATATTAAAGACAAATACTATTTAAACTTGCTAAAAATTGTAATCTCCAACATAAGGTTTCTTTTTTACTGTGAAACAAATTGCTTATTTGCCATCAAATAACTGATAAATAATGTACTATAATAATAAAAATTGAAAGTAATATATTAAAATATCCTATAAAAAAAGTGGGTAAAATGAATTTATTTAAATTGTCATAGTATTGCAGTGTTATCCATTTTATGTTCTATTTATTGTCTTATCTATGAAATGTACTTGTTCCTTGAGAGAATTCTACGCTAAGATTACTGTATAGATAGTTCATGTTTCATTGAAATTATTTTTCAATTACTTTCCCCCGGTTATGTTTGGTATGTAAGTGAAAACGTGCTCAGACTTAGTTGTAAAGTACGATATTTTAATTGTAGAAATTATAGTTTGTAGTTTTATTTTGTTAGTATAAGTATACTGTATATTGTTTTATATGACTGATAGTATTATAACGCTCTAAATATTAATTATTTTAAGGTAATAATAATACTCAGTGTATATAATTGAATATATTATGTTTAACATCTATATTAATTGTTTGGAATATTAACAATACTGTAATTTAAAATTTAAGAAATTAATTTGTCTGTTAAAATTTTAAATTTATTTTAGTTTACATAATACGTAATTTTTTATTACTAACTTAACTATGACTTTTAGTTATGTCATATTACTATAGTGATGAGTTGTTTAAATGTTTTTATCATAGTTTTTTTTAAGTTGGAATTAATTTCTAATGAACAAATTTAAGAATTTAAGACTACAAGGCAATTTATGCAATCAAATAGCATTTTTTATAAGAATAATGACTAAGTTTTAAAGACTCGATGGAATAATAAGTCCAATATTTCATGTGTAAATATTTAAACTAAAATAAGATATATTTTAGAGTAAAAAGTTTTAAGTAAACGATACTACATTTGTGGAACTAGTAGAGAGAAGTCTTTGTCGTAGATTAAATTTCTATACGTATTTTTTTAGACGAAAGATAGTCCTTAATTTCATAGTCCAAAATAAAATGACATACTTGTTCATATCTATACAATTTTAAAAGTGCAGCAAATTTATGAAAACTCCTATGAAAACATGTTTCTACTTGTATTCTAACATATAAAAAGAAATTATACAGAAAATCAACTAAGTTCTATGTATTCTATTTTAATATATTTGTATAAAGTTCACATTAAAACAGGAAAATTAAAATGATCAGTCAAAGAAAACATTTAAGCAATTGCTTGAGGACTGTTTATGATTTGTTCCAATTCTGTATATTAGTTGTAGGAATTAATTTCACCACAAATTAATTATGTTAAAATCATTTGCTAATAAATACAATGTTTACGAAATAAAACATTTTTTTAGAGCAAAAAAGGAATTATTTCCTTATTAGCTATGAAACTGTAATCTAACACAAGAAATAAAAACAGTAACAATTTTCAAAATGTAGTTCTATTTTACATATAAAACTGTAATTTTAAATAAAAAAATTAATTTGTTTAGTTAATGCAACAGATTATTGCTATATATTTTTTTATTTATAAATCTGTAATCCTAAAATCTGTAATTTTTACGCAAGCAGGAATTTTATTTTTTGTTTTATTCACAATGTAATATAAAACAATAAAAACAATGTTTTAAAGAACAAATTTAACTTATTTTATGAATCGATTATAAAGCTTTAAGTGAGAACAATTGAAGAAAATCACTAACCGGTAAAATTTGTAATATTGATATTTTACTACTATAGTATCTATAACAGGTTTATTATAGGTGATGGTTTATTATGCTTTTCTGAGAATACACAAATTTGTTGAATATTCGCAAAAAAGAAACTTATTATATACATATAAAAACATTGGTTAATTGCCAAACTTTATAAAAAAAGAATGAAATTCCCAGTTAATTATGTTTTACTAATAATGAGTGACATAATTCCGTAAAAAATAACAATTACTGTCAATTAACACCAGCATTAACGTCCATTACCGTATACACGGGCCACCAATAACGTCAAGGTCTGGGGGCGTATATTATTCTTATCGAAGCAAAACCAGTTACAACTTGTAATTTCTTTGTAAGTGTAGTTTTTATTGAGTAAGGGATTCCTGTAATTGACCTTATGATATGGCAAGGTCAAGGTAAAACCTTACGTACATAAGTAAATAATACTCTTGAAGCAGAAATCGCTATAACTATAGGAAACTAACTTGAATCCTGAAGGTCAAACGTTTTGTTTATAATTCCCGAGTCAATGCTTTGACTTAAAAAAAATTAAGTTAAAAATTCTAGATTCTAACAACATTAATTTATCTAATGCGGTAACTAGATAAATTAATAGTAACTAGGTATAGTTATTATTGCCCTCATTTAAACAGTAGATGCTTACATCATAGGAAAATCTTACTTGAACCCAATTTAAATTGCTCTGTAGTTTGTTTTGATCTACAATATACTAAGAATTAGTAGATGGGGGAATACTTTATCGTTCTTCTAGGAAGAGGACGCATCACCGGAAGTCGTATTTGTAGAGAGTAGAATGGGTGTTTAGAGAAAGTACTTCCTATAATATTTTATAGGTAGAGTTAGTAGGAGAGCTTGCACGGAACCTGTTTGTTTGTAAGAAAATCAACTCTGCGGCACAGAGAATAAAGAAACAGAGATCGCATATAATAGTACGCTGAATGGGTGTCGAGTCATAGAAACTTGAGCTCTCGAGTAGTTAGTTCTGTGTGCTAATAAAAGGGCCAGCATGATTTTCAGTCCAACATCTTACTCCCATCCAACTCCTGAAGGATATGCCTAGTAATTGTTACGACAAATTTATAAAGATGTACATTTATGGTAACTACCACTGAGGGTTAAATCTGGCGGCAAGAGAGCGACCTCTGTCTATACTTTTCTCTGTGTTTGTTGGTAGTTTGGTTCATACAGATGCTATGTGGACTTCTTTAGTTTGGTTTTGGATTTGAGGCTTTACATAAAATTTGAAAGCAAAATTTTGGAATTTTATTCATTAGTTTTTAGGAAAATGGAATCGATTCTAAACATTTATTCAAACTCTGGAAGCCTACTATTCTCGAAATTAACATGATATTGTTAGTTGTTGTTATTTTTTTCATATATCTCATTATGCTGTTAAAAATTGGGTTATCTCGTGTTTAACGAAGCTTTTAACACCAAATAGAGAACTTACTCATTTTTATTAACATATTACTGTATTATATAATATTTAACAATTTTCAATAGAAAAATGTTATATTTGTTGGCAAATTTTTCTTAGCCATGGACTAAAATTTAAGTGCCAATAGTTATGTTCGGAATGGTTTTCAGTAAATTACTCATGACAGATTTCTTCCACGTTGTAAAGTTCAATAATGACGTATCAGAACACGATATAATGTATTTAAATTAAAAACCAGGTATAAAAGAATGTCTAATTTATATTTATTTATTCACAAGGTTTCATAGATAAATTACATATTTGAAATTACTACCTATAGTTTTGCTCTATTGAATCCTAATCAAATAATAATTTGATAGCAATAATAATTAATTATTTGTAATTAACACTATTATTAACAAGTTTTACTAATTTAAATGTTCAATTTCATATGATAATTTAGCAATTATTTTAAAAGTTTCAAATTTGTCAAATAACATATGAAAATAAATATGAAAGTTGTGATTAAACAATTTATAAGATATAAATTTATTAGGAAACAAAATGTACTTAGTACTGCTTTTGTACATAAAACACAATTCCCTTTGTTGAAGTTTCTTCCCAAACTGCCAAGCCACCACTGGAACGTCAATAGCCGTAAATGGTATACCATTTTACCGTCAACAGGCAAAAATATACTTTTCTATTTCAAGTGGTATGTTCGCAGTTACAGTAACCCCTATACGAAAATGAAAGGTTTACTCAAGAAGACCATAAGTTTATATTAAAAGGTCTTCAAATTAAATTCGTTAAGTATAATATGTTCAATACATATTTAACTGTAAAATATTTCAAGAGGTAAAAATGATTCAAGAACTCTTGAAGTCGAAATAAAAAACACGGATTCGTCTGTGATGCTTTTTAAATACAAAATTTGCGAATGTTAGTTTGTCCATGGAAGAATGACGATTGACTTTAATTTAAAAAAAGGCAAATCTTTCCACCTCGATAAACATTTAACACCAATACCTGGGAAAGGATGGTCAACGTTGTTAACTAGCTTTTATTTGTCCTCGAAGTAACACTGTATCAAATCTGTAGCAGCGTTAGGTACATATAGGCATTTAGCTCAACTTGTGATTCATGCAACTAGTCAGGGACATCCTTGTAGAATAATCTACTGTGTAAATGGTTTCGTCATAAACCAATTTATTTGGTCTTGGTTCATCCTTTCCTCTATTAATTACGAGGGGAAGTTCATTTAATACCAAGGTACGTCCAACGGTGGGTGTGTAAGTGGGTGCGCGGTTAGTGGGCCGTCCCTAATAAGGATATTACTGTCTCAGTTTCGCGTTTGTAACGTTCCTGATCTGCCTTTTCCGTAGTCCCAGGTATCAGGGGGCCTTTAAGTTTACATCCCTCAACCACGGGTTCTGAACCATTGTTTAGCTGGGTAAATCTATAGACGATTTCAAGTTATAATTAACGAGTTAACATGGCCTGGTTTACCACAGTTGCCCTGAGGGTAGAGAGCCATCCCTGTGAGTTAACATAACCTTCACCCTCCGGGGGTTTGGCGCGCATACGAAACGTTCCTAATACAATGAAAGGCCGGGGTGGAGGGGGTGGTGACGTCTTTTATGAGCAATGCGAATTATACTGCAGAACTGAATTATTGCACACATCGCGTATTCAATGCCGCTGTCGGCTGTCAGAGCCTGGCTGCGATTCACCCTAGCACAGTTACGACGTCACTTTACTGGCCGTACTATGGGTGACTGCACAGGAATACGAAAAAGTAGTTATTAAAATTAATAATAATGTCAAATAACTTTTAATTGGGTAAGTACTGAAAATTTTGCATGCTTAATACCCTTCTTACACCAACAGGAATCGAGGAAGTGAATTAAAAAAAAATTGTATAGCTCAAACAACTTTCTTCAACTTACTAATTTGTCCATTCGAACATAATATTAACGTAAAATTAATGTTTAGACATGTAAATCAGGTAGGTGCTCTAACACCATTAATGAGGAATCGTCAATATTAGTTAGTACAATGACTACACTCATCATCTACTCTCACCACACTCATTGACCCCTCATATCCACCGATATCTGTAAGATTATGAATAATAATAATACAGACTTAATTCATGACCAAAATGCATATCTACATTCAAAATGCATAGGTAGGATTATGCTTCAAATTCAATATCTCTACAATGAAATTTAATATTTGGTAGAAAAAGAAAAAATAAGGATAGAGTAGTAGAGTAACAGAAAAGTGTATAAATTATATAAAATACCTTGCTAATTACTCTGCAGTAAATGTTACCTAACTTTATATAAAATACGCAAAATTACTCCAACTTTTGCCAAGCAACACTTTCACTAAGGTGTCTCAGAGCTCCTGATGACAACGTGTTATTGGTCCATAAACCGAATAAGAAATTGAGGCCACCAAGTGGATCTTCACCTGACTACTAAACTTTGTAGAGTTCAAGAATTTGACACCATCTTGGAAAAGTAGTTTGGAGTGACCCCATCGAGTCCTTGTTTATTGACATACGTCCTAATAGGAATATTCATCAAAACACGATAATCTTGAGCGATTACAGTCAAGGTATTTCAGTAACCTAACATCTCTAAAATGTTGTATAAAGTTTGGTCAACAATTTGAGTTCCCTTTGAAAAGTTTTGAACTTCTCAGGAATTGACTTGGGGAGCACTAGTTCAATTAATTAAAAAGAAAGTTTGGTGTAATAGAGGAAAAGACAGGCTGTATACTTGAGTAAAAGGGATATGGTGGAACTTGATTACATATGTGATTGTTTCATCATTTCTCAATCAAGGTTAATGGGATTTGAAAAATTCCGTAAACTACATCATAAATTAATTATTACTAATTGTGTTGACAATGAATATTGAATATTAAAGACTTTTACGAAAAATATTAGATTTTTTTATACTGATAATGCGTTCACGTTTTTGAAGAACCAACTGCAAGAAATAAAGTCATAGCGTTTATTTAACACAAACGTTTTTAAAATAATAAATTTGATTTTTTCATTAAATTCATTCACTTTGTCTAGAATTCTTAATAAATGTGTAAAAAATATGAAGGTATATTGTTTTCCCATCCAGACTTAGAGTTAACAGTTTACTTAGCTAACAAATTAGTCTGCATTTATAACATGGCTGATTTAATAAAATATTTAATGTTTAATGGGATGAGCCCACTCACACTGAAATGCCATGAAGTAATTCAACGACACCGATTTATAACGATGTTTCCGTCATACTGTTTTTATTGGATGGGCTTATTTTATCTCACTTGTTCACGTGTAAGGAAGTTGTGTGAATATCCACGTTCGAGTGGTTGGAGGGTCAAAAACATGTAAATCAAGAATTGGTTGGGTCAATACCACCGTACGTGTATGGGTAGGCGGGTGAGTCAATACCACCGTACGTGTATGGGTAGGCGGGTGAGTCAATACCACCGTACGTGTATGGGTGGGTCAATACCACTGTACGTGTATGGGTGGGCGGGTGGGTCAATACCACCGTACGTGTATGGGTGGGTCAATACTACTGTACGTGTATGGGTGGGTCAATACCACCGTACGAGTATGGGTGGACGGGTGGGTCAATACCACCGTACATGTATGTGTGGGCGGGTGGGTCAATACCACCATACATGTATGGGTAGGCGGGTGGTATTGTATTGATAAACAAGAATTGATAGTTAGTTGAAACCTATGTGAAACACAATATGAAATACAAAATATTAAAATTTTCAACAATAACTACATTAGCCAAATTTTTGTGTCAGCTGTTTGAAATAAATTATTAAATCAAATTAATGCCAATAATACTCATATTTAAAATAAAAAAAGGAAAAGTTGAGAAGCAATTTGTGCCCCTTAAGAATGATATTTCGAGAAATCAATTCTTAGTGGGTCTCTATGACAACAAACCTAACTTCCCTACATATTTTATGAAAATCTGTTTAGTGGGTCCGGAGATTTCACGATGAGTGGTTAGATCGTTTTTGGACGTTATATATTAAGACAATATAAAATACGGTTATAACCATTTATTGTGCTTAACAAAATATATTTTCATGATCATGGATTTATTTGATGTGACTAATTGTAAAATAGAATTTATTATATTACGCTTTAAAAAGTTTGAAACTTTAAAGCGTTAGTTTGATAATATTCACTTTTCAGAGTGATCTTCGCCACATTTTCACGTGAATTAATTACAATGTTATGTAATTAATCAGTTTCATAGTCACATACGACTTATCATAAATGTTTCGTGACGGTAAAATATAGAACTTTAGTTGAGTTAGGATGGAAAAACACCTTAGTCAAGTCTTTAAAAGAATCTCTCACTGTACGGGATGAGTTAATCTGATGACTGGGAAAGATGACAATAACACTAGTGTTAATGTAGCAACTACGTCACAAGCGATGAGTGGTTTTCAATAAATATAACATTTGCAGACCTTCGGGTCTGGTGTCGTAACATAACATTTTACGTCAACTATTTTCATCGATGTTAGCCTTCAGTTGCTACGTAATGGCAAGCTATTTAGGAACAGACGTCTCATCTCGTAATGTGGTTTGTGAGGAGGGAGTGGTCTGCCTGTAGGGGACGTGGGTAGTTCACCAAGCTGAAGGATAATTATATAAATGTTATACCTCGAAAATGACCAATGAGATTGTATAGAACAAATTAAACAAATGGTGTGTACATTACACACTTTCCCTTATATTAAAATCATTTTCGGTAGCCTTTCGAAATAATAAGAAAAATATAATCATACAACAAAATATGTTGACATGGTGATATCACAGATAAAAAATAAACAGGGGTTGCTGTCTTATGTCCCCAGCGAACGCCTCAGTGGAAGTTGTAAATATATTAACAATTCTGTAGAAATAATTACTACTTTTATGCGTGATCATTTTGGAAAAATAGAGGGAGGGACTGACAAGGTGCTAGACCTACCATCCTCATGGTAAATGGAGAAATAACTACTCAACATACATTTAACACGCTATTGAATGCGGCCTCTTTTTCTCTTTGGTGATAATCATGTTTCTTTGCTCAAGACCAGCTACAGCTACAGGTCCGCTGGGCCATCGAATCCAAAATACACAATTGAAGTCTATAAAAATACAACAACAAAAAATGCTATATACATAATGAATGTGAAAGCCTGGTGAAATACCAATCCGTTAGTTACCTATGCTTGTACGGAACACGGTAAAATATGAAAATTATAGTAGTGAAACTAAGAACCCTAGTCAACTTCAACAGAAACATTCCTTGTGTCTGAGACTCTAGGTTCCAAGAGTTAGCTTATCCCCCTATCGGACGTAACCCAAACCACCAGTCCCTGGCCATGACCATCCTCCGAGAGCACTGCTGCTCGTTGAACTAGTAAGGAGTGAAGTGACTCCACAACCTCTTGCGGCCACTTCCTTATCCGCATAGTTTAACACTAGTTATAACAATTACTTATTGATATTCGTCAAAACTAATAGTGTGAGGATTTTTTACTGGTCTAAATGTTAATCAAACTTAAAAAATTATTAATATATTTTTTTGTTTGGTAAAAGGTTTCTTATTTAATTTTAAAATACGATGTTTTTAAATAGCTATAGAACTGTTATTCTCACAAAACTACATAGCGCAGAGGCACAACTCCACGCATACTAGACAACATTCCTGGCTCTCAAAGGGTTAAATAACTGAAGTAAATTGTAAAAAATATAATGCTAAATAAACATATTATACTTACATTATAAATATAAAAATTAATGTAAACTATATAATTAAACTAATAGTTTATGAACTAAGAAGTCACCATCATACAAAATTAAAATTTCGAAGTAGTTATAACAAATCAAACTACGCTGGGTAGCTACGTTAAGGTTTGTTTTTGATACACAGTCTTAACATCTCGAAGTAGTTATAACTAATCAAACTACGCTGGGTAGCTACGTTAAGGTTTGTTTTTGATAAACAGTCTTAAAATCTCGAAGTAGTTATAACTAATCAAACTACGCTAGGTAGCTACGTTAAGGTTTGTGTTTGATACATAGTCTTAAAATCTGGAAGTAGTTATAACCAATCAAATTACGCTGGGTAGCTACGTTATGGTATGTTTTTGATACACAGTCTTAACATCTCGAAGTAGTTATAACTAATCAAACTACGCTGGGTAGCTACGTTAAGGTTTGTTTTTGATACACAGTCTTAAAATCTCGAAGTAGTTATAACTAATCAAACTACGCTAGGTAGCTACGTTAAGGTTTGTTTTTGAAACACAGTCTTAAAATCTCGAAGTAGTTATAACTAATCAAACTACGCTGGGTAGCTACGTTAAGGTTTGTTTTTGATACACAGTCTTAAAATCTCGAAGTAGTTATAACTAATCAAACTACGCTAGGTAGCTACGTTAAGGTTTGTTTTTGATACATAGTCTTAAAATCTCGAAGTAGTTATAACTAATCAAACTACGCTGGGTAGCTACGTTAAGGTTTGTTTTTGATACACAGTCTTAAAATCTCGAAGTAGTTATAACTAATCAAACTACGCTGGGTAGCTACGTTAAGGTTTGTTTTTGATACACAGTCTTAAACGTTTGTTTATAATCCAGACATTACTCAACATTCTGTTGGTGTGAGTACTGTAAATTATACTACATAAAAAGCTAAGCACAGCAAAGCCATGAATCTGCCCTTTAGTAGGGTTGTATACAGCCTTTCGGCCACCTCTCTTCAGTTCAGTTGTGTCTGCATTATAATTATGCTTTTATGTTTAAATCCACAAAATATTAAAGACAAATACTATTTAATCTTGCTAAAAATTGTAATCTCCAAAATAAGGTTTCTTTTTTACTGTGACACAAATTGCTTATTTGCCATCAAATAACGGATAAATAATGTACTATAATAATAAAAATTGAAAGTAATATATTATATCTAATAAAAAGAGTGGGTAAAATGAATGTATCTAAATTGTCATAGTATTGCAGTGTTATCTGTTTTATGTTTTATTTATTGTCTTTTCTATGAAATGTACTTGTTCCTTGAGAGAATACTACGATAAGATTACTGTATAGATAGTTCATGTTTCATTAAAATAATTTTTCAATTACTTTCCCCCGGTTATGTTTGGTTAGGTTAGGTTAGGTTAGGTTATGTTTGGTATGTAAGTGAAAACGTGCTCAGACTTAGTTGTAAAGTACGATATTTTAATTGTAGAAATTATAGTTTGTAATTTTATTTATTAGTATAAGTATGCTGTATATTGTTTTATATGACTGATAGTATTAAAATGCTCTAAATATTAATTATTTTAAGGTAATAATAATACTCAGTGTATATAATTGAATATATTATGATTAACATCTATATTAATTGTTTGGAAAAAAATCTTTAACAATACTGTAATTTAAAATTTAAGAAATTAATTTGTCTTTTAAAATTTTAAATTTATTTTAGTTTACATAGTACGTAATTTTTATTACTAACTTTACTATCACTTTTAGTTATGTAATATTACTATAGTGATGAGTTTTTTAAATGTTTTCATCGTAGTTTTTTTTAAGTTGGAATTAATTTCTAATGAACAAATTTAATAATTTAAGACTACAAGGCAATTTATGCAATCAAATAGCATTTTTTATAAGAATAATGACTAAGTTTTAAAGACTCGATGGAATAATAAGTCCAATATTTCATGTGTAAATATTTAAACTAAATAAGATATATTTTAGAGTAAAATGTTTTAAGTAAACGATACTACATTTGTGGAACTAGTAGAGACAAGTCTTTGTCGTAGATTAAATTTCTATACGTACTTTTTTAGACGAAAGATAGTCCTTAATTTCATAGTCCAAAATAAAATGACACACTTGTTCATATCTATACAATTTTAAAAGTGCAGCAAATTTATGAAAACTCCTATGAAAACATGTTTCTACTTCTATTGCAACTTGTAAAAAGAAATTATTCAGAAAATCTAAGTTCTATGTATTTTGTTTTAATATATTTGTATAAAGTTCACATTAAAACAGGAAAATTAAAATGATCAGTCAAAGTAAACATTTAAACAATTGCTTGAGGATTGTTTATGATTTGTTCCAATTCTGTATATTAGTTGTAGAAATTAATTTCACCACAAATTAATTATGTTAAAATCAATTGCTAATAAATACAATGTTTATGAAATAAAACATTTTTTTAGAGCAAAAATGTAATTATTTCCTTATTAGCTATGAAACTGTAATCTAACACAAGAAATAAAAACAGTAACAATTTTCAAAATGTAGTTCTATTTTACATATAAAACTGTGATTTTAAATAAAAAAAGTACTTTGTTTAGTTAATGCAACAGATTATTGCTATACATTTTTTTATTTATAAATCTGTAATTTTTATGAAAGCAGGAATTTTATATATTTTGTTTTATTCACAATGTAATATAAAACAATAAAAACAATGTTTTAAAGAACAAATTTAACTTGTTTTATGAATCGATTATAAAGCTTTAAGTGAGAACAATTGAAGGAAATCACTAACCGGTAAAATTTGTAATATTGATATTTTACTACTATAGTTTCTCTAACGGGTTTATTATAGGTGATGGTTTGCTATGTTTTTATGAGAATACACAAATTTGTTGAATAATCGCAAAAAAGAAACTTATTATATACATATAAAAACATTGGTTAATTTGCCAAACTTTATAAAAAAAGAATGAAATCCCCAGTTAATTATGTTTTACTAATATTGAGTGACATAATTCCGTAAAAATTAACAACTACTGTCAATTAACACCAGAATTAACGTCCATTACCGTCTACACGGGCCACCAATAACGTCAAGGTCTGGGAGCGTAAATTATTCTTATCGAAGCAAAACCAGTTACAACTTGTAATTTCTTTGTAAGTGTAGTTTTTATTGAGTAAGGGATTCCTGTAATTGACCTTATGATAAGGCAAGGTCAAGGTAAAACCTTACGTACACAAGTAAATAATACTCTTGAAGCAGAAATCGCTATAACTATAGGAAACTAACTTGAATCCTGAAGGTCAAACGTTTTGTTTACAAATCCCGAGTCAGTACTTTTGACTTAAAAAAATTAAGTTTAAAAATCTAGATTCTAACAACATTAATTTATCTAATGTGGTAACTAGATAAATTAATAGTAACTAGGTATAGTTATTATTGCCCTCATTTAAACAGTAGATGCTTACATCATAGGAAAATCTTACTTGAACCCAATTTAAATTGCTCTGTAGTTTGTTTTTATCTACAATATATTAAAAATTAGTAGATGGGGAGAATACTTTATCGTTCTTCTAGGAAGAGGACACATCACCGGAAGTCGTATTTGTAGAGAGTAGAAAAGGTGTTTAGAGAAAGTACTTCCTATAATATTTTATAGGTAGAGTTAGTAGGAGAGCTTGCACGGAACCTGTTTGTTTGTAAGAAAATCAACTCTGCGGCACAGAGAATAAAGAAACAGAGGTCGCATCTAATAGTACGCTGAATGGGTTTCAAGTCATAGAAACTTGAGCTCTCGAGGATGTCGTTCTGTGTGCGAATTAGTTGGCCAGCCCGGTTTTCAGTCCAACATCTTACTCCCATCCAATTCCTGAAGGATATGCCTAGTAATTGTTATGACAAATTTATAAAGATGTACATTTACGGTAACTAAACTCCGCTGCACCGGTCCCAAGCCCGGGGTCTCATCTTTCCCATAACCAATGAGAAAGGAGGAGGGTACCTTCCCACAGCTCTCAGTGTGATCCCGATACTGAGAGCACTCCTATCCCATTAATTCCTTATCCTACCAAACATCCACTCTCCCGTGCCGTACCGTGTCCGGGGTAGGCTTTCAAGCCAACAAAGACTTGCCTGCATGTGCATGATAGGGGCCTTTAGGCGACCCCTTTAATTGCACTGGAGGTTCTTCTTAACCTGGAGGCTCGGACGGCGGCTTACAGGCTTCAACTGACTGATCACTGGAGGGGGTCCTTACAGGTCACTCCTCAGTGGTCAATCTAGTAAACGATGAGGTACTCTCAATGAAGTTTGACTTCATTGGGACTAAGTATCTTTTCACCAGACCCTATACTGTGGATTTCAGGTCGAGGGAGTACTGGGACGCTCTTAGTAGGCCGGTTTCTTCTCACGACCGATTTGTATGGTTCACAGACGGGTCAAGAATGGGCAACAGAGCTGGATTTGATGTCTATACTGGCAACCCCAGGACCAACGCTAGCGTGAGCCTGGGAGCGTATGGCACCGTTTTCCAAGCTGAAGTCGCCATACGTTCAGCGCAAACTATGATAGGGGTTTGCGGGAAACATATCCACATCCTCTCAGACAGTCAGGCGGCCTTAGGGGCTCTTGACTCCTGGAAGGTTTCGTCTGGTCTAGTCTGGGAATGTGTGGAGTCCAGGTACACTCAATGAAGTTTGACTTCATTGGGACTAAGTATCTTTTCACCAGACCCTATACTGTGGATTTCAGGTCGAGGGAGTACTGGGACGCTGTTAGTAGCCCGGTTTCTTCTGACGACCGAATTGTATGGTTCACAGACGGGTCAAGAATGGGCAACAGAGCTGGATTTGGTGTCTATACTGGCGACCCTAGGACCAACGCTAACGTGAGCCTGGGAGCTTATGGCACCGTTTTCCAAGCTGAAGTCGCCATACTTTCAGCGCAAACTATGATAGGGGTTTGCGGGAAACATATCCACATCCTCTCAGACAGTCAGGCGGCCTTAGGGGCTCTTGACTCCTGGAAGGTTTCGTCTGGTCTAGTCTGGGAATGTGTGGAGTCCAGGTACACTCAATGAAGTTTGACTTCATTGGGACTAAGTATCTTTTCACCAGACCCTATACTGTGGATTTCAGGTCGAGGGAGTACTGGGACGCTGTTAGTAGCCCGGTTTCTTCTGACGACCGAATTGTATGGTTCACAGACGGGTCAAGAATGGGCAACAGAGCTGGATTTGGTGTCTATACTGGCGACCCTAGGACCAACGCTAACGTGAGCCTGGGAGCTTAGGGCACCGTTTTCCAAGCTGAAGTCGCCATACTTTCAGCGCAAACTATGATAGGGGTTTGCGGGAAACATATCCACATCCTCTCAGACAGTCAGGCGGCCTTAGGGGCTCTTGACTCCTGGAAGGTTTCGTCTGGTCTAGTCTGGGAATGTGTGGAGTCCCTCAGCATCCTGGGCTCAAGAAATCAGGTCTTGCTGAAATGGAACCCAGGACAGGGGATTAGAAGGCAACGAGCAGGCCGATGCCTTGGTTAGGGAAGGTGCTATCAAGCCCTTCATTGGTCCTGAGCCGGCCTGCGGCGTTTCAGCTGCAGCTGTAAAAACAGCAATCAAAAACTGGGTCAGCGCCAGACATCTTGAAAGATGGCGGCGGTTCCCAGGGCAAAGACTCGGCAAGGTTCTTGTCAGAAATCCTTCCCAGAAGTTAACAAAGCCACTTCTTGGGTTGAGTAAATTGCACGTCAAGCTGGTGGTGGGACTCATCACCGGTCACGGCAAATTCCGGAGGCATTCAAGAACAGTGGGACTCTTTACGGAGGATCCCATCTGTCGCCTCTGTGGGGAGGACGACTCGTCGGCAGAATATATTGTCCTGGAGTGTGAGGCTCCTGGTGCCAGGAGAAGAGTACTTTTTGAAGGCTCACCTCTGGGACAGTCGGAAATTACTAATCTAGTGAAGAAGCTCCTTGACCTGGTCAAGGATTGCCAGCTTTACGACGATTAGGCACCGGGATTGGCACAAAAAGCCTCAGGCTTCGTTACAAGGGTTGGCTGGACCAACTGTACATCCCCTTTCAATCTAAAGTCTATCTAAAGTCTACTGTAACTACCACTGAGCGACCTCTGTTTATATTTTCTCTGTGTTTGTTGGTAGTTTGGTTCATACAGATGATATGTGGACTTCTTTAGTTTGGTTTTGGATTTGAGGCTTTACATAACATTTGAAAGCAAAATTTTGGAATTTCATTAATTAGTTTTTAAGAAAATGGAATCGATTCTAAACATTTATGCAAACTCTGGAAGCCTACCATTCTCGAAATTAACATGTTATTTTTATTTGTTATTTTTTGCAGATATCTCATATGCTGTTAAAAATTGGGTTATCTCGTGTTTAACGAAGCTTTTAACACCAAATAGAGAACTTACTCATTTTCATTAACACTGTATTAAGTAATATTTAACAAATTTCAATAGATAAATGTTATATTTGTTGGCAAATTTTTCTTAGCCGTGGACGAAAATTTAAGTGCCAATAGTTATGTTCGGAATGGTTTTCAGTAAATTACTCAAGACAGATATCTTCCACGTTGTAAAGTTCAATAATGACGTATCACAACACGATATTTTGTATTTAAATTAAAAACCAGGTATAAAAGAATGTCTAATTTATATTTATTTATTCACAAGGTTTCATACATAAATTACATATTTTAAATTACTACCTATAGTTTTGCTCTATTGAATCCTAATCAAATAATAATTTGATAGCAATAATAATTATTTGTAATTAACACTAGCATTAACAAATTTTACTAATTTAAATGTTCAATTTCATGAGATAATTTAGCAATTATTTTGAAAGTTTCAAATTTGTCAAATAATATATGAAAATAAACATGAAAGTAATGATTAAACAATTTATAAGATATAAATTTATTAGGAAACCAAATGTACTTAGTACTGCTTTTGTACATAAAACACAATTCCCTTTGTTGAAGTTTCTCAATACTTGAAGTCGAAAAAAAAAATATGGATTCGTCTGTGATGCTTTTTAAATACAAAATTTGCGAATGTTGGTTTGTCCATGGAAGAATGACGAGTGACTATAATGTAAAGAAAAGGCAAATCTTTCCACCTCGATAAACATTTAACACCAATACCTGGGAAAGGATGGTCAACGTTGTTAATTAGCTAGCTTTTATTTGTCCTCGAAGTAACAACTGTAACTGTAACAACTGTAAGTAACAACTCGAAGTAACACTGTAACAAATCTGTAGCAGCGTTAGTTACATATAGGCATTTAGCTCAACTTGTGATTCATGCAACTAGTCAGGGACATCCTTGTAGAATAATCTACTGTGTAAGTGGTTTCATCATAAACCAATTTATTTGGTCTTGGTTCATCCTTTCCTCTATTAATTACGAGGGGAAGTTCATTTAATAACAAGGTACGTCCAACGGTGTATGTGTGGGTGGGTGCGTGGTAAGTTAATTTTCACGCTATATAGATATGGTGGGCCGTCCCTAATAAGGATATTACTGTCTCAGTTTCGCATTTGTAACGTTCCTGATCTGCCTTTTCCGTGGTCCCAGACGCCTTTAAGTTTACATCCCTTAACCACGGGTTCTGAACCATTGTTTAGCTGGGTAAATCTATGTTATGATTAACGAGTTAACATGGCCTGGTTTACCACAGTTGCCCTGAGGGTAGTGTGTTAACATAACGTTAACATAAACAAGGATAAACTCTCTGTTAACATAACGTTCACCCTCCGGGGGTTTGGCGCGCATACGAAACGTTCCTAATACAATGAAGGACCGGTGTGGGGGAGTGGGTCTCTTATGAGCAATGCGAATTACACTGCAGAACTGAATTATTGCACACATCGCGTATTCAATGCCGCTGTCGGCTGTCAGAGCCTGGCTGCGATTCAGCCTAGCACAGTTACAACGTCACTTTACTGGCCGTACTATGTGTGACTGCACAGGAATACGAAAAAGTAGTTATTAAAATTAATAATAATGTCCAATAACTTTTAATTGGGTAAGTACTGAAAACTTTGCATGCCAAATACCCTTCTTACGCCAACCGGAATCGAAGAAGTGAATTAAAAAAAATTATATAGCTCAAACATCTTTATTCAACTTCCTAATTTGTCCATTCCAACATATTATTAATGTAAAATTAATGTTTAGACATGTAAATCAGGTACGTTCTCTAACACCATTAATAATGAATCGTCAATATTAGTTAGTACAATGACTACACTCATCATCTACTCTCACCACACTCATTGACCCCTCATATCCACCGATATCTGTAAGATTATGAATAATAATAATACAGACTTAATTCATGACCAAAATGCATGTCTAGGTAGGATTATGCTACAAATTCAGTATCTCTACAATGAAATTTAATTTTTGGTAGAAAAGGAAAAAAATAAGGATAGAGTAGTACAGTAACAGAGAAGTGTATAAAGTATATAGAATGCCTTGCTAATTATTCTAAAGTACCTAACTTCATACCTAACTTTATATAAAATACGCAAAATTACTCCAACTTTTGCCAAGCAACACTTTTACTAAGGTGTCTCAGAGCTCCTGATGACAACATGTTATTGGTCCATAAACCGAATAAGAAATCGAGGCCACCAAGTGGATCTTCACCTGACTAAACTTTGTAGAGTTCAAGAATTTGACACCATCTTGGAAAAGTAGTTTGGAGTGACCCCATCGAGTCCTTGTTTATTGACATACGTCCTAATAGGAATATTCATCAAAACACGATAATCTTGAGCGATTACAGTCAAGGTATTTCAGTAACCTAACATCACTAAAATGTTGTATAAAGTTCGGTCAACATTTTGAGTTCCCTTTGAAAAGTTTTGAACTTCTCAGGAATTGACTTGGGGAGCACTAGTTCAATTAATTAAAAAGAAAGTTTGGTGTAATAGAGGAAAAGACAGGCTGTATACTTGAGTAAAAGGGATATGGTGGAACTTGATTACAGATGTGATTGTTTCATCATTTCTCAATCAAGGTTAATACTTGGTACTTAAATGGGATTTGAAAAATTCCGTAAACTACATCATAAATTAATTATTACTAATTGTGTTGACAATGAATATTGAATATTAAAGACTTTTACGAAAATATTAGATTTTATTATACTGATAATGCGTTCACGTTTTTGAAGAACCAACTGCAAGAAATAAAGTCATAGCGTTTATTTAACACAAACGTTTTTAAAATAATAAATTTGATTTTTTCATTAAATTCATTCACTTTGTCTAGAATTCTTAATAAATGTGTAAAAAATATGAAGGTATATTGTTTTCCCATCTAAACTTAGAGTTTACAGTTTACTTAGCTATTAAATTAGTCTGCATTTATAACATGGCTGATTTAATAAAATATTTAATGTTTAATGGGATGAGCCCACTCACACTGAAATGCCATGAAGTAATTCAACGACACCGATTTATAACGATGTTTCCATCATAATGTTTTTATTGGATGGGTTTATTTTATCACACTTGTTCACGTGTAAGGAAGTTGTGTGAATATCCACGTTCGAGTGGTTGGAAAGTCAAAAACATGTAAATCAAGAATAATTATAAACAAGAATTGATAGTTAGTTGAAACCTTGTACACTAGGTTTGTCATGACTATTCTTTGATTATTCTCTTATGTGAGACACTGACGGCACTTTGAATGATCATATGAGTGAAGGATGAGTGTGAATGACCTCCGTAGCCTGGTTACTAACCGAGTTCGACGATGCTCAGAAAGGACCATCTATTTTAATATTCCAATAGCCATGGCAACTAAGGGACCTACAGCTTTGGAGGAATCCAAACTACGTATTACTGGTCTGATTTTCAGCTAATTTACGAGCCTGAAACCCAGTTTTTTCAACTACACAACATACGAACACTGACTACCACCCAACACGGACACCCCAGACTTCTCTGGTAGTGTCCACACTGATAGCAAACATTGAGTGGACGCCATGTCAGTATAAGAGGGCCAATAATAGAAGCTACCGCCGACAATCTCCACAACACTATGTCCCCAAGTAGCTGGGTTACAGCATTGCGCCACAAGTTCCGACCCAGGGGTTTCAATGGCAAACATTGAGCGGACGCCATGTCAGTATTAAGAGGGCCAATAATAGAAACTATCGCCCACAATCTCCAGAACACTGTGTCCCTAAGAAGCTGGGTTACAGAACTGCGCCACAAGTTCCGACCCAGGGGTTTCAATGGCAACCATTGAGCGGACGCCGTGTCAGTATTACGAGGCACTTATCGCCTACAATCTCCACGACACTATGTCCCCAAGTAGCTGGGCTACAGCACTGTGCCACTTGTGCAGACCCTTATGGACGATTATGGGTTCCCTACTACCATTTATAAGTGGAAATAGTGGCATGTCCGTACTTTTGACTTGGTAGGGTGGTTTTGGCCACTTATTTAATACGAGTTCATTTACAGTCGTATAAATCCAAATGTAAAGATGATCGTCAATGGTCGCGTTTGAAGATGGAAATTAATCTGGTCAAATATCTTATGAGGAATGGGAATAATCGTTGAATGGGGGGGGGGGGTGTTATTGAACCGTTATAAACACTGAGGAAGGAAAAACAATACGTTCGAGTGGACCATAAAGCTAAAGATAGTGTGTGGATAGTTAACATGTTTATGGAAGTTGAGTGAACGAGTCGTCAGTCTCGCGTGTTAAAAGAGTAATTTCGATAGTTGTGTCGAAGAAGGACGAGTGTTCATTGTCATTTAAAAACTGTTAAAGTTAAAAGAAATATGATTTTACAAGGAATACTTGTTTTACAAGAAACCCTCTTTACATTTAACTTGGTGACCAACGTATAAAGGGTGAGTTCCGAACAACCATCAGAGACCAGGAAGATAGCCCTGTGAGAGGGCGGGTTCCCTCACCGGTCACCCATCCAAGGAACAGCCTCGCTCGATGTTGCTTGACGACGTTGTCTTGTGATAACGTCGGGAACCTCCGGTCAAGGCCACTACGTTAGACCATGGTATAAAACAACATGGAGGTGTCATGGGAGAACAAAGAACAACAAAGAACCTTCACGAAGACCTTCATGGGAGTTTCCCAACAAACCTTTTTATACCCTTTGTTTCTCCACTAATTAAAATATTCAAATTTAAAGTTAAAAGAACGAAATATCTTCCTTTATTCCAATAGAAATTGAACAGTGTTATTGGATAAAATTTGGTTATACATTTTTATTATTTAACTAAATCATTTTCCAAAAAGTAAGCGATTCCCTAGCCAAGTTATAAGGAATCAGCGAGGTTGAATGGAATATGTCGCCAGCCATTTAAGAAGAGGGGTACAGGTTAATGAAGGGGGTTAGGGGAGGTTGCAGGAGTGACGAGACCTGGTCGTTAGTGGTGGCACGCCAATTTACGTCAATCGAATCACCAACTCCCGGGAATTGATGGATTTATTAGATTGATTAGCGCTCAGGGGCTCTAGTTTTAAGAAATATTATTGAATCAGTGCAGCCACGTTGGTTTGCTCAGCAGTCGACCAATCAGACTAATGTACATTCAGTGAGTGTACATAAATCTTTTACTATACTTGTTATTTTGAACTGGAAATTTAAGTCACAAAATACTAATAGCATTGTTTTAAAATATACATTTTTCCCATACAATTTATATAATTCGTAAAGCTTTCTATTTGTATAGTAGAACTTCCTTAAATGTTTATGTCACAACAAAGTTTCCTGGTTGTTAATTGTCGGTTTATAAACCTATTTCAGCGCAAAAAATGTAGGATAACACTTTTTTCAGATTAGACTATGCTCGTTGTGTGTCTCTTTTTTTAATGTTTTTACAAAAAAATATTAACTCAAGAAGAATTTGACCAACTGACTTAAAATGTATTCTTCCTTAAATTAATAATACTAAACAGCAGAAATATAGCCATTGATTTACCTTTGTCTTTTTCAAATCTGTGGCTATTTAATATGTTTCTATGATTTTAGGTTTACAAGATATTTGGAGTTAAAAATGTTAAGGGCTACAATTTTTGAATACTAATGATAACTCAAGGATTTTTTATGCTTTTTATTGAAGTTGTTGTAAAGAGGTGTGAAAGTTTCAAGTCAGTCAGTTAAACTGTTAACAAACTGACTCGATTAACTTTTGACAAATAATTGAATTTTATTTTCATGTAAGTTTTATTGTGAGTACAAATGACAGTCCTATGGGATTTATGATATGTAATTCAAAGTATTCAATTGTTAGTTCAAATAATACAAATGTTTAACTAACATAACTCAGCTGACAGGACTTGAGAAGAACAGCATTGTATCATTTGCTACACGTATCACAGCAGTAAGGAGATTGATTGTTTTGCGTACATTAAAAAAATTGTATGATTCATAATACTTCACTACTGTATACCTACTAATGTAAAAGCTTTTCTCTTAAAATTATTTTTCTTGAAAATGTGATAAACTCTTCTCAATAATTCTGCTTCATTTAAATAGTCTACGAGTCTAACTTACTTATTGCCAACTTGAAATAGTAATTTTCACAATTTTAGTTTTTAGAAAGGTGAGATAGTAAATGTTTCTCACTCTATCTTTTCCGTATTAAGAGTGCAGGTTTTGGTTTTCTTTGTTAATAGATAAAATAATTTATTTGTGTTAAGATCGGTTTAGTGTTTGTTTTAAATTAGGTAGAAGTCAATATAATTGAAGAAAGTTTATCTATGTTTGTATTCCATGTACATGTCCCATAGTTGCCCTGTCTATTGGGCTATTAATAAATAGTCATTTTTGAGCCAAGTCGAACTCAGAGAGTAACAATGACTACATGATCAATAATAATAAGATAATAATGTTAGTTTATGTTTGTGTGCTGTTTTTTGTTTTACTTATACTTTCTCAGTACAACAATAACTGTACCTGTCATCAGTAATGCATTCATCTAAAGGATGGTTAAAATCATCAATTTTTTAATAAAGAAAACATATATTTAGTAATAGTAAAAAATATTTGTTATGGGTTTTAAATATTATTTTTTAAATTAGTGTCCCATATTTATTTCCACTTACCATCATCGTGTTTTTGCTAAACTTGTCCGAGTGAAATACAAGCCTGCAATTAAAAGTTGTTTACAGTCTGAATATTTCTGAAGACTTGTTAATTAGTTGGGAACTGTTTGCCTTTTAGCCGTTTCTTAATTGTGAGAAAGCCATAAGTATCCGGGCTGGAAGTACAAGGGGATGGGGAACAGTATAAATCCATTTAACATAAGAAATATCTGTTAAGATGCAGGCTTGATACAACTCCACATCTTGTGAATATTTTAAGGCGAATATACACAATGATGTTAAGGTATCTTCATGTGTTAGGTGGATGGGTGAGCACAATAAGGTTTCTTCGTTTGTTGGGTGAGTGGGTATGCCGTGATCTCTTCGTTTGTAATGTGCGTGGGTGGGCACACAAAGGCCTCTTCAAGTGTTGGTTGGATAGGTGTACACGCCACGGTCTCCTCGTTTAAAAGGTGTAAATTAATATAGGATTAGTGTGGATGAGTTATGTATCGTCAGAGAGGGTCGTTACTAGGATTAGTGTGGATGAGTTATGTATCGTCAGAGAGGGTCGTTACTAGGATTAGTGTGGATGAGTTATGTATCGTCAGAGAGGGTCGTTACTAGGATTAGTGTGGATGAGTTATGTATCGTCAGAGAGAGTCCTTACTAGGATTAGTGTGGATGAGTTATGTATCGTCAGAGAGGGTCGTTACTAGGATTAGTGTGGATGAGTTATGTATCGTCACATAGGGTCGTTACTAGGATTAGTGTGGATGAGTTATGTATCGTCAAAGAGGGTCGTTACTAGGATTAGTGTGGATGAGTTATGTATCGTCAGAGAGGGTCATTACTCGGATTATTGTGGATGAGTTATGTATCGTCAGAGAGGGTCGTTACTAGGATTAGTGTGGATGAGTTATGTATCGTCACATAGGGTCGTTACTAGGATTAGTGTGGATGAGTTATGTATCGTCAAAGAGGGTCGTTACTAGGATTAGTGTGGATGAGTTATGTATCGTCAGAGAGGGTCATTACTCGGATTATTGTGGATGAGTTATGTATCGTCAGAGAGGGTCGTTACTAGGATTAGTGTGGATGAGTTATGTATCGTCAGAGAGGGTCGTTACTAGGATTAGTGTGGATGAGTTATGTATCGTCAGAGAGGGTCGTTACTAGGATTAGTGTGGATGAGTTATGTATCGTCAGAGAGAGTCCTTACTAGGATTAGTGTGGATGAGTTATGTATCGTCAGAGAGGGTCGTTACTAGGATTAGTGTGGATGAGTTATGTATCGTCACATAGGGTCGTTACTAGGATTAGTGTGGATGAGTTATGTATCGTCAGAGAGGGTCGTTACTAGGATTAGTTTCGATGAGTTATGTATCGTCAGAGAGGGTCGTTACTAGGATTAGTGTGGATGAGTTATATATCGTCAGAGAGGGTCGTTACTAGGATTAGTGTGGATGAGTTATGTATCGTCAGAGAGGGTCGTTACTAGGATTAGTGTGGATGAGTTATGTATCGTCAGAGAGGGTCATTACTCGGATTAGTGTGGATGAGTTATGTATCGTCAGAGAGGGTCGTTACTAGGATTAGTGTGGATGAGTTATGTATCGTCAGAGAGGGTCGTTACTAGGATTAGTGTGGATGAGTTATATATCGTCAGAGAGGGTCGTTACTAGGATTAGTGTGGATGAGTTATGTATCGTCAGAGAGGGTCGTTACCTTAACTAATCTTCTAATATTTAAAAATTTTCAAGCAGCCACTTTGGTGGAATTTTACCGATATTTCTTTATTTTTAATTTCTTGAAATAATACTATGCAATTATTTGGACAGCACAATAATTGTTATCTCTCAATGCGGTTTAATATAAGACGATGAAACATTATTACTGACTTGTGGAAGAATTTGAGTAGTTGGATGCGTGTAAAATAATCTTGCAGTAAAGACATTTGTGAACTGATCATTTACTGAAATAGGATATTGTCAGGAAGGTTGTTTTTGGGCCGGTCTTTAAAATCTGTCGTGTGAGAGTGGGTGGGTTGTCCCTCATCGTCATATGTGTGAGGGTGGGTAGGTCAGTACTTAATATCTGTCATCTGAGGGTGGACGGGTCGGCCCTCATCGTCATATGTGTGAGGGTGGGTAGGTCGGTACTTAATATCTGTCATCTGAGGGTGGGTGGGTCGGCCCTCATCGTCATATGTGTGAGAGTGGGTAGGTCAGTACTTAATATATGTCATCTGAGGGTGGGTGGGTCAGTCCTCAACGTCATATGTGTGAGGGTGGGTAGATCAGTACTTAATATATGTCATCTGAGGGTGGGTGGGTTGTCCCTCATCGTCATATGTGTGAGGGTGGGTAGGTCATTACTTAATATCTGTCATCTGAGGGTGGACGGGTCGGCCCTCATCGTCATATGTGTGAGGGTGGGTAGGTCAGTACTTAATATCTGTCATCTGAGGGTGGACGGGTCGGCCCTCATCGTCATATGTGTGAGGGTGGGTAGGTCGGTACTTAATATCTGTCATCTGAGGGTGGGTGGGTCGGCCCTCATCGTCATATGTGTGAGAGTGGGTAGGTCAGTACTTAATATATGTCATCTGAGGGTGGGTGGGTTGTCCCTCATCGTCATATGTGTGAGGGTGGGTAGGTCGGTACTTAATATCTGTCATCTGAGGGTGGGAGAGTCGGCCCTCATCGTCATATGTGTGAGGGTGGATAGGTCAGTACTTAATATATGTCATCTGAGGGTGGGTGGGTCAGTCCTGAACGTCATATGTGTGAGGGTGGGTAGGTCTGTACTTAATATCTGTCATCTGTGGGTGGGTAGGTCAGTACTTAATATCTGACATCTGAGGGTGGGCGGGTCGGCCTTCATCGTCATATGTGTGAGGGTGGGTAGGTCAGTACTTAATATCAGTCATGTGAGGGAGGGCGGGTCGGCCCTCAACGTCATATGAGTGAGAGTAGAACACCTCTAAACCACAACGATCAATCCCCTATTAATTTGAAGTTATGATAGGTAGGACGTTAACACGTAGAAGTTAGTGGGGTAAGAGGGGAAGAAGAGCTATCAATAAGCTCTCGTGACTCCAGAGATGGATCGACGTCGAGTTAGCTGCAGTTGCCCAAACTAAGTTAACGCCGGAGAGTTGTTAATTATGTTCAATTAGTAGAGAAGAGGATCTTGACAAACATTTGCATCCTGTTCTCTACTAATGGGTGAACATGACAAGTTGGCTTCCATTGTCAACATCAACTTGACTTGTAAGTAGTTCAACAAATACTTTTACAACTAATATGACAATTTCGAATGAAAGCTGTAAACATTTATAAATAGTTTATGAAGATAGTCGAGGAACTGTGATCTTCAATTTTCTATATTATTAGATAATTTCCTTTTGAAAGCAACGTTGATTTTTTTTCACGCAGAAACTAGTAAAAAACATGTGATTTAGTTGAGTATAGTACAAGCAACTGAATACGTGATTGTTTGTACTCACCAATTAGTTGTTGAAGTTTGTCAATGTTTCATTCATACAAAATTAGGACCGTACAAATTAGGACCGTTGATGGGCAGACTGAAGAAATAATTGCAAACGTAAGTATTAAAATAATCAATTGAATTGAAAAAACTTTGTCGACACTAATGGTGCAGCGCCGTAACCCAGCTATTTGGGGACAAAGTGTTGAGGAGAGTGTAGGTTCTATGCTTGGTCCTCTTAATACTAACATGGCGTCCGCTTAATGGTTGCCATCAAAATAGAAAATAAAAACTCAAATTAAAGAGTATTTATAGTGTTTTATCTTCCTGTGATACTATTGTTCAATTCCAGAACTTAAGAGTCTTCCTAATCTTCACGCATCAAAAACTTTGATTGCTATGCATTTTTTATTGTATGATGAAAAGATATAGTTAGTAAGGGATCTACGCGTCACCATTAATTCAAACCCACTAAGACTGACATTGGGTGGGTGGGAGGACCTGATAAGACATTCATCGGGTGTTCTTATCAAGGTATACGATGACATAAACTGATGGGACTGCCCACCCACCTAACATCAGTCCTTACGGTCCTTCCACCCATCTAACTTCAGTCTTTATGGGTTCGGATGGATGATGAGAGCCGAACATTAACTTTGAAGCTCTAGCATGATAAATTCTTCACCGCACAAAAAAACTACAGTGCCTTCTATTGTTTTTTCTAAACTTTTTGGATTCGGACGCAACTAATATCGACCTCCCATCTCAATTACACATTTCTTAAACAAATGTCCACTAAAATAGTGCAAATAATGTCAACACTAACTAATGTTATTATAAAATAACATAGATTTGTATCATAAAATAACATACGCTACTTTCGGTATATGAATCATGATACTCTTTCAATTCATATTGTAAACTGATACAGGACCTTTTACATTAATTCACTACAACTAGTTTGGTTAGATTATATTAGGTTTGTTTAGGTTATGTTAGATTTGTTTAGGTTATGTTAGGTTTAGTTATGTTATTTTAGGTTTGGTTAGGTTATGTTAGGTTCAGTTATGTTATGATTGGTTTGGTTAGGTTATGTTATGTTACGTCTGGTTAGGTTATGCTAGGTTTAGTTATGTTATGTTAGGTTGGGTCAGGTTACGTTAGGGTTGGTTAGGTTATATTAGGTTTGGTTATGTTATGTTAGGTTTGGGTTGGTTATGTTAGGTTTAGTTATGTTTTGTTAAGTTTAGTAAGGTTATGTTAGCTTTAGTTATGTTATGTTAGGTTTGGTCAGGTTATGTTTTGTTAGGTTTGGCTAGGTTATGTTATGATACGTTTGGTTAGGTTATGTTAGGTTTGGTCAGGTTATGTTCTTCAGTTATGGTTATGGTAGTGAATTAAAGGTAAAGATCCCTCATACAGATTGCCGATCAGTTAGTTATTGACTCACTCTACCCATACAAACGTTTATAATTGTAGACTTGACTAAATAATTTTCAAATTAATATTCAACTTTCAAACTGTATTAATAAAATAACATGTGTGACAGACCAATTCGTTCAACTGTGTGTAGAGTGGATGGGTGAGGAGGTTTGGTAGTGTTCTATCCGTGTATTACGGTTTCGTCTTTGTGTTTACACGACATGGGATATCAGTATTGGAATGCGAGAATGGAAAAAACAAGCTTACCTTGATCTTTGATCAAGGTACCACCTATCTTTGAGCTCACACGTTCACTCATTCAAATATTTTATTTTTGACTACTTAACTTTGCGTTTTCTGTTCCCACGGAATCCCAAAAGCAGAATTAAGTAAAAAATATAATCAAAGTTCTTCCAGTCAAGGCTCATAGTAGAGATGATAATAGCCTTGGTGCAGATTGACAAGATTGACTGCTGCACGATCATTTTGCTTCTGTTTACCCGGTATTTACTCCCCCCCTCAGCCTAAAGACCATATTTCCTCAGACCGTCCCATGTGGCTCCAGTGTCATACATATCAGTACTTCAGTGTTGAATAAATAATACATCGGATTTGATCAATGGACGCTGAGGAATCCTTGCAGGGTACAAACGATTTGTCGTTGGCGCTAAACAAATTAACTGCGGACCGGTAGAAAAATACGCCGCTGTCGACCGGCCATTTGTTTCCTCCGGAGGTTCCCCTTGGCACGAAATTTTTCATTTTTCACCCCGAGCGTGGAGGGAGCCCGCCCCGGCACGTTGATGCGATTTATACGGCTGATTCGAAGGATCGTGCAAATTAACTCAAAATCGCATTGACAAGATTAGGGAGCTGCCCACTCTTACGTGTGTGCAAAATCCTATTTTCAAAACAAATCTCTTTTAAATTGGACAATTGAGTAGAAAGAGAAAGTTAATTATTTATAAAAAGAAATGAGATGTTAGTAGAATCTTTTTGTTTTTAGTGACACAAGTGTGAACAACTTCTGTATACGCTTTAAAGACATTTTTATCACACAGACTAAAGTTATTATCAGTAATAAATTATGTTTATTCGGATTTTAATTTATTTAGGACTATAAAACATCGTACATGTAAAATATCCAAAATGAAGTTCAAAACACGAGTAACAAGTCATTACAAATGGAAGTTTTAATGTGTGTAGTTAAATGTTTATGACATTAAACAGTTGTAACATTTCCGTAGTTATACGTCCAACATACGGCCGTTTATGACGTATCCACATACCTCATCAATTTATATGTTAACGATCGGTTACGTGTTACGGATTCACTATAGAAGTATTTTTACCCAAATTTTTCCCGTTCCATTCCATTATACAGGGTGTTTCAAAAAGAATGACCCGATTCTAAATAGCTATTTTAATTAGAAACAAGGTCTTTATCCTTCACTAAATAATGAAGTTATAAATGTATTATAAATGTTCAATATGTCCTCTACTTGCAACACGGATGACATCTAGTCGATAGCTGGATTCGTCCCAAACTGCACGAAAGGTGTCTTTTAATTTAATAGAAATTCACCTATCGACTAGATGTAATATGCGCTGCAAATGACATATTATTAAAATTTATGATACATTGTCGTAAACTTCATTCTTTTGTGAGTATTTAAATGTCAAATATTTTTGGGTAAAACCATTGTTTCTAATAAATATAGCTATTTAAAATCGGGTCATTATTTGTGTATTTTTATTTCATTTTTGCAAACTATTGTCCAAAGTAATGGTTATTTAATGATATAACTAACTTACGACTATAAACAAATTCTTTTGTTCAAATTTGTTCTTGAAAAGGCTCTGAAGACGACAAAATCCGATTTAAGGTGTGAAAATTTTGAAGGCAAAATCAAAGTTCTATAATTCTCTGATGATGTAGTTAGAATAGTGGACAGTAAAATGACGTTACACACTAGTGGAAGTTTAATGTCATTTTACTTAGACAGTTAGAAAAACACCTCTATTAGTGGAAGTTTTTCTATGAGAAGCTGTCAAAGAGGTTTAATTTAAATTAAGATAACATTAAATATATGAAAATAGGAAGAGAGCAGGGCCAATTGTGAAGAGATATAAATTTAATTGTCAATAAAATAAGAATTAAAATATTAAGGAGAGATTACAAACAGACTAAACAAGATGGACTAGAGAATACAAGTAAGAATTAATGCGACCAATATTATGTTATTGGAGTCAGTTAAATTATTTGAAGCAAGCTGTTGTCTAGAATCACAACAGTTAAGTTTTATATATCACTTCTGCAGTACATTCTGATCTGCGGTATGGGTCAGAAATGTGGACACTAACTAAAACCAACAAGATAAATCTGATAACGTTTGAAAATAAAATATTGAAAAGGATATATGAACCAACTTATGAAATAAGAGTACGAAGAATGAAGACAAACAGAAGGCTCACAGATTTTGACACAAAACTTGATGTTAAATATGTGATTTGGAGCAGAAGAATCATATGGATAGGTCATCTCAAAAGGAGGGGAGAGAATAGCACTGTTAAATGCGTATGAACTTGAAAACTGGGAAGAAAGCGCCCTCTAGGAAAACCAAGGTTAAGATGAGATGATGAAGTGTCGGTTGATGGGAGAAGACTGGGTAATGATATAGATATAGCCGAAGACAGAAGAATGTGGAGATAACTTGTTGGCAAGGCAATGTCCAATTAAGATTCGAGTGGCCAAAGGAGTAAATAAACACTTTGACCCAGCGGTATCAATTATAATAGAAAGGATTGAGGCTACACATTGGGCTTTGGCGTATAATTAACTAAAATAGAAATATATTTAATGTTAGAATTTTAGGAATAAAATTAAGTTTCAATTTATAAGCCAGTTATTTTTAAATGATCAACTGAATAGTTGATAATTTTAGTCAACTTACTTTTAAATAAACAAACAAACTAAAAGAAAATTATAGATTTAATCCTTAACATACAATTACAGTCTTAAATTCGGTTCGACAAAACTGTAATCTTAATTTTAATGGATAGCCAATACTTAATTATTACAGAGGAAAACACGTCCAACCAGTTTCAGTGGCCAGCCAATAAGGAAGCGACCGGAAAATTGTCGGGGAGACCAAGTTCAAGGTTTGGTTCCCGATGTAACTGACGGTGTGTACTTTCTCTAGTTGAATGAAGCTGCAACTAGATAACGTATTATGTTGCATGAGCATTGGTGTGCAAGTTAAATAAAATAATATCAAGATCGGAAAGGCCTGATGACATCAAACATGTGCTGTTTTGTTACTATCGTAAGAAAGAAAATAATTTTAAAAAATTGTTAAAGAAATAACAACGCAGATAAACCTAGATCAAGAACACTTGCTGTTGCTATAGTTAGTGGAGGAATTACCGATCACTTCCTGCCAACATTAACTGCATTTCTAAGTATCCGAAGACCATATAGATGATTATTCCTATGTGTCTTTCCTTGTTTGAAGGTCATTTCCTACCATTTAGAACAAGACTTATTTACATTGTCCAATTTTGATTTCGGGAAAAGTCACACAGTATCTCGGAGAATATGTGACCTTGAATTTTCAAGGTCACCCTAATCCCGTTTGTAGAACGATCAGCTTGTAATTGGTATAGTATACTTTAATTGAACATAATTGAAATCGATTAGATAAATTTAATGAAGCCATAGATCGAATCAGAAGAGCTTAGTTGGAAAAGTTGGAAGCGTTAAAGTTAAAAAGATATGCTACCAGATTGATCTGCCAACAGTACAGAGGGAGAGTGTGGATATAAAAGAAAGTCAATGGTCAGGGAAGAGAAGTTAGAGATGGAGAGATGTAAAAGAAGGAAGAGAGAGTTGATGAGAGAGTCAAAGAGAAGGAGAATTTAGGAATATGTGGAGTCTGGAAGAATGAAGATCCAGGAATGAGAACAGTCCAGGAAGTTTATGACTTATTCTATCTAAGTCAAACGGGGTTGGTCTAACACTAGCAAATATCAATTTCCCAAGCTTGTGAATGGGGTAGACCCAAAAACACCCAATCTTTACCACAGTACGTGTATGGGTGGGTGGGAGAGTCGTTACCACTGTACGTGAATGGGTGGGCGGGAGGGTCGTTAGCACTATACGTGTATGGGTGGGCGGGAGAGTCGTTACCACAGTACGTGTACGGGTGGGTGGGAGAGTCGTTACCACTGTACGTGAATGGGTGGGTGGGAGGGTCGTTAGCACTATACGTGTATGGGTAGTCGGATGGGTCGTTACCACTGTACGTGTATGGGTGGGTAATTATTTGACAATAGCTTAAAGATCCACCATTAATTTAGTCAAAGCTATTGGCAGCTTCAAGTTTACATGCTTATAATATCGACAATGACGTAGATATAAAGAATGGTTTGGTGATAATGTGGTCGATAGCACTTTAAATCATATATGTAGCAACTTCCCATACGGATCGAGAGTTTCATTACAAGTTGAGTTACACATCTGATAATGGTAACAGTGTTGACTACATCATTTATTTATGACAAAATAGCAACATATTTCTTTAAATGTCTGTGTATTATGATTTAATACATTATTCAGTCAAATCATGGGAAAATAATAGCTCAGCACATATTTCCAAATATTTTTTGTAATGCTTGCAGATAAGTTTTTCATGTATATTAAAAAAATTGTTATCTAAATGGTAAGCTCCGTAAGGAATCTGAATAGTTTGAGCTCTCATATACGTTATGAAGGCAAATATAAAAAAAATCAAAGAATAACAGAGATTTTAAATTACTATTTTGATCTTATTATTGAACTATTATGTTTTTAACTATACTATTAAAAAAGATAGGGTGTTCTATAAAAAAATAAAGTTGACCGCCATATTCGAAAATGGTGGCCTTTTTTCATAATTTTAAATATGTATTTTTAATTTCTCCAAAAACGAGGGAAGGCTCCTCATTTAAAGTTTGTTGTCAGACTTATGGTTTCTAAGATCACAATGTGGCCCATTTAAAAAGGACACCTTGTATATCAAGGACCATGGATTTAATTTAATTGATTATTTTCAAATATGTTCAGTAGGTTAACAGTTAAATAGCAATAGTATAATATTTCATTATCTCCTAAATAAGACAATACTTAAAATTTGACATCCACAAAGGAAAAATCATATCTAAAAATTATGACATTCTCAAACTAGGCAACATCGTCTAACGTTTCTGGTAAAATTATGACTCATTCTCAAACTAGGCAACATCGTCTAACGTTTCTGGTAAAATTATGACTCATTCTCAAACTAGGCAACATCGTCTAACGTTTCTGTTAAAATTATGACTCATTCTCAAACTAGGCAACATCGTCTAACGTTTCTGGTAAAATTATGACTCATTCTCAAACTAGGCAACATCGTCTAACGTTTATGGTAAAATTATATCCATTTATTGTATCCTGCTTTTATTGTTACTGGCAAACTAAAAGATTCGGACCTCCATTAGTATATTTGCTTCTTAAACAAACAAATATAGTTTAACCTAACAGAATAGGTAACAAATGTAGTAAAATTAACTAATAGTGACAAATTAATGAAGATACATATATAATACGTGGTTGTAATAGTCTAATTTTTTACTTAGTTCCATCTTGAATATTTTTTGAAAGTACTAACTACTAATTTCTACCTAAAATAAGCTGTGACTGAAAACCCTTAAGACATATTTATGTTGTAATAAAACTATTTAACACAGAACTTAAACAAAACATTTATGAAAAAAATACCACACCATAAGCTCACAAACTAGTTTTCCGGTAGTGCAAAGGAAATCATTGGAAATTCGTATTTTCGGAATGTGATTGGTTGTCCTAATTTAGCTCTCTCTACATGGCCAAGATTGTCTTTGGCTATGTCCATTCGCTCTACATCTCCATGTGCTGTTACAGATTCTAATTTTTACCTAATACCTCACTTGGCCTAATAGTTAGCACTTTTTGCTCTCAAAACAAATTCTATGAATCATTTTTCGTATGGTGTCCCACACACCCTCCCAGACACGTACAGTAATATTGACTAACCCACCCTACCAGACAAGTATAATGGTATTGACTAACCCACCCTTCCAGACAGGTACAGTGGTATTGACTCTCCCACCCTCCCAGACACGTACAGTAGTATTGACTAACCCACCCTCCCAGACAAGTATAATGGTATAGACTCACCCACACTTCCAGACACACCTTTCCAGACAAGTACAGTAGTATTGACTAACCCACCCTTCCAGACAGGTTTAGTGGTATTGCCTCACCTACCCGGCCAGACACGTATAGTGGCATTAACTCACCCACCCTTCCAGACACGTACAGTAGTATTGACTAACCCACCCTCCCAGACAAGTATAATGGTATTGACTAACCCACCCTCCCAGACACGTTCAATGGTATTGACTAACCCACCCTCCCAGACACGTACAGTGGTATTGACTAATCCACCCTCCCAGACACGTATATTGGTATTGACTAAACCACCCTCCCAGACACGTTCAGTGGTATTGACTAACCCACCCTCCCAGACACGTACAGTGGTATTGACTAATCCACCCTCCCAGACACGTACAGTGGTATTGACTAACCCACCCACCCAGACACGTACAGTGGTATTGACTAACCCACCCTCCCAGACACGTTCAGTGGTATTGACTAACCCACCCTCCCAGACACGTTCAGTGGTATTGACTAACCCACCCTCCCAGACACGTACAGTGGTATTGACTAACCCACCCTCCCAGACACGTTCAGTGGTATTGACTAACCCACCCTCCCAGACACGTTCAGTGGTATTGACTAACCCACCCACCCAGACACGTACAGTGGTATTGACTAATCCACCCTCCCAGACACGATCAGTAGTATTGACTCACCCACCCTCCCAGACACGTAGAGTAGTAATGACTAACCCAACCTCCCAGATACGTACAGTAGTATTGACTCATGCACCCTCGCAGACACGTACACTAGTAATGAATAACCCACCCACCCAGACACGAACAGTGGTATTGACTCACCCGACCTCCCAGACACGTTTAGTGGTATAGACTCATCCACCCTTCCAGATAGGTACAGTGGTATTGACTCACCCACCTTTCCTGGCAAGTACAGTAGTATTGGCTAACCCACCCTTCCAGACAGGTTTAGTGGTATTGACTCACCTACCCAGCCAGACACGTACAGTGGTATTGACTAACCCACACTTTCAGACATGTTCAGTGGTATTGACTTACCCATCCTCCCAGACACGTATAGTAGTATTGACTCAACCACCCTTCCAGATACATACAGTGGTACTGACTCACCCACCTTTCCAGACAAGTACAGTGGTATTGACTAACCCTCCCTTATAGACACGTACAGTGGTATTGACTAATCCACCCTTCTAGACACGTTTAGTAGTATTGACTCACCCACCCTCCCAGACACGTAGAGTAGTATTGACTAACCCACCCTCCCAGATACGTACAATAGTATTGACTCATGCACCCTCGCAGACACGTACACTAGTATTGAATAACACACCCACCCAGACACGAACAGTGGCATTGACTCGCCCGAACTTCCAGACACGTTTAGTGGTATAGACTCATCCATCCTTCCAGATAGGTACAGTGGTATTGACTCACCCACCTTTCCAGACATGTTCAGTAGTATTGAGTAACCCACCCATCCAGACAGGTTTAGTGGTATTGACTCATCTACCCGGCCAGACACGTATAGTGGTATTGACTAACCCATCCTACCAGATACGTACAATAGTATTGACTCATCCACCCTCGCAGACACGTACACTAGTATTGAATAACACACCCACCCAGACACGAACAGTGGCATTGACTCACCCGAACTTCCAGACACGTTTAGTGGTATAGACTCATCCATCCTTCCAGATAGGTACAGTGGTATTGACTCACCCACCTTTCCAGACATGTACAGTAGTATTGAGTAACCCACCCATCCAGACAGGTTTAGTGGTATTGACTCACCTACCCGGCCAAACACGTATAGTGGTATTGACTAACCCATCCTCCCAGACACGTATAGTAGTATTGACTCACTCACCCTCCCAGACAAGTACAGTAGTATTGACTAACCCACCCTCCCAGACACGTACAGTGGTAATGACTCACCCATCCTCCCAGACACGTACAGCAGCATTGACTAACCCACAATTCTAGACATGTTCAGTGGTATTGACTAACCCATCCTCCCAGTCACGTATAGTAGTATTGACTCACCCACCCTCCCAGACACGTACAGTAGTATTGACTAACCCACCCTCCCAAACACGTATAGTGGTATTGACTAACCCACCCTCCCAGACACGTACAGTGGTAATGACTCACCCATCCTCCTAGACACGTACAGCAGCATTGACTAACCCACACTTCCAGACATGTTCAGTGGTATTGACTAACCCATCCTCCCAGTCACGTATAGTAGTATTGACTCACCCACCCTCCCAGACACGTACATTAGTATTGACTAACCCACCCTCCCAAACACGTACAGTGGTATTGACTAACCCACCCTCCCAAACACGTACAGTAGTATTGACTCACCCACCATCTCAGACAAGTAAAGTAGTATTGACTAACTCACACTCCCAGACACGTTCAGTGATATTGAATCACCCACCTTTCCAGACAAGTGCAGTAGTATTGACTAACCCACCCTCTCAGACAGGTTTTGTGGTATTGACTCACCTACCCTCCCAGATACGTATAATAGTATTGACTCACCCACCCTCCCAGACACATATAGTGGTATTGACTTATCCACCCTCTCAGACACGTACAGTAGTATTGACTCACCCACCTTCCCAGACAAGTACAGTAGTATTGACTAACCCACCCTCCCAGACAGGTTTAGTGGTATTGACTCACATACCCTCCCAGACACGTACAGTAGTATTGACTTACCCACCCTCTCAGACAAGTATGGTGGTATTGACTCACCCACCCTCCCAGACACGTACAGTGGTATTGACTAACCCACCTTTACAGACACTGACAGTGGTAATGACTCACCCTCCCTCCCAGACACGTACAGTGGTATTGATTCACCCACCTTTCCAGACATGTACAGTGGTATTGACTCAACCACCTTTCCAGACACGTATAATAATATTCACTCACCCACCTTTCCAGACAGGTACAGTGGTAATGACTCATCCACCCTTCCAGACACGTGCATTAGTTTTGACTCACCCACCCTCGTAGACATGTGCAGTGGTATTTCCTGTAAGCTCAGTTTCATATTACAAGAAACCAGTCTTTATTCTGAAGTAATTCATTAACATATGAAGAAGTCATCTGGTAGGGCCAACAATAGGAAACATTACGGAGCCTAAAGTACATTAGCACCTGTGACGTAGTCAACAGCCCAGAAGTGTCATGCGCACATGTTGTAAGGTCACCTATGATTGGCGGAGGTGTCTGACGTAATTGTAGCAATCCGCCAGACGAAGGGCAACTATGATGGAGGTCAATAGATATCCTTGGAGTTATCGATTCGAGTTTGACATTTGGAAACTGCATATCCAATCAGGCTGTAGACTTTATACATGTTTTTGTATACATTAGCAACTGGATGTTGTTATTCTTTCAGAATCATATTTACTATTAATTTATTTTTCCAAATTTTTTTGAAAATTTATTTTTATTTCAACAAATAATTTGTATGTTGTAAATTAATATTGTTTGTATTTATTCTAATGTTTAGTATTCATTTTCCGCAGTATTTGGCTTAAGATATTTTATGAGTACCATATACAAACGGACCCCTGTGGACTTCCATGATTTTCAAGGTCATACATGTTGTAAAATATACTATGGGAATGTAAAATAATTTTTATAATTTAGACAATTGAAATTAAAACAATGAATTTTACAATTATTATTATTATTATTTTTTTTATTTTTTATTTTTTTTTTGAATCGACAATGGTGATTAGCAATGGATACAAACATTATTGAGGGTATTGAGGACTAACAGTCCAAACTCCAATCGCAAATTTAAGGGGATCTTCTGGGATTGAACTCGTGAATATCTGCTTTAGGAGCAGAAGTGATAATGGCTATGTAGCAATAGGCTAGTAGCTAGCACTTCTATCCTATCAAGAATGTCATCAGGACAATTTGGAATTTAGGGATGATGGAATCCTAAGAATATGTTTATCAATGTCATGCTTGATTGTAAATAGGAAGAAACTTCGTCAAGCGAGGAGTCCATTTTTCCATTAGCAAGGATAAAGGATGTGGGGATTATACCCCTCCATACGATGATTAAATGTGGGGAAACTACATGATTACCTGTTTCAGACTCTGCGAGAAACTTTTAAGGTTGGCATTGGGATTTTGCCCTCTGTGTGGATTTGCGTTGGGTGCTGTAAAGTCGGCACTGTAGGTTATACGATCACGTAGGCTTATCTAGTTTTCTCTTGAACTCCGTTGTCCTAACGCGATAAGCTAATATTCGGACATATAAGCTAATATTGCCACGGCTTTACCTCATATGATCAACTAATAATGCTTCCTGTTTCAGATTCCATGCATCAGCCTAGGTTCCATGTATGTGCTATGCCCAAGTGCTGATTTGGCATATGGTGGAGAGTTCTAGGTTCTAGTGGGTAGGAATGAAGCTCTTCCAGATAGTGAGGTGGTCTTGGTGGTTTACCTTGTTAAAAGTTGCATGCGTGAAAAATTTAAGACAAATTTACTTTTACTTGTAACGCCTATGAGGAAGAGAACATTCTAGATTGCCATAAGTAACAACTGATTATATTAAACCAAAACGCTTGGAATACCGTATCAGGCTAGCCAAAGAGAACGTACAAGATACTAACTCCTATTATTTTAGAGGAATATTGGTTGGACGCGAGTTACAAGAGAAGAGGTAACAGTTTCATCTTTAAAGTAGAAGGTCACGGACTCAAATCCCGGGAGGATAACGAATATTTACTGACAGGGCTTTGAACTGTTGTCCCTTCACAACTTGTATCTCGAAGTTGCGGGTTTTACTAAAATATTTTAAACTGAAATTCACAACTTTTCTGAAAATGTAATCAAAATCGTTAGAGCAGTTTTAGAGAAAATTAATTTGTTTATGGTTTTTGTAATAAAAAAAGTAAAATTTCAAAAAATGAAATATTTTATCCAATATATTTAAAAAGGAGATATTGGATAAATACACCTACATACCAAATGTTATAAAAATGTATTCATTAGTTTGATCTCCAGAGAACTGTACATACACACATATGGACAGACATAACAATCTTTTTTCGAAAGGAGGATATTTTGGTTCAAGGGACCCTAAAATGGATTTTTAGACCAACTTGTAAAAAATCTTTTTTTGATAATCACAATACTTCCTCTATGCTAACGCATTTGGGAAAAAGAAAAAGGTCTAAAAAACTGTTGAAGAACAAGAAGTGTAAATTGGGCGCGTGATACTGATGCCTTACGAATTTCGCTAGTTTTGTTATCTCGAAGGAAAATCAGCAAAGTTGGCGCTTCTTCTTTGATTAACGGAGGAAAAGATGAGACGAAGTTAAAATATTGATTTTTATAATATTTAAAGTATATTATTAGGAAAAACTCTTAAAACCATGTACGTGAGTGAACTTGCTTGAACCAAACCCAAGAATTTGGCATACTAGGAAGGCGTTTAAACATGACTGCAAGAAAACAAGTTTTTCTTAATGATGGAACTCCTTCCTCTACATAACGAAGTGTTTTGCAAAAATATACAATGATTATAGTTATTGGAATGTGCTTTCTCCTACAGCTGATTGAAACAAGTTAACTTATAGCGAAAATTGTGACGACAAATTATGAGTTAATTTATATTTGTATCGGTTCTGTAATTGCCGACGTTAGATTTGATATTATTTTGCGTTTTTGTGTTATTGCAGCCTATTTATCAAGTTCTTATGTTTTTAAACCAATAACTGTTAATCTACTCACGATGGTCTTGTTAAAACATATTTTACAAGTAAAATTTCCTGTTCCGTTCAACCTTGACTCGCTTTTACACAGAATTAAAACAATACAAATATCTCACACTCATATTTAATTTCCTCGTACACTCTGACTCTTCCTGATACTTAAAATATCTATAGTATAAGGACCCAGCTTTCCGTATATTTTACGGTAAATTATATCAAACAATATTTTTTTACTATAGCATTAGGTAATATAAAGTTACAAAACTTCCAAAAAAATTATTCTGAATGTCTACCATTTTGATGATAAGTTATACGATAATCACAAAACTATAATTATTACAGTTTTAATCTGCTACACTATATTTATAAACAGAATTTTTTTCATCCTAAATTTATTAAGTACTCACAAAATAAGAGGACTCCATTGTAAAAATGAAAAGAAAATATAATTTGCTACAGACAGTAATAATTCACGTTCATTTTAATATGACTCACTAAAAATTATATTACAGTAATGACTTTAGTTTAATTCATATACACATTTATGGTATGGATAGATTGCTCATCCAATGGTACATTGTTTGCCTCTAATACTGAGGTATTTTGGTGCCTAGTAGTGGAGTCACATGTAAATGTAATGGAGGTTTATCCAGCTGCAGCGACAGACCTCATGAACTATATAAGCAATTGGCACAACACTCCTATCACATGAAATATGTGATGTAAGTTATATTTAATTATGTATTATATTAATTTTAAAATATATTTATTATGTTATGGGAATTTCAGCCAGTAATTTAATTCGTTAATAAGTTTAAAACTGTTGGTTTAAACTGCATTACATTTTCATGGGACTACTCTAGTAATTCACCACTGGACCCCGAAACAGCTGATAATTAGAGAAACAATATTGGGTGAGAAATTGTTGTGTGTATATAAACCTTAGATTCACCCATTATGTGTACCTTATGAGTCATAATGGGTCATATTCATGGAGTGTCAACTACATGAATATGACAAACGAATATAAATGAAAAATGCATAAAAACTGTAAAGGGTAGGACACGAATGGAGAGACTATCAATAACAAAATGTCAAATGAAGGTATGTAGCCTTAATAAACTACAGCCCCCCCCCCCCATTAACTACACCCACTCACCCATTCACGTGCAGTGGTAATGACCCACCCGCCCACCCATACACGTGCAGTGGTAATGCCACTGTACGTGTGTGGGCGGGCGGGTGGGTCAATACCACTGTACGTGTGTGGGCGGGCGGGCGGGTCAATACCACTGTACGTGTGTGGGCGGGCGAGCGGGTCAATACCACTGTACGTGTATGGGCGGGCGGGCGGGTCAATACCACTGTACGTGTGTGGGCGGGCGGGCGGGTCAATACCACTGTACGTGTGTGGGCGGGTCAATACCACTGTTCGTGTGTGGGCGGGCGGGCAGGTCAATACCACTGTACGTGTGTGGGCGGGCGGGTGGGTGTAGAGATGCAATCCCCTTCAACAGGGTGTAAGTGCAGTGAAGCCAAGTCCGCCATTTTAGATAGACATAGAACGTACAGATCACGTCTCACTGATTCCGTTCAACACTGTGTTGTGGATTCAAATACACCGTCCTGAATCCATTTTATTAATTCATAAAACTTGAGATGGATATAGACAACGTATGAAGGTAGTACAGTAGATTCGTAACAAGGCTAACTACTGCTCTGTGCGTGACCAGTACTAATTTAAGGTAACATAATCTCGGGTAATTATTATTACAGTGGTCTCTTGTTAAGTTGTATTCAAAGAAGGGGATCATTTCCATTAATTCACTACCATAACCATAACTTCACTACCATAAAAATACTTTGATTAAGGATCCGGAGATTGCTGAAGATATCACCAGCAGATTGAGGATTTACTGTATATCAAAGTTGGACCAGACTACGTACAATGTTAACTGTGTATAAATGTTCAGTGTGTCCAGTATATTTATAGTTAAAGCATTTTATGTTCGTAACTTGTGTGACTGTATTTTAACGGACATTTAATTTTTAGGGTTAACAAGAGGTCGACAATGTTTTCTTAAAAGTGAAGGAGTTTACTTCAAATAGATTTGTTCTTATAATACAAAAAAAAAGCTATTGGAACAGCCAGTGGCCGAACAGTCTAAGGTGTCAGTGCTCCGAGTTCGAATTCTGGCCTTGACTGGAAGTTATCGCCTTGTACTGTACTGCCCTCTTACTTTGTACGAATAAGTTCCCCACACAGATCAGAAGTGGCTAAAATATGGTCAAAAGAAGATTAACCTCTCCTTTATATAATTAATCAATTCTTTATTTAGAATGATATTATTTTGTACTTTCCACTTTGCTTACGTTCCAAATTATATTTCAAACTAATGTCATTAAAAAGTAAATAAATAAGCAAATAAAATAGTGATGGACTATAAAATTTAACGTAAGGGTAATAATTATTTACCTTGGCCTTGACCGATGGGTTTTGAAGTTATCGTAAGATAACGATGTGAAGCAATCTCGACCGTGGCTGTTCCTTGCATGGGTGACCGTTTATAGATCCTGACCTTGCATGCTGCCCGTGTGCTGGTCATTTGTGGTGGTTCGGAAGTCACCCCCAGGTCAAGTGTTAGAAAGAGCTCAGCCTCACTTCGCCTGGAAAACTAAAACATCCATTAACTTCTTCTTTTGTTTATTTGTTGCTGTATGTTTAAGGTTGGAAAGCAACAAAGAAATGATAACTCGCTGTGTTTATAATAATCCTCTCCTAGAGAAGTGCAACATTATTTTTAATATTTTTATTATTAAATATTAATATATTTAATATTTTTTATATATAAATTGTGAATCGATGATTATTACACCCTAATTTATATGTGATTGTCGACCTAAAACATACCGAAAAAATCAAACAGTACCCTGAACGAATCAAAAAAATCAACAATGCCTGCTTCACTGGGCATGAAAAGGTCAGACGACCTTCTTGACTAAACAAACTATTTCAATTCCGGGTTTAGAAACTCTCTAAGCTGTGAAATTACATTAGACCATTAGAACTAATTGGGTTTCAACAGTATGGTTTGTTGTGAAAGGTCTCTGAAAAAAAGACCCAAAAGGATAGAGCTCTACATTACTCAAAGCTCTACACTGTCCATTACTCAAAGGTAGCATAGTCAAAGCGACATAGTTCAAGTTTACAATGGCAAGATACTATCAATTATTCAATAGATCTCCGTAGAGCAATTAAAATGGCCTACAAATGTTTGTGCGTGTAAGTGTACATTTTGTGTACACAATGTACATACATTGTGGGTGTTCAAAAAGTCTGGAACCCCTTTAATATTTATTTTATTAATCAACGCAGAACAATGAAACTCTAGGATTACGTCTTCATTGTAGTTACTGAATTTTTGGTCGTTTTAACTGTCCTTTTTCGCTTTGGGAGGGCGTCCTGTGGAGGAAATCTGAAAAATCTTAAATGCATGCATAGGTCTAGTTATACTTCATTTTAAAGGTCATTGTTAGAGAAACACATTGCTGCAACCCTGACAGAAAACGGCATATTCGTTTGGAAATAACAGCCTTTAAAAGAGTGGCTCCATTTGACATTTGAGAGGCTGCTATTTCCAAACTAATAGTCTTTTTTCAGTAGAGGTTGTGGCAATATGTTCCTCTTGTAATGCTCTTTAAAATGAGGTATAACTCGACCTATACTTACATATAAGGTTTTTAGACTTCATCTACAGGACGTCCCCCCAAAAGGAAAAATGAAAGTTAACATGGCCACAGTGAGTAACCACAGTGAGAACGTAATCCTAGAGTTTCATTGTTCTGTGTTTAATTTTATATAGTAAAATAGTAAGGGGTTCCATACTTTTTGAACACCCAGTATATGTATGACAGCATTGCTTCGTTGACATATTCGTCCTGTTATTATTTCAGGTTTTTTATGACGTTTGTAGCATCCAAACTCATTTTAAAAATAAATAAATAGAGTTAGACTCCTAACCTTTATGGTCGGTAGCGTAGTTGGTTAAGGCCCATCTTCATAAGCTAAAGATTCTTAGTTCCATCCCAATCAGAGTCATAACAAAATTTGAAAGTGATCAGCTGATAACCATCAGCTGTTAATTAGTCATTGTGCTGTTAATTAATGCCACTTTCTAAGGAATCGTCTTCCTTATTTTGTAACAATTACTAAATTCACACATCTACACTCATCAAACTCTTTCAAAATCCAGATTCCATATATTGACGGCCGGTCTTAAGAATAAATAAATATTACCAAAACCTTATCATTTAACAAAAAATAAATTATAATCATAATTTCATAGAAATTTTAAATGTCTGAGTTTTACATAATGAAAAATGTGACAGGCCTACTTATGTTAATTTTCATTGAATGAAAATTTATAGAATGCAGATTTGTTTTACATTAATTCATTATTGAATAGAAATATTTTCTTTGAAAAGCAGTAAAGAACAAACTTATAGTAAGTTTACCGTTATAGTAAAAATTAATAATACAAAAAAAAAAAAACAATAAAAAATTTTCTAACAAAAATAAAACTAAATATTTGTTATATTACTTTGAATTGTATATACAGGGTGATTTTGGAGAGATAGACATTATGTTGTATTATTATTATTTATTTTTATTAATATATAAATGATAATAAATAGTAAAATTATTTATTATTAAATAGAAAAAAAATTTTTTTAAATATCTTGTTCTTTTAATTCTTTTTGTAATATTGAGCGTTTTCAAGATATTCAGTATTAATTATTTTTAAATGCTGCCATTTTGAAATGGTTAGAGATGTTTTAACAATTTTACTAATCATTATTGCCATTAACTAACTGAATAAGGCTGCCAAGTTTAAAATCATTTGCTCATTACGTTTTAGAGGTATAAATATTATGACGAAATAAATGGTTCCAAATAATTGTAACACACTTTACACCATATAAAACATTGAAAAATCAAAACATTGAAAATTACCAGTTTGATTTCCAAATATGTTTTTTTTTACCATAACTCAAAAACTAGTCAAGTTAGATATATGCGGTTTTTAATAAAATATTTTAAATTGTAATTTACAAATTCCATTAAAATTCAATCAAAATTGTTAGGACCGTTGTTGAGAAAATTTCATTTTTTTATGTCTTTTACCCATAAAAATATAAAAACTAAAATTTTAAAACAGTGAAAAAACGATATGGAGATATTGGCTAAATAAACCTACATACCAAATTTCATAAAAATGTATCCATCCGTTTGGTCTCCAGCGAACTGCACAAGTGCACATACAAACAGACAGACACACATACGGACAGACATAAAATTTTTTCGAAAACTCACTTTTTTGGGTTTAGGGGACCCTAAAATGGATTTTTAGACCAACTTGTAAAAATTTTTTTTGGACGATCACAATACTTTCTCTATGATAACGCATATGGGAGAAAGTAAAAAAGGGACACACAGAGACAAAACGAAACATAGAAGGACATATGCTTATATAAACTTTTTATTTGTTTTTGTGGCTTCTATAACGCCCTGATATTGTGCCCATCCCTCCCGAATCACCCAGGATAGTTGTTGACCCAATAATGTTTCCAAGTAGTCACACATCAAGACCGAAGACATCAAGAGCCCCTTCTTCACAACGTAAAGAATGACGGAGTTGTCACCCAATGCGTGCAGGGATATCACCTAGTAACTTTCAAGTGAATAGATATGTTTAGTTTAAACAACGCTAGTGTAAACATGCTAACAAGAAGTAACCTAGCAAAATTCTAGCACTTCCTGTTTGGTTCAAGTATTGATGAAAAATTAGGACCATTACATTTAGCAGACTTAAGTGATAATAGACGCTTTTAACCGTAGGATGTCAAGCCATAGTTACATTAAGTGTGATATATACTAATTAGTCTCATATTAGTCAAATTCAAGGCAACTTTCATTTTGTGTATCATTAGTATGGGGCAGTTACTTTTGTACTAAGTTAAAGGTCAAATTTTGTTTGTTGTATAGTGTGCTCGTACATGAAAGGTTAATATTAAATCAATTTTAATACCTAACTTAATACAGTACGTTAGATGGAGATTACATAATAACATTTAACCAAGGCACAGTGTTTTTTTTATAAATGAATATTTAATTGATATCCTGTTCTCCTTAATTTCTTTCATCCAACTAGTTTTTCTAGATAAAACTATATGAGTTACAATTATTTCAAAAGCACTATGTCCTACAGTCAATAGTAACATAGCAAAGTTAAAACAAAGACATTATGTAGTAAAAATGTTACTTAGGTACGTATGAGCCAGATACATTTTGGGGATGTTTGCTAGTACAAAGTATCTCATTAATTTTAAAATATATATTATGATTTGTATTCAAAATCTTTAAAAAATTCTTCATAGTGTAGCTTAGTTGGAGTAAGTTAACAAGAAACCCAGTTCTCTACTTAATACGGATTTGTACTAATAACACACAAGTATGAAAATATTTGTGACACTTTTCCTTAGTGATTTTTACTTATATGAGCATCTGTAGTTAATGTAGTTTGAAATGGAATCAACCAAGCTCACCAGCAAATGATAGACCAATCAGCCTCCAAAAATGGCCAGTTAAAATTATATCTGTCTAAAAATGGATCCTTCTACCCACCCATGTGATCCACCCACCTACTCATACAGATACTAACTCACCCAGCCATACACGTACCTGGATATCGACTTACTTACCCACCCATACACGTACAGTGGTAGTCTACTGACCCATACACACACGTACGTGGTATTGACCCACCCATGAACTATCTTGTTATTGCCAGCACACAGCGTACTATCTACAAAGTTTTCATGACAATCTTTAAACGAAAGAGGAATGTTGAGGGAAGAGTGATTTTCTATCTCCCTTCCACCACTCAGAGCACAAATTGACTGTGTTAATACCTGGAGCCTCTTCCCCATTAAAAAAGCAAAACCATACGAGTTTATTATTTTAATAACTTCAGAACCTTCTGAAGTTGCCTAACTATCAACAATATTACAGTTTTTGTCAAAGGGGTCTTGTATTCATATCTAATTTATTCTTGGTCAAACTTTATCGTAAACTAATTAACGAACACTTATGAAATATTTCAGGACATTGCCTTGTAACAATACAAACAACAACAGTACTATCCCTAATCTATATTCATAGAAAATTAATATCATCTGGAAACATTAAAAAATTGATCAAATACGCGTATGCCCGTTTGAGAGACAGTACTAAACAGACAAATACAGCAAGATAGCTACAGACACCGACTAAGTGTGTAAAAACTGCAATCATACGTTGATATAAAAAGAGGTACAAATCCTATTCGTACAATAATACCTAATCCACAGATATAAAGGCATGTTTTTTATATATATAAAGAGAAAAAAGTAATGCTGTCTTTGAATCACGATGTTAGATTGAAAGCTACTGCGCTAAAATAAATGTTTAAATAGGGCTTGGTTTGAATTTAACAATTAATTGGTAACATACTATTCAAACATGTTTTTCCTTTGGCTTACATCAACACAAAGACAGACTATCTACTGTAAGATCAGCTTCCTAATGTATCGCTGATCAAAAAGTTTTCAAGTTGGTCAAATGAAAGCAACACTGATGTCAACTGAATTTAACATTGGCCTACTAAGATTCCAGCATAAAGAGAAAGTAAATCTTGCCTTGCATTGGAATTTGTATGAGACAACCATCACTTGACATCAAGGGCGTAACCTTTTTTCAGACTCAATGACACTCACATATTTTTGTAATTACAGTAGTCTACAACTGTTTGTTACTGTTCACGAAACGGTTCCTTATTGGAATCAGGAAGTACAAAATATGTCAATAAATCTTTACAGGTTGACTTATTTCATGTACTTAGTGGTAGTACAAAATTTGAACAAAGAATAACACTTTGTGATTAAAACATGCCCTAAATATTTACATTTTATAAATAGAATATTATTTTACGTGATTGGAGGATGAATGTGGATAATCAATTAATTTAATGTTTTTTTTTATTTTCTTTCTATGCACGCCAGTGACTTTTTTAACTTAGTCTGCAAACACTGTTATGAGAGAATGTCCAAACCCCTCAAGCAAATTTGTAGTGAACCTCTAGATATTTGAATCCTTGACCCTCTAGATATGAAGCAGAAGGGCTAATCTCTGAGCTAGCACGAGGCCTACTTGTTACTAAGTTCATCTAATTCTCAGATTATATCTACTTATTAAAACAATAGAGCACAGGACAATGGTGACTGTCATGGAATCCCAACCACGTGGTGTCTGTATGATTTGGTTGACAATAACAACTAGATGACGACATAGCAAAAAGACAACATGATCACAACATAACAACAAACACAACCTTATAAAAAAACATACATTGATCAAAACACAAAAATAACAACAAACACAAACTAATTACAACATAAAAGCAAACACAAACTTATAAAAAAACACAAATTGATCAAAACGCAGCAATAAAAACAAACACAAACTGATCATAAAACAAAATTAACACAATTTGATCGTAAAAACAAACATTAAAAGACCATAACAGAACAATAAAGAGAAACATAGACTTACCGAATAACACAAATTAATCAAAACACAAAAATAAAAACAAACGCATACTGATCACAGCATAACAACAAAAACAAACTGATCATAACACAACAACAAAAACAAACTGATCATAACACAACAACAAATACAAACTGATCTCAACAAAACGTAAAACACAAATTTATCATAACAACAATCACCAAATGACCACAAAAGTGTGACAAACACAAAATGTTCATAACATGACAACAAACATAAACTGATAGCTATACAATACAACAAACATTAAAAAATCAGTTTAGCAAATAAACCAAACAATGAAACAAATCTGCATAAGTTACTGAGAAGAGTATTTTGATTTAAATATACATCTACCTTGTTGATACAATTAACAAACCGTGTTCATTTACCAAGATCATGTACGTTATTAAAAGTTATAAACACTGTACGTTAAATTTCATGGAAATCTTATTTTCTTATTATCGACTAGCAAATGTTCAAACATGAAATGTCACAATTATAATATTAGTAGGATATCCATAAATATGTCATAGGATATCCTAATTGATAAAGTTTCATATTCTAACCAGAAGTAATTTGAAGCTGTTTTGAGTAATACATCTAGCCCACTAAGTGACCTTGGAATATTTGAAAGGTCCTTCTGATTCCGTCCTTCTGATAGTCTTAGAAGGCCACTGTCCAGCTTGAGGCAGAGTTATGCGCCTTCTTTAGCCATGTAAGGTGATAGTTAAATACCTTTTAAGGTTAAACGTGCCTTAACCCTAGAGCAATACAGATGTGTTATTTGCACGTAAGAACCTACATTTTATTGGAATTAGTACTAAATTTCCTGTGTTAAATTTGTTCACATATGTAGGATTCAATTATATGTAGCAGTGAATATAAATGTAGCAGCTGGTTTTTATCAGCTGTTAGAAATAAACCATTAAACTAATACAAATGTTATTTGTATGGAAAAAAATTGAGAGGCTGTTTCTGCCTCTTAAGAACGGAATTTCAAGACTTTTTCTTGGTGGGTCTCTATGATACAAAAGATAACTTTCCACCAAAAGTCATCAAAATTTGTTCAGTACTTCCGGAGATTTCATAATGAATGAGAACATATTTTTGGATTTTATATTTTAAGACTTGATATGTTTGTGATATAGAAAACAAAACTACCCATAAATTAATAATATGACAAGTATTCAACAATAAAATAAAATGCAACTGCAAGAACAAGTGAACATGGATTTAAATACATATACATAAAAGGGGAAACTGCAGTTTTTACACAATATTTTGTCACTAACATATAAAAAATATAAAAATAAAAATTTCTATGTAATATAATATTCTACAAAGTGAAAAAATGAAATCTGTACACTCACATTTTTTGTCTATGATATAAACGAAGTAATTGGTTATTGAGTCAATAAGAGAGTCACGACCTTCACACTTATATATATATATAACCCCCACTCCCATACATATAAAGTGGTATTAACCCACCTGTCCACCTATACATATACAGTGGTATTGACCCACCCACCCTCCCATACACGTACAGTAGTATTGATGGTTATTTTATTTGGTTTTACTTTTAACAAAATTGTTACTTTTACTTTTATGGCATGTAAAAAGAGGTAATTAAAGGCATATTTTGTTGATATGGTGTAATCCGCCCACCCATACACGTACAATGGCATTGACCCACCCGCCCACCCATACACGTACAATGACATTGTCCCACCCACCCACCCATACACGTACAATGGCATTGATATCAATACCACAGTACGTGTATGGGTGGGCGGGTGGGTCAATACCATAGTACGTGTATGGGTGGGCGGGTGGGTCAATACCACAGTACGTGTATGGGTGGGTGGGTGGGTCAATACCACAGTACGTGTATGGGTGGGTGGGATATCTCATTTAGTTAATTTATCAATGCTCCATTTACCGAGTTAGGCGCGCTCCTGTCGTGAACTGTGACATGAGATATCGAATTCCTCAGATACGATGAGCTGGCGTCATGTGACGACCTCCTCTTGTACCGGGTCGTTTGGACCGGTACAGTTTCGTTTTTTCGTTGTTGTCTGCCAGGCTGCCTGAGATTCGCTTTTGCCCTGCGTTTTGCGTACTTTGGTAGCCGTTGGCCCAGTTCCGTTTCGTTCCGGGTTCCAGCAGCTTCGGTCAGGTTGGCCTGGCTGTTCAGTTGTCTTGTGCTGCCTGCAGAATTACGTTATGACCAGCTAGACACACTAAAACGTAAGTGTTCATTTTGTAAGTTTCAATATTTAATCACCCTTTTGGTGAAAATACTTTTGTTTCATTGAAAATATTAATCGGGCTTAGTTGTGTTTTCAGGGTTTTGTTAAATTTGTGTTCTTTGTCTAGATGTTTCTCAGACTAGGTTAAAGCCATGTGCTTCCATGTTAATTTTTACCGTTAATTACCGTTAGTGCCTTTTATATCTGCCTTTATTTTCCATTGTAATTCTGTATAATGTTCATTGAGCCTTTCTACAGTTGTAGTTACCGATTTACCATATTTTTTGTTCTTTGACAATAACCTAGCCTATCTTTAGCTTTTCATGTTATAACCTATTGCTCATGTTTCCATAGCCTGGTTTTCAGTTTGTCATTTTTAGTTCATATACGCAATTTATTCTTTGGTAATTTGTTAACTTGTAATTGGTTAAATTGTAAGTTGTTAAATATTCCATAGCCTAAAGTTAAGCTTTCACTGTCTTGTTGCTCCAATCATGTATAAGTTTGTCTCTTCATGTTAAGTTTGGCGAAATCATGCACACTTATATTTAGTGGTTATGTGTAATATTTTGTTGTGATGGCTGGACTGTATTTGATGTGCTGTGTGTTGTGCCTTACAGTCCAGGGTCCTCGAGTAGGACGTTTCTACCCTCGGCCTGCCGTCCGGGGATTTTCTACCATCTGCGCTGCCAGCCTGGCCTGAGGACCATGTATAGAGGCCATTGGTGACCCTTCTGCCCCAGCTACATCTTTGGGTATGAGTCTTCTGTCCTCAGGTCAGTGCTTTCCTTCTTATTTTCCCGGCGGCTGAGCTGGGGGTTTTTGATGGTGCATCGTTTAAAAGAAAAAAAAGAACAAGAAAAAAAAAACAAGTGCAATTAAAAAGAAAAAAAAAAGTTTGTAGAACTTTTTATGTGGCCTAGGCCTAAAACCTAAACTTTACAGTGGATTTATGAAACAGCCATGGGGGACTTATATGTTTTTTTATTATTAAAGGGAAAAGAAAACGTGAAATACCAAGAACTTTTAATGTTAATATTTATTGTTATTTAGTTTAATTAGTCTATTTTCTTGTTACATTTGTTTAGATTTTTATTTTTGTTAGGTCCCCATTGTTAAATCCTGTTATTATTTATTTAATTGCTTAGGCCTAGTTATTGTTATTTATTTTTTGTTAAGTGTATTAGGGGGGGGGGGGGGTTTTGAAGTGAATTTTTACTCGACGGTACCGTGTTATATTTTCTTTTAAATTATTTAATTTTTAAACTTTCACCAAAAGGGGATTATTGTTCTTTTGCTTAACTTTTAATTCGGAGCTGCCCAGGGATTCCGGCTTACTCCCTGGCCCGGTGGAATCAAGGGATGTGTGGGCTAAATTGCCGGGTTTAAGTGTTGTGATCCAAAAGTTTTCTAAATTTTTCACTTTTATTGGGGGCTTAATATTTTTCTTACGTTTTGGGGTATCTCAGGCAAAACTGCAGATAGGCCATACAGTTGATTGATTGTTAAATTGTGGTATTTATAGCGTTTGTTATTATTGTGTATTATCTTGTTAATTTTAGTGTTTGTTATTTATTTAATTACGAATTAATATTGTGGCCTTCTGCCTATTTTATATTGTGGCCTTCTGCCGTTTTTGTTTTATTGTTTTTTTACTTGGTAATAAAAAGTAGTTTTGCTCAGCTGCCGAGTTTTATTTTGGACCCTCCAACTGCCACCCGTGATCCCATCGCTCGACGTGGTTTGAGCCATCCCCCGGTTGGCACGCTTTCCAGCTTTGGTGGGGGGATGGGTCTCACTCTTCGCCTTCGATGGATGAATTAGTGTCACTCACCTTCTGTCACTTAAATACTATTACTGAGAGTGAAAAACGGAAAGATAGATTTTTATTTTCTAAAGGGTAATCATTTATATTTTAACTATATTACACCATTAAATGGTTCATTTGATTATATATATATATATATATATATATATATATATATATATATATATATATATATATATATATATATAGAGAGAGAGAGAGAGCGAGAGAGAGAGAGAGAGAGAGAGAGAGAGAGCGAGAGAGAGAGCGAGAGAGAGAGAGAGAGAGAGAGAGAGAGAGAGAGAGAGAGAGAGAGAGAGAGAGAGAGAGAGAGAGAGAGAGAGAGAGAGAGAGAGAGAGAGAGCGAGAGAGAGAGAGAGCGAGAGAGAGAGAGAGAGAGAGAGAGAGAGAGAGAGAGAGAGAGAGAGAGAGAGAGAGAGAGAGAGAGAGAGAGAGAGAGAGAGAGAGAGAGAGAGAGAGAGAGAGAGAGAGAGAGAGAGAGAGAGAGAGAGAGAGAGAGAGAGAGAGAGAGAGAGAGAGAGAGAGAGAGAGAGAGAGAGAGAGAGAGAGAGAGAGAGAGAGAGAGAGAGAGAGAGAGAGAGAGAGAGAGAGAGAGAGAGAGAGAGAGAGAGAGAGAGAGAGAGAGAGAGAGAGAGAGAGAGAGAGAGAGAGAGAGAGAGAGAGAGAGAGAGAGAGAGAGAGAGAGAGAGAGAGAGAGAGAGAGAGAGAGAGAGAGAGAGAGAGAGAGAGAGAGAGAGAGAGAGAGAGAGAGAGAGAGAGAGAGAGAGAGAGAGAGAGAGAGAGAGAGAGAGAGAGAGAGAGAGAGAGAGAGAGAGAGAGAGAGAGAGAGAGAGAGAGAGAGAGAGAGAGAGAGAGAGAGAGAGAGAGAGAGAGAGAGAGAGAGAGAGAGAGAGAGAGAGAGAGAGAGAGAGAGAGAGAGAGAGAGAGAGAGAGAGAGAGAGAGAGAGAGAGAGAGAGAGAGAGAGAGAGAGAGAGAGAGAGAGAGAGAGAGAGAGAGAGAGAGAGAGAGAGAGAGAGAGAGAGAGAGAGAGAGAGAGAGAGAGAGAGAGAGAGAGAGAGAGAGAGAGAGAGAGAGAGAGAGAGAGAGAGAGAGAGAGAGAGAGAGAGAGAGAGAGAGAGAGAGAGAGAGAGAGAGAGAGAGAGAGAGAGAGAGAGAGAGAGAGAGAGAGAGAGAGAGAGAGAGAGAGAGAGAGAGAGAGAGAGAGAGAGAGAGAGAGAGAGAGAGAGAGAGAGAGAGAGAGAGAGAGAGAGAGAGAGAGAGAGAGAGAGAGAGAGAGAGAGAGAGAGAGAGAGAGAGAGAGAGAGAGAGAGAGAGAGAGAGAGAGAGAGAGAGAGAGAGAGAGAGAGAGAGAGAGAGAGAGAGAGAGAGAGAGAGAGAGAGAGAGAGAGAGAGAGAGAGAGAGAGAGAGAGAGAGAGAGAGAGAGAGAGAGAGAGAGAGAGAGAGAGAGAGAGAGAGAGAGAGAGAGAGAGAGAGAGAGAGAGAGAGAGAGAGAGAGAGAGAGAGAGAGAGAGAGAGAGAGAGAGAGAGAGAGAGAGAGAGAGAGAGAGAGAGAGAGAGAGAGAGAGAGAGAGAGAGAGAGAGAGAGAGAGAGAGAGAGAGAGAGAGAGAGAGAGAGAGAGAGAGAGAGAGAGAGAGAGAGAGAGAGAGAGAGAGAGAGAGAGAGAGAGAGAGAGAGAGAGAGAGAGAGAGAGAGAGAGAGAGAGAGAGAGAGAGAGAGAGAGAGAGAGAGAGAGAGAGAGAGAGAGAGAGAGAGAGAGAGAGAGAGAGAGAGAGAGAGAGAGAGAGAGAGAGAGAGAGAGAGAGAGAGAGAGAGAGAGAGAGAGAGAGAGAGAGAGAGAGAGAGAGAGAGAGAGAGAGAGAGAGAGAGAGAGAGAGAGAGAGAGAGAGAGAGAGAGAGAGAGAGAGAGAGAGAGAGAGAGAGAGAGAGAGAGAGAGAGAGAGAGAGAGAGAGAGAGAGAGAGAGAGAGAGAGAGAGAGAGAGAGAGAGAGAGAGAGAGAGAGAGAGAGAGAGAGAGAGAGAGAGAGAGAGAGAGAGAGAGAGAGAGAGAGAGAGAGAGAGAGAGAGAGAGAGAGAGAGAGAGAGAGAGAGAGAGAGAGAGAGGTAAATCCAGTTACATAAGTAGAAATATATTCTTTAGTTTGAATCAACATAAACAGTCCTGTGTAAACAAACAAGTGAACAGGTGAGCCGATGCAGGTGGCCAAACACACAACACTGATACCGTAATTATAATTACACCGGTGTTGACCAATCTAATTAGCAGGGGTAGTTTACATTCTGAAGTGTAAATGGGATAATCACTGGATGTGTGTACTTAATTATGGTTGTCTGTCACAGTAGTGCAGGGGTGGTGGCAATAGCGCCCCTAGGACGTGCGGTCACCCCACCCACCCCCGGGGCACATTTCGTGACACGGCACTAATTTTAAACGAAACCACAGTGTTCCGCATATCATATTATAGTGGCTGGCCGGCCCATTTTGACCAACGGCCATCGAGGGTAGTACTTCGAGGGGCTCGAGGGAGAGAAAATTAAGTTCGTTGAATAATTAATTGGCTGTAGTCGTTTTATTTTCATATAAGACACCTTATCTGGAAGCTTGTTAAACCGGTCGAAACGTTGTGTTTGTTTCTTAAACACTCAAAACATTGGAAGTCTCCAAATATTATCTACATGTCAAAACACCTTTTTAAGTCGAAAAAGAAAGAAGTTAGTTTTTTTTAACTCTATAATTAATTTATAGAATGAACCGACTTGATTTCAGAGCGCTCTTACAGCAAATGCTGGAACTACGATGAGTGTGAATGTTACGGACCAATGGCGTGGCGATGTAAACCAGCTGAAATCATAGCAATTCCTTTACGTCTTACATTGTTGCCACGTTTAAGTTCTTTTATTGCACCTGTTTTATAACCTAATTTTTTAAATTGTGAATTTGAGTGTTAGTAAAAATATTATGATAATGAACTTAACATTATCGTTTCATATTGTTTTTATATTGTTCTTACATTATTATTTACAGTTTGTTCTAATGTATTATTGTTTGAACCAATTATAAATGCCTCTTAAAGAAGAATGTTACTTCAACCAATTTTCTTGTCAGTAGTAAGTCCAAAGTAGAACTCTTGGCAACATCGCACATCAGAGATACACTCAAATTGCTACCAAGCGTGCTCACGTCAAGTCGGTTCATAAATTAAATAAAGTAGAAAAAAATTTATCAGTTTTATTAGATATTATTAACATTAATTAATCACCTGTTGGTCAAATCAGATCACGGGAATTACAATCAACGATGCTTTGATGACCGACATTCTTTCGTTATTTTGGAATAATATTTCTTTCTTTCTTGTCCAGAATCAAGTTAATTTTCTATTTCAATCTGATTAACTTCTAAATCATATATATTTTGTCTGAATGTATTCCTCGGATCTTTTCCGTTAATTCACTACCACTACTTTTTTTCTTTCCGTTAATTCACAACCACCTGATAAATACTCTATTGCTCTAAAAGCTGTTCCCCAATTATTTTTACGTCCACTGCGGTATTCCTTATCCGCTAGGTATCCGATATCACTAGCTTTATCTTATCGCTTTCCAAGAACTTACACACGGTGGGTGCGATGCACGTGTATGGTGCATTCGGTGGTAAGTCAATCATTGGATTTACCAGTTTGGGATCAACTTGAGTAGCAACTTATTATTTTTTTGGAATACAAATCTAGCCATCTACCATAAATAACGAATGTCTAATTTAAAAATGATGATGATTCTGTTAGTGAAATTTATTGAAAACATGCTCAACTCACTAACCCCGTATAAAAGAGTAAAGGGATGGAAGTAAATATAAATTAATTCAGTTGTATAATGTAACTATTAAAAAAGAAGGGACTTAAAAAACATACAAAACATAAATTAAATTAGAGAGAGAACGTCATTGGCCAAAACTCGAATTTTACTTTCAGAGTTCGTTAGATAGTTTAGTAGATAAAACTAGCACCCATTTATTATTGAATTATAAGTTAAATGGACATGCCAGAAATGGGCTTTGATATAAAAGAAATTTTGATATAGTAAATGACCTCATTAGAATATTTATTAATATATTATAGCTTTTATTTGTTTTATATATGCTGCAAGTGAACACTTAACAATGATCGATATATACTCCATCAACAAACTAAACTGTGGCGATTTCTTTTTAAGAACAGTAAAATAAATAGATTTTTCTCATTAGATACTACAACATTACTATTTAAGAGCTGTCTTTATCTGAACATTATAAGTTTATATGCACATGACAATTAAACTGTATAAAACAAAAGTAAATATTAATTAGATAACATTTCATATACTTAAAAACGTATTATTAATAACATGATATTATAAAATAGGCGGTGTTATTGAATAAGTGAACCTATTCCGTTAGTTCACTACCACTTCTATTTTTATCGCAATTATGGTTAGGTTAGGTTAGGTCACGTTAGGTTAGATAGCTACTAAAGTTGATCACAAACTGTTAAATCCAATGATTGACTTACCGCCGGATGCGCTCTCCGTGTATAAGTTCTTGGAAAGCGATAAGATAAGGCCGGCGATATAGAATTCCTAGCGGATAATGAATACCACTGTGGACTTAAAAATGATTGGGGAACAGCTTTTAGAGCAATAGCATATTTATAAAGCGGTAGTGAACTAACGGAAACAAAAGAAGTAGTGGTAGTGAATTAACGAAAAAGATCCGAATAAGTTACTAATTTAATTAAGAATACTAAAACTATTTAAATTTTCAATTTATCCACCTTGCTGCTTATTACTAACTAACGAAAAAGGAAAATGTAAATATATTCCTCCGTCAATCTTGTGGCATAAGATATGATGCAGAATTATTAGTAAAGAATCATATACTTAATGAGTAGTGCATTATCAATTAGATAATCAAATTACAATAAAAGTAAGTAAATAAAGTAAAGTAAATAAACAGCTGGGTAAAAGTAAATAAGGAAAGGTCTTTGACTATCATGTAATACTCCTAATCAGTAAAAAAGTTTCAATAAACAAAAACATAAAATTAAACCCAACAAGTTACGTAAACAGCTTCGATTAAAATACGCCGAAACGTCAAAAAAGTGGTGATATAATACACGTAATCAAATTAAATCAATCTTCAGCACGGGAAGGCCAATAAAAAATTTGTCAAGGTCTCTACCGTATTTCCAATTTTGCCAAAAACTGGTGACGTCATGGCTTTTAGTGACGTCGACGTCAAATCAGTGACGTGTGATACGACGTCATCTTTCATTCCTTTCTCCATAAAAACAAACAGGACATACGCGGAGAAATAAATGGAAATGCTAATATAATATAATAATAATATATTTTTTTATTGCATCTTGTTAACAATTGACAAAATTGTATCGCAATAGTCATTAATAAATTAATTAAAATTTGCCATCCTTTCAATCACAATAACACTTTCAAACATACATTTTTTCACGCACCCAAATTCCCATTCGTTCGCCAATTATACCTCCAAAATGTCCTCCAGTGCCAATTTAAAAATTCAGTGGCTTCCCAATTATATGCAAAAAACTCGTCTACACTATAAAATGCCAGTTTGGCCAAACATTTCTTGAGACGGTTCTTAAACGCCTTGGGCATTGTAGCATTTTTAATACATTCTGGGAGTCTGTTAATTATACGAACACCAATCTGTGAGGGTAGGTGTTCGTAGACTACCGTCCTGTGATTTCCAATTCTGTATACATCCCTGCTTCTAGTATGATGATTGTGAATATCTCTGCCTCTTGTCAGTGCAGTTTTAAACATACAATATGTTGCTGTCTCTAAAATGTAGAGGCAGGGCAACGTCAGCAGGTTTAACCGTTTAAATACTGGCCTACACGACTCTCTATAATGTAATTTGCTAATTATTCTAACTGCCATTTTTTGAATTCTAAATATTCTGGTCAGGTTTGTGGCAGAGCAACCTCCCCACAAAGCCAGACCATATGAGAGATGACTGTAAACTAAACCATGATAAGCTGTCATCAATATATGGTTAGGGCAAAATTTTGCTAAGTTTCTCAAAACATAAATGCTTGATGAAAGCTTTTTGCAAAGACTGTCAACATGTATATTCCAAGTCAAACCCCGATCTAGGTATATTCCGAGGAATTTAGTTGAATTTAACTCCTCAATTTCATTTTCATCTATTGCCACTGTCAAATTTCCTTCGGAATCTGACTTCCGTAAACAGAATTTCATGAAATTAGACTTAGTCGAATTTGTGTTAAGGTTTAGTTCTTGAAATTTTTGAATGCAGTTGTTCAGTTCCATGTTTGCATGGATTTCAAGCTCCTGATTTGTAATTTCTTTAAAGCAGAGAGTCCTGTCATCAGCATACTGCACGAGTGACCCATGCAGTAGTGATGAACCAATTTCGTTGACGTATATCAGGAATAAGAGAGGGCTAAGTATCGATCCCTGTGGGACTCCATACCTTAGACATCTATATCCAGATCGTACTTCGGAAATTTGAACCATTTGTGTTCTTTTTGTTAGATAGGATTCTAGCCACTGAAGCGGTACTCCTCGGATCCCATAGGTGTGTAGTTTCTGAAGCAGAATGTCGTGGTCAACACAGTCAAAAGCCTTGGAGAGATCCAAAAACACACTAATTGTAGCTTTCCGACTCTCCAGCCCTTCTAAAATCGTTTCTACTAATCGTATGACTGCGTTAGTTGTTGACAGACCTTTTCTAAAACAGAATTGGTCTTTCGAGAGAAGACTATGTTTTTCTAAGAAACCAAGCATTCGGGACAGGAAAAGCTTCTCAAACATTTTACTAATGATTGGTAGAATTGAAACTGGTCGGTAATTTTTAATGCTGGAAGAATCACCTTTCTTAAAGATTGGTGTCACTTTAGCAGTTTTCAAAGACGAAGGAAAAACGCCTGGAAAGGTTAATCAAATATTCCAAGGGCGTTAGAATATGGTGGGAGCATTTTTTTAAAAGCCATGTCGATACGTAATTCACGTCATTCGACTTCTTGGGTGCAAGCTTATTGATAACCTTCTCAATCTCATGTTCCGTGACTGGAGCCAATGCCAAAGAAGCTGATGGACTCAGTCTTGATAAGCGAGGATTCTGGACTCTCCGTGGACGAAGTCCTAGATAAGTACCTACTGATGCGAAGAAGGCGTTAAATTCCTCCGCAATCCTGCGCTCATCACAGACTTGTTCTCCGCCAATTTGAAGTTGAATTGGTTTGTTTTTTTGTGCAACACTATTGTTTATGATAGCCCAGGCAGTTTTTGCTACATTTTTCGATGTGGCTATTGCTTTATTTACATCATAAGCTTTAGCCGCTCTAATGACTTTTTTGTAAAGTCATTAGAGTGTATTTCTTACACGTTTCAATACACATTCTAATTCATTAACAGGTAGTTATGAGCCTTCTGTATTAATTACTGTATTTTGTATTGTGTCGTGTAGAACAGTAAATGTAACGTTAATTGATGGAATGCTATAGAATTATGATTTGACAACAGAATGACTACATTAGAAAACTATAAACGGGTGTCCAAAATGCCCTGGACTGGTTAAATACTTGTTCAAACTTTTTTCAGAGCTTCACCAATTGGTACCATGTTACTGGTGGTAAAAATCTATTTTAACACATAATTCACTGACCCATTACCTCCTTAGGGAGACGACCCACTAGGAGTCGGAAGAAAATCTTAAATGGAAGCATAGGTTGGTATGCAAACCATTTTATAGGTCTTAATCTTTGAACAGTTAGAATTCAAACTGTTAAAAAAACCAACTATAGATTTGAAGAGATTTTATAGCGCCAAATCATATTGTAATACAGGGTTTCAAAAAAGTCCCGGACCGTTAAATATTTTTGAACAATTTTAAGATACAGCTGAACCAATTGGCACCTTGTTACTGGACATAAAAACCTGCTTTAACACATAATTCAGTGACCCACTACCTCCTTAGGGAGACGACCTACTAGGAGTCGGAAGAAAATCATAAATGGAAGCCTAAGTATCGACTGAATAGGTTCAGCTGCATCTTAAAATTGATCATAAATATTTAACGGTTCGGGACTTTTTGGACACCCTGTATTACAATAAGATGTGGTGCGATAAAACCTCTTCAAAATCTATAGTTGGTTTTTTTAACAGTTTGAATTCTAACTGTTCAAAGATTAAGACCTATAAAATGGTTTGCATACCAACCTATGCTTCCATTTAAGATTTTCTTCCGACTCCTAGTGGGTCGTCTCCCTAAGGAGGTAATGGGTCAGTGAATTATGTGTTAAAATAGATTTTTACCACCAGTAACATGGTACCAATTGGTGAAGCTCTGAAAAAAGTTTGAACAAGTATTAAACCAGTCCAGGGCATTTTGGACACCCGTTTATAATTTTCTAATGTAGTCATTCTGTTGTCAAATCATAATTCTATAGCATTCTATCAATTAAGGTTATATTGCATTGTATATGCATATCGATGCATACTATTGTAAAGGTGTTAATTAATAGAACATCATGCCGCAAATTATACCTCATAAAGATAATTCCAAAGAAAATGACGGCGCTCGAAAGTTTTAATATTGATCTTATGTGCAAGTTCAAGAATAGTTTAATTTTATTGTAACCACTTCAAATGAAGCTACAAAACGTCATACATGATTACTGTACACAAACAACTACTTTAAGATGTATTCAGTATCCTGATATTCTTCTATAGGAACGGTCTACGAGGAGTCAGTAAGAAAGGTTTCATTGTAAGCATATGTTTATACGCACGTTATTTTAAAAGGATGGACAAGCAAAGAAGAATGCCGCAAACCGTACTCCAAAAGCATTCTCCGTTACAAAATGGTCGTGGTTCATATCCACTTACGATAAAAAATTTTTTTCTACGTCTAGAATAGTTAATCAGCAGTTTTTTAATTACTTGGAGAGTAGTAAATTGATTTCCAATTACCAGTCTGGTTTTCGCTCTAATCATATAGTACTACTACAGCTCTGTTAAAAATTACTGAGAAAATGCGTCAAGCCATGGACAGGAAACAACTTACAATTTTTAACCTTTTTGAAGGCTTTCGACTGTGTTTATCATACTATTATTTTAATTAAGTTGAAAAATTATGGTTTTTCTGATAGTTGTGTTTCCTGGGTTCAGTCCTATCTCTTTGGCCGTCGGCAGTGTGTAAGGACTTAAGATGGAGAGTCAGACTGGAGGCCTGTGGCACGTGGTGTTCTCCAGGGATCTGTCTTGGGACCTCTTCTTTTTACTCTCTACATTAATGATAAAACTTCTGTTATACAACACTCTATCGCATATACGCTGACGACTTACAGGCATACAAACATTTATCTATCACAGAATCTGACATGACTGTATCAAACATGAACCGAGATATTGTAGCAATCACTTCTTGGGCAAAACGACATGGATTCAAATTTAACGACGATAAGACTCAAACAGTTTTAGTTGGACATCCTAGACTATTGACTTCTGTTGACAATAACACTTTTCCAAAAATAAGTGTTGACAACTTGACACTGGACTATTGTGACAAAGTTAAGAATTTTGGCCTTACTATGAAAGGAAGATTAAGTAGCTGTTACATGTGGCAGAGTGTTCGGTGGTATTAAGTAGCTGTTACATGTGGCAGAGTGTTCGGTGGTATTAAGTAGCTGTTACATGTGGCAGAGTGTTCGGTGGTATTAAGTAGCTGTTACATGTGGCAGAGTGTTCGGTGGTATTAAGTAGCTGTTACATGTGGCAGAGTGTTCGGTGGTATTAAGTAGCTGTTACATGTGGCAGAGTGTTCGGTGGTATTAAGTAGCTGTTACATGTGGCAGAGTGTTCGGTGGTATTAAGTAGCTGTTACATGTGGCAGAGTGTTCGGTGGTATTAAGTAGCTGTTACATGTGGCAGAGTGTTCGGTGGTATTAAGTAGCTGTTACATGTGGCAGAGTGTTCGGTGGTATTAAGTAGCTGTTACATGTGGCAGAGTGTTCGGTGGTATTAAGTAGCTGTTACATGTGGCAGAGTGTTCGGTGGTATTAAGTAGCTGTTACATGTGGCAGAGTGTTCGGTGGTATTAAGTAGCTGTTACATGTGGCAGAGTGTTCGGTGGTATTAAGTAGCTGTTACATGTGGCAGAGTGTTCGGTGGTATTAAGTAGCTGTTACATGTGGCAGAGTGTTCGGTGGTATTAAGTAGCTGTTACATGTGGCAGAGTGTTCGGTGGTATTAAGTAGCTGTTACATGTGGCAGAGTGTTCGGTGGTATTAAGTAGCTGTTACATGTGGCAGATTGTTCGGTGGTATTAAGTAGCTGTTACATGTGGCAGAGTGTTCGGTGGTATTAAGTAGCTGTTACATGTGGCAGAGTGTTCGGTGGTATTAAGTAGCTGTTACATGTGGCAGAGTGTTCGGTGGTATTAAGTAGCTGTTACATGTGGCAGAGTGTTCGGTGGTTTCCACAGTTCAAAGCGGTATGCTTCCTGTTTCCCATTTAATGTAAAAGTGATTTTGGTTCAGACTCTTTTACTGCCGCACTTTAACTACTGTGACACCGTTATCGATGATATGACTGTTAAGCTCTCGGACAAACTTCAATTGGTACGAAATTACTGTGTTAAATTTATTTGTAACCTTCGTCGTGAGGATCATGTTACACCATTTTTTTCGCCAAATATATGTTTTGATCACGTACTTACTCTTCTTCGTAAAGTTTTAAATGACAGAACTCCAAGTTATTTGTCCGAGCGTTTCAAGTTCATTTCCGAAATAAGCATTAGAAACACTTGTCAGGGAACCTTTTTACTATCAGCCTGTAGATGGAGTGGGCGAGTGCATTTGGCGGTCATGGTTTGTTGGTAGTATGTATGATTGATGAATGATTGTGTGTTTTTTTTAAGATTTATATTATTTTGTATGGATACTCATATGTTATTTATGATTTTATAGTTATTTTGTATGTTTGATATGTTGAGTTTTGTTTTTTGTTCTTGATTACTGATATGTTGCAATTGGTTTACGTTGTATTAATAGTAATGTTTTGTATTATTTATTTGATTAATTTTGTTAATTTTGATAATGTTAGGTGGTAGAGAGGACTGTCTAGTCCTAACCTCACCTTAGAAAATGTAGATAAATAAATAACATAGGCATATGTAAAAAAAATATACAAGACAGTATATAATATCGTAAAGAACGAACTAGACAATTTTTATTTTATCCGATGTTTGTTTATTTAATAATGATAAAATAAATAGAATTTGTCACAACACTCCACATTTTCTCGGCGCCTTAGATCGCAAGACGCAGGTGTGCGATTATTGATACTGTAAAGTCTGAAGGCGCTTTAAGTCGGTTCCCATTAATGAATATAAACATTTCATTATTTTTTTTATATATTTATAGCATTATAATTAGCTTGAACATTAGGTTTTGCTGTGACAAAATAGTCCTGTAGGTAAAGCGTAATTTATGTAAGAAGTTGGAAAGGTATAATTTTAATAAACAGTTGTATGAATTTTAGATTACATTATCGATAACAGTGTATGTGCGTGATTATTATAGTATAGCTGTTACATTCATTTTCAATTTATTTAATTTGTTACAATGTACAATGTAAGTTGAGCGTTTTCCTGTGTTTGTTAAAAGTGCTGTAATAAAGAATTTATTTATTTATAAATAATGCATTTTGATTCAATCACTTTACTTGATCCTGATTATGTACTGTATATGATAAAGAATAATTAGTTTGTGTTAGAATGTGATTAATTTTTCAGGTTCAAATAAACTAGTGCCACTTTCCTCCCTTTTCAGATTTAGCAGTGTTATGCTTGAGATTGTCACTCAGTATGTCCAGTAGTCAAGTAAGTTTTATGTTTAGTCTGTAGTATGTCACTTAAACATCACATCACCTCTTAAATATTGAATATTGTGTACACTTACAGAAGCATGAGTACGTTTGCTTTCACTAAGCAAAGTTTCACCGGGTGTAGAAGTTTGTCAACTCTTGAGTTCAGTGGTAATGGCTCACCCACTCACCCATACACGTACGGTGGTAATAGCCCTCCTACCCACTCTAGAGAAATTCTCTCTTAATGGGTCTCTATGATCGAAAAGCTAAGTTCCCTCTAAGTGTCATCGAAGTCTGTTTAGTGGTTCCGGTGATTTCGTGATGAAAGAGTACAAAGTTTATTTGATCACATTTTATATTAAGACTAGGGGAAACCCCTAAACACTTCGCGTGCCAAACTCATCACTCGCTGCGCTCGTGTAGACGCCAAAATAATAGCGGTTAAACTGCTCTGAGCAAAATCATAACATGAAAATTTATTTCTATAGTTCTATAGTTGATCACTCACAACAACGTATTTACAGTTGAACTATTAACAGACAATGTTATTACTAACACTAAAAGAAAGATGTATAAACTTCTCAATATTATATACATTATTATTTTTACATTCTAACGTCTGTTTTTACACATAATTATACAGATAAAAAATATTCAGAAAAAGTGTAATTAATTGCAAGTTCTTGATGCATCAATAGGATAAGTGTCAAAATTGCAAAATAAATATATTTATTAATTTACTAAAATGAGCCCAATATTATCCTTATGTAACAATCTTTTAGGGGCGGTTTCTACCCCTTAACAATATTGTATCAAGATGAAAATACTTTAGTTTTCCTATTTAGCCTACAACAAACATTAATACCACATTTCAGCACTGGGATACAGGAAGTGGGAGAGTTAGTGATGAGTGAGTGGGGGCTTTCTCCTTTATAATATATATTATATAGAGATACGCCACACTGTAGTTATATGTACGGTATTGCTTAGACATTACATTGTTTAATTCAACAAAGTATATGTAAATAAATATGCAGGGTATTCAAAAAGTCTGGAACCCCCATTAATATTTATTTTATTAAATAACGCAGAACAATGAAACTCTAGAATTACGTCTTCACTGTAGTTACTGTCTTTTTGGTTGTTTTAACTGTCCTTTTTCGCTATTGGGGGACATCCTATGGAGGAAATTTGAAAAATCTTAAATGTAAGCATAGGTCGAGTTTTACCTCAATTTAAAGGTAAATGTTAGAGGAATACATTGCCGCAACCCCGATTGAAAATGGCATATTCGTTTGGAAATAACAGCTTCGTTTGGAAGTTTGACCTCATTGGAACTTCGAGTGGCTGCTATTTCCAAACGAATAGTCCTTTTTCAGTCGGGGTTGTAGGAATATGTTCCTCTAACAATGACATCACTTTAAGATATCTTAGACTTCATTCATAGAATGTCCCTCCTACAGCGAAAAAGAACATTTAAGATGGCGAAAAATTTACTAACCACAGTGAGGACGTAAACCTGGAGTTTAAACTTTTTGTATCTATTAATATTATATAGAAAAATATTAAAGGGGGTTCCAGACTTTTTGAACAGCCGGTATATCAGTCTTTGATGTTATGAACAATGAATGGTTTACATACCTACCCTACGTGTGGTTTACACAAACCTATCAAATCGTGTGACGTCACGTCCGAGGATCCCAGCTGCCACTGCAGCAGCCATTAAACAAATCCCTTCCACACAGCTGATTTACTCGGAATGTGTCACGTTTGGGACTGTTAGTCACATTTATTGGCCGATATTAAATCAAACCGGTTGATTTGTCGGCCGGTAAAACGGCCCGGTTAAAACGCATCGTGCTGCACCTTTTTAACGACCCCCCCCCCCATTATCGCTGCAACTACACTCTAACGGGCCATAAACCAGTCATTGGACGCGAATTATCTGCAAACTACTGATGCCGCGATAAGGCTACTATCACCCCCAACCCCCCCCCCACATTATACCCCTATCACCGTAGTCAACGCTGAAAGATATTCAAACCACGTTCAATAGACGTATAATTAAACATATTTGTATAGATTGAGCTTAAAATTGAATCATATTGATGTCACAAATATTTAACAAAACAATCGATAATATTGTAAGATATTATAAGAAATACCCTAAAGAAAACAAATCAAGAGTTTCTTTCCGGGAATATTTAAATACAGTATGTAAGACAACTAGGTTAACATTGCTTGTATTTGGTTTATGAGTTTCATTTTTATTGTTAATTGACGTAAGCACATATCTTGATTTGATTTATAATTTTGTAAGTTGAATGTATATAAATTGTAATGATTCTATTATGCAACCCTAAACTGTTCAAATAAAGAATGGTCGAAAATCTTAACACATCAGAATGGCCAGAATAATTCTTAAAGGTAAAAAGTTACAAGGGAGAACAGCTTTCTACCTACTCCCTACATTCATCCCTTTTCTCATAATCTACAATGTTCAATAGAAATATATCCAGTGGAAGAAACGAACCTCTACGACTTTTACGGCCGTACTGCCAAAGTCTGCCTTAAATATTCTTTCCCTTACATCTTTCACCCTCTTGCAAGACACATTCTATTCAAAACTTCACCTTCACAATTTCTTTCTATTAAAAAAGTTATTTTTATGATTTAATGAATGTTATCATTCTTAGCACTTAGATATTTTGAATATGTGTATCTTAGTAGAGGTTAAATGTAAGAAATTAAAATTTTCTCGCTGATTTCACCTTCTTTTATATTCTATTTTTTAACAAATATAATATAGCTTAAGACAATAATTATATTATAAAAGAGCAATCAATGATACAAATTTTACTTTGAACTCTGTCTTTAAACACAACAAATCCTGTGTATAACCTCATATTAAAAATACGTTAAAATCTAGTCAAATTTCTACGTGTAACACTGCAACATTGTTGTGTTCGAAGACGCCGCTACACACTATTGTACCCATGTACATTGTCCACAAGGCTCTGATCAGCCTATCTAATTACCTATTGTACCAACCATAGTTTATAGGGCGGTCAGACCAATGGCTATAACAGACGGTGTCAATAGCCTATTGCGGGGTCATAATAGACAATAGGCTTTTATTTGTATACTTTGTTTGCTTGATTTATAAGTATTTTACAATTTAATATACAGGGTGGACAATAATATGGAAACGCTTTCACAACAACTTTATTTTTTTCTACAGATAATTTACATTTTTTTAGTAATTGTGTTCCATAAAGTATAATTTTTATCAGAATAATTTACTTGAAACCGTTAAATAGCGGAGAAATAATACTGTTCAAATTAGTTACTTTGAAATTAAAATGACCACTACCTTTCGAAGTCCAGTTTGCGGCATTTAATTTCTATTGCATATAACTTTAATTTGATAACAAACTCGACCTATGTTTAGGTTGAAGATTTTAGTTTAACTCCTCATGGGCCCCTGGAAAGATGAAATGCTACCAATGGCGTCAAAAAGTGTGTTCTTTGTAACCATGTACAAAATTTCACTTTTACAAGTGAAGTCAAATAAAGTTTGTGAAAGCGTTTCCATATTTTTTCCCCCAACCTGTATATACCATATACCTTGTATTTGTGTATTCACCATTCACTTGATGAAATGATTTGAGGTTTAATATGAGTCATTGTCAACATAGTGAAATGAAAGAAAACATATTTATTTCCAAAGCAAAAGAATAAACCAACAAAGGGAAATAAATGAATGAGAGAGGCTGGGGTGTTTTTACAAAAGGACACAAATACTTTCAGCGCAATATGTGTTAATTAAAAAGTCTTACTTTTATAGTTAAAATAGGGTAGGTACAATTATGATAAATAAGGTTATGTTAGGTTACGTCAGGATAAGTTATGATAGATAAGGTTATGTTAGGTTAGGTTACGTCGGGTTCAGATATGTAGCGTCAGTAACTGGTTATGAACCTAACGTTCAGTTATGAAGGTTATGTTACGTCAATCAACAAAGCGAAATAAATGAATGAGAGAGACTGGGGCGTTTTTACAAAAGGACACAAATATTTTTAGCGCAATATGTGTTAATTAAAAAAAAGTCTAACTTTTTATAGTTAAAATTGGGTAGGTCCAGTTATGATAAATAAGGTTATGTTAGGTTAGGTTACGTCAGGTTCAGTTATGATAGATAAGGTTATGTTAGGTTACGTCAGAATCAGTTATGATATATAAAGGCTAAGTTAGGTTAGGTTACGTCAGGTTCAGTTATGATAGATAAGGTTATATTAGGTTAGGTTACGTCAGGTTAAGTTATGATAGATAAGGTTATGTTAGGTTAGGTTACGTCAGGTTCAGTTATGATAGATAAGGTTATGTTAAGTTAGCTTACGTCATGTTAAGTTAAGTTATGCAGTTTAAATTAAGTTTACACGGCCAAGCGGCGGTCGATCGTGGTCATAGTCCCCAATAATAACTAACTGATCCTACACTTTAGCTTACTGTACATAATTTCCTTTCATATATAGTATATAATCTTTACATACAATTGCGACATGGCCACTTGTATTTGTCTAATTTATTTTTTTTTTTTTTTAAGTGGTGACTATATTTTTTTAATTCATGGAGTCTGAATTTGGAATATCGTTACATATATCGTTGTATTTGCCTTAAAGAGAATGTTCTACCATTTAAGAAAGGTACTTAAGTAAATTATGAACAGTACTAATAATTACGAATATGGATACCAATAAAGAAATATAAGAATTCGTCACCTTATTAAAAAAAACTAAAATATAGAAAATACACAAGGTCTAAAACTAAAACAATAACACAAATCAGTATAAAACGAAAAACGAACTGGAAAAGTTAATGAAATCACAATGAAAGGTATTATATAAAATACTATATAAAAAAGAATTGGCACAAACTTTCCACCATATTAAACACTAAAAAATCAATACTTTGAAAATAACCAGTTTGATTCCCAATATGTGTTTGCCATAACTTGAAAACTAGTCAAGTTAGAGGCATGCGGTTATTACTAAAATATTTTAAATTGTAATTTACATAATTCCTCATAATTTTGTCTAAATCGTTAAAGCCGTTTTTGAGAAAATTTATATTTTGTATGTTTATTGCCCATAAAAAAAAAAAAAATAAAATTTCGAAAAAGTCAAAAAAACTGTCTGGAGATATTAGCTAATACTCATACATACCACATTTCATAAAAATTGATCCATCCGTTTGGTCTTTAGCGAACTGCACATACACACAGACACACACACACTTACGGACAGACATCAAAAATGTTTTTCGAAAAAACACTTTTTTGGATTCAGGGGACAATAAAATGGATTTTTTTACCAACTTCTAAATTTTTTTTACGATCACAATACACTCTCTATGCTAACGCATATGGGAGATAGTAAAAAATGTAGCATCTATTTAGTTTAAGTATATTGAGATGTACAAAACTGTGCAACTGATTTCAGAATCTTGGAGTACTGTCAAATACACAGATATGAAATAATTACTACAGTACAACTCCCATTTGTTTGTATGTTTGCTATAAAGGACGTATATATAACATGTTACCAAACGTTTATGTCGTTCAGTACCCTTTGATATAGTATACTTAGCGCCCTCCTTCTGTGAATATTGTTATTCTTAGATATGAAACAACAAGATAATTCTGTACGTCGAATTTGATTGATTACATGAGCGAAGGATGAGTGTGAATGCCCTGTGTAGTCTATTTTTTAATAGAGCTCCACTTGTGTTTAGGACGGACCAATTAGCCAAACTAGCTCAATCGAATAGATCTAGAGCTTTACGTGGAATACGAACCACGTAGAATTGATCTGATTTTCAGCTAATTGCCTAACCTGATATTCACATCCCCAAAACAACATACACATACTGACTAGTAGCCAACACGGACCCCAGACATCTCTATAAGCGTTTATATTGATGGAAACAATAAGTTTAATACCGTGATACAATGAAGATGACCAAAGTAGAACCTATCGCCTTCAATCTCCAAAACACGTTGTCCCCAAGTAGCTGGGTTACAGAACTGCGCCACTAGTGTGAACATTATTAAGATGACACTCGACTGACCCTCTACCTAACCCCTCCACTGGAGATAGACCCATACCATGTTGTCATCGTACTGTAAAGGCAAGGAACTGCTCACAGAAGGTAATCTAATAATGTATGGTTTGTTGGGTCATGGTGTCCATATAGGCGGAGATGACACTCGACAACCCCTCTACTACCTCATCCCCCAGTGATTGCCTAATGCTATTGTCATCCCTTGTACATTACAGGTAAGGAGCTACTTAGGTAATCTATCATGTATGGTTTGTAGGGTCATGGTGTCCATATAGGCGGAGATGACACCCGACAACCCCTCTACTACCTCATCCCCCAGTGATTGCCTAATGCTATTGTCATCCCTTGTACAGTACAGGTAAAGAGCTGCCTAGGTCATCTATAATGTATGGTCTATAGGGTCATGGTGTTCATCTCCGGTGATATGATCCCCGACCGACCCTCTACTGCCTCCTCCCACCGTGATAGCATCTTGCTATTGTCATCCCTTGTACATTACAGGTAAGGAGCTACTTAGGTAATCTATCATGTATGGTTTATAGAATCATAGAGCAATAGCATCAAGTCACCTTGCTGTTACGGGCTGTTCTCCGTAGTAGAGCGGTAATAATTATTAAATTAGTTGGTTAATTTTTAAAATTTTAGATCACAATTAGTAATGTTAAATACGCGAAATGAAAATATAACTAATTGATTTCAGTCTTGGTTAAGGGATTAACTAATTAAGTGTCTTTTTCTATAGTATAATTCTTTAGGATAAGTAGTATCTTAGGAGCACTAATAACAGGATAAACATCCATTCCCCTACAACTGTTTCATTGTGATGGGGTTGCACAATGAGCCAGCCTTAACACTGAAGTGTCTTAAGTGTTTTCTCCCAACCATCATTTAGTGAAATTATCATTATTAGATTTATAAGATTTTTAACCATCATAAAACAATTACAGTCAAAAGTGTTTTATATCTATGTAATGAAGCTGTCATAAATTTCGCTAGTATTGAGATTCTAAATGGAATCTATATACCTTGAGCAGTTGGCTTCAAACTGCTTATATACTCAAGACACAGGACATACACTCAGGCCCTTCCTATTCTTTATCATGGCCACTCTAAGCTACAGTTGGACATTCCTTGTATACGCTCTACTTAAGGCTTGTTCTAATATTCATAATGTAATATGGCCACAAGACGGCTCGTCGTATATCATATTTACACTCGTATTTTGTATTTAAAGATGGGAATCCTTTCTTCTTATACAAACGGAGTGCAAAATGGGCCACTATTCTCATCTGCACTCGGTTCAAGACTTTCTCTTATACCTTATTTACTCTCAGCTTCAGATGGGCTCTGATAAATCTTATGTAAGCTCACACTCAGCAAAGACGGACCCTCTTGCTCATGATGTTTATACACTAGCTCTCTTCCTCAGCTTGTAGCTTCTTTCCTCAGCCTGAATAGACAAAGAGTAGGCGTTACTAATAAAACATGTTGAAATATCTTCAAAGATAAAACCTGTATTCAATTTGACTGTTTGAGAAACCGTACGTGAAATTCAATTAATTAAAGGAAACAACAAATATGGTTCCAAAGAATTGGCAGAAACGTTCCCTCATATTAAACAATAAAAATCAAAACTTTGAAAATTACCAGTTTGATTCCCAATTTTTTTCCATAACTAAAAAAACTAGTGAAGTTAAAGACATGCGGTTTTCAATAAAATATTTTAAATTGTAATTCGCATCTTTTATGAAAATTTAATCAACATCATCGCAGCCTTTTTTGAGAAAATTACATTTTTGTATGTTTTTTGCTCGTAAAAATAAAAAAAAACTTCATAAAAAGTGTAAAAATGGTCTGGAGATATTCGCTAAATACATCTAAAAACCAAATTTCATACGAATCGATCCATCCGTTTGGTCTCCAGCGAAGTGCACATACACAGAGACAGCATACACAAAATTAAAAACACACACATAAACACACACACACACACACACACACACACACACACACACACACACACACACACACACACAACCCGTTTTTTGGGTTCAGAGGGCCCTAAAACGGATTTTTATACCAACTGGTAAACAATATTTTTTGGCCGATCACAATACTTTCTCTATGCTAACGCATATGGTAGAAAGTAAAAAACAAAACACTATCAAAGTAAGCAAATCAATCAAAGTAGTAAAACACTATCTATGTACCACCTTTATGGTTTATATGTTCAGTTAAACATTTGGGTACTTGTTTATTGTGCTATTGAATCCTAGCTTGCGACCTTTAGGTAATATCACAACTAAGTTAAAGAATTTCAGTAAAACCTTACGAACTGAATTATTATTATATAACATGACCTATCTTATATTTAACTAAGGAAGTCTAAAATGTGGTATTAGGACTGTGTTTTTAACAAAGTTTGTAATACTAATTTGTTAGAATTAAAATAATTAATTATAAAGGACAAATCACGTGATAACTTAAACTTTTACTACAGGTTATGTAGAAGCTTAAAATGCTAGTAAATCTGTTATTAATATAATTTATAAACAACTGACTTATCTAGAATGTTCATTTTCTGAAGAGACGTTAATCCTTGACTCCTATAACCGAGTTTAAACACAAGTGGAGTAATTACCTTCAGAACAAAAGTGGGAACGTTTCCAGGCTGCTGACGAAGCAATCCTGAAAAGTTTATATGACAGGTGAAGAAAAGCCACATCAAAGAGGAAATCCTGGTGGAGCGTCGTGCCGAGACTGCGAGATCAAGGGTTGATGCGGGATGAAGAAGGCGGTGGAGTCCCACAAGAATAGACATGTCTTGCCGCATGTTGACGGATACCGCGCTCTGTTGGAGGTTACTTTGAATGATATATGATGTCATAAGGGTAGTAAAGTTCACCGGGTTTATTTATCAGGCTAATCAAACAGGGACAAGCTCAGAGTTCTTTCAGATTTTAGAATACGTGTAAAAGTCCCGAAATTGTATATTATTTCGGGGAAATAATTGTTATAATTATTCAATTTCGTTCGCCTACGTTTCTAATAATTCATCTTAAGAGTCTGTAAAGGCTGTCGGCCATGTTGGTTTTAATTCTATAAGAATAATGTTACTTGTGTATCCATATTTTTTTCGTTATTTATTGACCAGTAGTTGTGTATGAGGTGGCATTTTAAACTTTATCATATTGCACATTGGGTTTGCTTTTGACTTTTTTAATATACATGCCTAGTTTAGAAAAATTGGTGAAAATAAAAACCTCATACTAAACATTTTTTTAAATTTTTCTATAAAGCTAATTAGGAACTCCCAAAGCAATTCCAACGCACAATTTCATTCTTGATCAAATTCAATTTGTTTGGGAAAAATCAGTTTAAAAATAACTGTTTGACTTGGATACGAGTGATCGTTTGTCCGGTTCGAAAATAGCATTGTTCTTATGGGATTAAAACCAACATGGCTGACACTATCCAAAGCCTCTGCCGTCTCTTAATATATAAAATACAAAAACGATGTACTTACTTATCACGAAATCGCCGAAAACTAAATAGATTGTAATGAAATTTGGAGGTAAGTTAGCTTTTGTATCATAGAGACCGTTTAAGAAAGGATTTTTTTTAAATTCCATACCTAAGGGGGAGAAACAGCCACTAAATATTTCCTTTTTCCCATAAAAGTAACATTGGAATTGATTTAATTTAATAATTCATTTCAAACGCTGATACAAAAACACAAGTAAACTAAGATATTCTGAAAACTGCTGTCAGATAATCAGATTCCCCTTCAGAGCATGTTTTATATGCTGGCATGCATGGATTTGTTAGTGTAAAATAAAAATAAAAATTTATATGTACACTAATACATGATTTATTCTAGTTTTATATCAATCGTATAAAACACCACTGAGAATTACGAGTATGTTAGATAAGTTTTATTGCTTTAAGATTTTAATAATTTTTTGTAAACTAATAATCGATAATGTTTTCTTATTTTGCTTTTTCAAAAGTGCAACCGTTTGTGAAGAGACTGCGTTAACGTTAGTTTGCGAGTGTCTTTATGGTATACTTTAAAGGCATGTTGTGTTGTTTTTGATATTGTTATAGTTAAACTAACCCTTAGATATATAGTTTTTAATGCAAAGCAGTATTCGGGAATTACTAAAATTTATTACTTTTTGAGAACAAAAATCGTTTTTTTCTTAACATTCACATAGTTAGAAATGTCTAAATAAAAATAATAAATTAATATACTACAGTCACGCACAGTCCAACCCTATCAAACAAAATCAAGCAACGTGGAATGAGATTTCATTTAATTATCAATAACGCATGAAAATAACATAGTAAAATTCTCAAATAAAAAAGTATGTAATCATTGTAAGGATTTCTAATAAAAAATACAAAAATTAAAAAATAATACCATTGCTACCAGTATATGAAGTAAAAGAAGAATAGCAAAAAAGAGAATTTAAAAATAATGATGAACAACCTAAAGCTAACAAATAACTCAAGCAATGTTGGGTAAAAGTTTATTTAATCAAACATATTGAATCAAGCATAATAACAGCAAACAATGCTATGAAGAACTATGAATTTTACATTCATCACAATCATTCTCCACTCGTATTCGCTCATATCTCTACGATCGGCGTCTTAGAAACGAACAAAATAAAGAATTACCTAAAGAAATTTAGGATTTTAAATCTTCAGGGTAAAAATAGTTTTCAGCTTTGCAGGTTTAAGAAAGACAACATATTTCGCCTTAAGCTGGCGATTTCTGTACAATATTAACTGTCTTCAATGATAGACTAAAAAATTTTAAATATGTTGATGTTGTTGGATTTCCTTTTTTATGTCCAATTTTAAGTACGTTATATTAACCTTGAAAAGTTATTTAAATACAATTCATTATATTAATCAATCTACAAAGTTTAAAACTGTTTGGAACAGGTTTAAAATAGTTTTGATAGCTTCATATAAATAGTTAATTAGGAGTATATAGTTTTTAAAATATTAAAAATTACTCTAATGTAAGATACATACATCTTAAAGTAAGCATATTAAACACAGACGTACGATTAATCCTGCCAAGTTTATTACCAGCTGTTTGACATAACCACCGCCCGGGGAGGAAAGAACCCTTACAAATTGTAGGCCCTCTCAAAGTCCTACCTTAAATATCGCTTCTCCCTACCACTAGTCTGACACCTTCAATTCCCCTCCGTGCTCAACTCTCATTCCCCTTCCCGCAGAATGAATTCGGATTACTAGCCAATAAACTTCGTCCCTTAGTCCTTCTTGTTTGCGATACTGCTATTGCACACGCTACCGTTACCGATCGACTTTAAGGTAAATAACTAATTACGTTCTTTAGATTTTAAATGGTACGTTAATAACCATGTATACCATCAAGCTATTGGTAGAAATGGGTTTTATTCATTATTTATTCGTAAAATATGGGCGAATATAAGAAGCGAATGTGTGTGATGATTGTCTATGAACGAGTGTAGTCATTGTTACTAACTAAGATTGACTGTTCCTTAGAAATAGCTATTTATTAATAGCTCAATACTCGCATATTTTTTGCGGACCCATTGAACTTACATCTTTAAGTATAAAAGCCAAATTTCATCGACTGACCGATAAGTTAGTCAAAAGCTACAATGCTTTGGACGACACATTTGACACAAATATTCTTGACATACTCTAGATACGTAGCTAATAAAACAGGGTTTTATTCATTTGTCATTTCTACGACATCGATCGTAGAGATATGAGTAAATATGAGAGATGTATGAGGGTGATGAGTGTAGTAATTGTTACTATCTGAGTTCTACTTAGCTCAGAAAGGACTATTTATTAATAGCCCAATAGCCAGTGCAACTATGGGACCTACAGATTTACGTGGAATCTGAAACACATAGTTTAGGTCTGATTTACAGCTACCTGACAAGCCTGAAACTCGTCTCTCTTCCTTGCACAACATCCGAACCTTGACTACCATCCAACATGGAAACCCCAGACTTCTATACTAGTGTCCACGTCGATGACAACCACTGAGCGGAAGAGGACCGAGCATAGAGCTTATCGTCTACAATCTCCTTTACTATACAATACGGTTTTAAACTGAAAGTTAGATCCATTGTAGTAGATCGTTACTGTTCGTTTAAAAATGCAGCGTACTCGAGCTTGAACCTCTGGTATAAGTCTAATATAAATCTAATTTATAAAATATACAGTATACACACATTTTTAGCTTATTTAGTTCTGCGTCTCACCTAAGTAGTAAGGTACAACTTGTTTTTATACTTATAAATTGTATTATTGTTTAAAGCCAAATAACACTATTGTTTTGTACTTTTTAAAAAGGGTTCTGCTTTAAAATGTTATCAAAATAATTATTAAGCTTAAAACACTGAAATATTAACTTCGTTTTAAGTGGGTAGTATTTTTAAAGTATACATACGTAATTGCTGACATTTTTACTTTGATAGAAAAAATTGTAAACCCTTGCAATCTCTGGATCGGATAATCACGTAACATTCTGATTTGGCTTATAAGTAGCGTTTCAGTTTGGGTTACCATGACAATATCCTGTGCTTTTATATCACTTGAAAATAAATAAATAGTATTTGTAAAAGTTTCTTCAAACCTTTCAGCCAGAATAGTTATGACCAGTATTGGAACGATTCTCTTAGTGACCGACCCCTTAAGCTAAGCGGAACTTTACCTTCAAAACAAGTGCCAAATTATTTTAAGTGTCATGATATCGAATATAGTTCAAATTATAAAACTACGAAAGTGTATTCTAACTATAGTTGTTAGCATAGTTGACGAAGACCTGGTGGGCTAAACTGAAGAATAATAATAAAATAAATAACAATTTAACGGCACTGTAAAATTCTTCAATTAGTATGTTCAAAAGATATGATTTTAAAGTTGTGGAAGATTTATGTCTTCAGTAAAAGTAAAAAAAGTGATTGGTGGAAGCACAATTCCCTTTTAAAGTGTTTTATAAACAGAACCACAAGGAAATTTAATTATCTAATCGTACGTGCTAATATCAACCAGAGTATTGAAAGAAAAATAATAAAGCATAATGAATATGTAATTATTGCTGTAAACTATACACTTGGGATCCACAATGCCAGCAAGGCAAATGCATCATCAATAATGGATAAGCAATCCAACATATACACCGAGTGGTGGAGACGTCGGGGGACTCCAAACCGTCTTCCAGCTAAATCCCCGAACAAGGAGCTTTGCCGGTAATCTCGCCCGTCCAGCCCGCTACATTTCAATACCAGTAATTAAGCTGACCAGGGCCCATCTTATAACACTTAAGGATAACAAAGCTGTGGATAGCTTCATTATTGACGGAGTTCCGTTTGGGCAATTGTTTGTTTCACTTACTTCAGATTATCAAGGTGATATTCCTTTACTGAAACCACTATATCATTTTATTCGTATTTTACTAGGGCACACCCGTGCACGCTTCGCGTGCCAATCCCGTCACTCACTGCGCTCGTGACCCCTCAGCTTTTGGCTTCGATCTGTAACTTTTGACCACAAAACAGTATGAGGTAAACTATAAAAGTAAATACCCATTATTAATACTTAACATTTTCAAAGTTTTCACTTCATTTGTTTTTATATTTACATTCCTATAGCCGATAGCATTTACAATTAAACATATGTAAGTTTTCGAATAGTTTTTAATATTTCTACGTGTTATTTGGCCAAAATAAATGTACTTTGTTTGGGGCTGTCTGTGGTTTTTAGGGTGCAAATATTGAACTATTAAAGACCTTATTGCACAACTATTAATAGGGATGAATTTTTCAACACCTCAACCTTTAAAAATGATTCGAAAATAGAGAAAGGAGATACGTTAACAAAAATAGCTTCAATATTACTGTATATACATATATATATATATATACAAGGATTTACAATTACTTTAGGATCTGATTACATAGTATGTTAATTGTAAATTAAACATTACTATTGGCAATTACTTGTAGTGATTATATATAATAAGGAAATCAATCAAAATAAACAGTAAAACAATGTGAAATGCCGACAATTTCAGAAATTACGTGAACATATTTTATTATTTGCGTCGTGCGTTCCCTTTTATTCCGAGTACACTCAATACTGTACAGTTCTTCTCCTAGGTGTCAACAGAGTCTATAGGCAGATGGCACTCTCCAACTCTTCAAACCAGGGAATAAAATAAAAAATTATTTTTATTATACATCTAATAAGTTTGATTGACACTCAGAAATTCGTTTTGCAAAATTCTACGTTACGAATTGAATTGGAATAATATTATGAAAACGAACAGTTATATGTTTATGTGAGAAAGGATCTGTTTGAAATGGTTACGTAGACTTCAATAAAGCGAGGCAAGTCATTAGAGACTTGCCATCGAAGTGGATTTGTATCCAGAGAAGGCTATAAATTAACTAATGCCAGTTGAACCACATTTAATCCAAGAGAGGTGTTTATGTTCCCGAGGGATGTTCTGGAGACTTAGGACTTGGCACGGAAAACTCGGTTAAACCGGCGCCATTATAAATACACCTGGGTCGGTTGTAGGAGGGGGTGAGGAGCAGGATGAGCCCAGGACCTCTGGGGTGCCATGACTTTCCACACATCTCTGGAATGAAACGAACATTGCTAACATCCATCTTGCCCGTCCTCACATTTGCATATGGACTGGAGAACAAGTGAACGAGACTGTTATCCTGTCTAACTGCCTTTCTGGGTCAGCTACGGCGTGTTTCTGGAGTCTGGAATGGTCTAGGAATTGTTTAAAACGAACATTTTCTAACCAAAATGTTACTAACAAAGCTTGTTATGATTACATTTCAAACTTGAACACAAGAAAATAGTCACGGTTTGCGAAAGATCCCACCATTCTCTTACGTAAAGATGTATTAATTTTAAGTACAAAAAATAACTTTCATATTGTTAAATAAATCTTTATCTGCATCGATTTAAGTTTTCTAGAAGTTTTAAGCATACAACATTCATATTTATTGTTATTTAATAGTAACCAATTTCATAAACACTGTATAGGGCCTAGGTTTATTATTGTTAGCCCTAAGGAATCAAAGTAAGGGTAACCTTTTACTATTTAACGACAGTTAGAAATTCGTTTTGTACAATATTCTACCCTTAATTCATCAGTATGGGTTTATAACGGTTGTGTTGTGTTGCTGTAGATTGCACAAAATATTTTATTGAAAGATAGTTAAAACTATATATTATTAGCTCGTTTTATCATTTTCATTCGTAATATTTTTCAATTGGTCATTAATTGATGCGGAGAAATGATAATAGTTTTTTATTTTTAAATAATTTTGTCATTAGTACGCTAAACCTTCCCCCCATCTTCCTTAAGTTAGTGTAAACTTTGTTATAAGTTGCTATATCTTTAAAAAAAATCAATCAGTATTCCGAAATATATTAAATGCATTTTGCTATATGTATATTTTGCTATATATTGTGATATAAAAGTATTGTCAAACCATAAACATATATTGTTATAATAAATAAATAATAAGTATTATAATGTTATAATAAAAAAGCAATAACTGAGCACCCTTAATTAGTTTTTTATTAAATTACCACGACCGGTTTCGGCACTTATGCCATCTTCATAGGTGAATATGTGTTTACAAAACAAATAAAATTAAGTAAATAATTATCATAAAGAAAACATATGTTAAATTAGTAAATATATTTGTTTTGGTGGTTAGTTGTCATTGTGTGTGTTGTTTCTTATATGTATAATTGTTTGGAATATTGGGTTTCTTTTTTGTGTTAACATGGTGTTGATTAAATTATTGGAATTTTCTTTGTTGTGTTTATAAATTTCAAGTTCTTCTTGAGAATCTATTTGCTTTTTGAACCGACTAACAATTCAGTAATTTTTTTTATTATAACATTATTATAAATAGCAGCCCTAGGAATTACAAATTTTCTAATAATAATTATTATATTAAACATTTGAGAACAGCTTTATTAATGTTGTTGGCCTTAAGAAGAACGTGGGAGATGTGATCTTATACAAACAATTATAAATAATTTCTAAACAGACCAGTTTAAAATATTGTAAAAGAAAGAACAAGTCATTGGTTTGCTACTAGTCACAATTTATACTTCTGAACATTAATACTCAAGCTAAATTGTTTTCTCATACGAACCAAAACTCAATCAATGTATACCAAAGTCATAAATATTGAGCTGTATTGTTATTGTTATTATTATCATTATGACTCTGTACGCTATCATAACGCAGTTCTAGCCTCAGATCCTTAACTGTATCATGCTGTTAATTACAACTAATTAATCACACAAAACACATATAAATGTCATAAGGCGACGCTTCACAAACTTCTGAAATCACAACTAAAGTTTGAAACACGCCACAAAGAAACACAAAACGTCAATTCCCGATGCATCAGGAAATTGTGGTACAAGTCAAGATGTCGGAAGATTTATGTTCCGAGGTTTGTTGGTCCGTATGCCGGACACAGCCTCTAAGCCGACAATCCCCTAATGGCATTGTACAGTATGTAAGGCGCGGTCCACCCCTGGGACCCACCCCTCAAGACATAGTTACTGCACGTCCCACACTTGTAATATTTTCCATAAATCATCCTTCGGCTGTCCACCTCACCCTTCCAATCCGCCCTTCTGTTTGTTATTGATTTGCCAACATACATAGACATGGTAGGGGTGATGTGTCTTCCACTTGGACAGGTTCACAATGAACACGCCAAGAAGACAAATGACTCCATGTTTACTCGCCTTTCTTCATTTCCTACTTTTGTTGACTTTCAGTAGCTGCCTCTATGGTTGTTCACGTTTACAGTTTGAAAAAAAGGTTTCATCTAAATTTATTTTGGGATGTACATATTTAAACAACGATGGCCCTACTGAACAAATAAATATTAAAGTAAGGGCATTATTTTAATGAAGGATGAATGAAAAGGATGAATCCTACATTTTAATGATTTGGAAAAGAAGGATTTTTTTAGAACATTACATGAAAAGTTTAGAAAAGAAAGAAAACATTGACTAAAAAATTATTGTTACACATTTTTATGTACCTTTATTTTTATGAAGAAAACTAAAACAAGTGAAAAATATCTTCAAGTTTTTGTGACCGAGCAAAATGCATTATCATTTTAAATTGTTTGAGTTATGTAACCTGAAACATGATAAATTGGTGAGTTTGATAAACTTGTGATTTAACAAACATGCACATTTTAAATTTCCACCTACGTTGTATTTTGAGCTAGGGAAATCCACAGAAGTATGTCATCCAAAATGTATGGTTCCATCTGTAGTGGGAGAATTGATGCTGGAACTTTCATCACGTCAGGAACAAGGAGCGTCGGTTAGTCCAGTCTTCCTGGTCTGCCAAACAACCTAAAATTCAATTGTTTGGGAAGTATCAAACATATTTTTTTGATTAATTAATGTTTCATAATAATAATAAAATCAAATTTCGTCCTTATACATTGTAATTCTTTTCAATTCGAAATGTTATCAAGTGCAATGTTTGTACGTATCTGAGCAAACAACGTTAATTTTTTTAAATAAATAAATTTGTTTGTAAACCATATGGTATTAAGAAGTATGAGACACACATTTAGTAATAAAAAAACTTGAAATCTACTTGTCACAGCAATTATAAAAAAAATATTTTCTTGATTTTTATAACTAATTATTTATTTAGTGAGATTGCGCAATATATTGGAAAAGACGGACTACTTCTAATATTGAGTGAACCGTTTGATATTTTTTTACAGGATTGATATTTTTAATTAAAATTTCAAGAATATTATAAAATTTGATTCACCTAACCTAGTAACTAACTATTACGAAAACCCTATACAATGGACTTTAAATACTTCTTTTATAACTAAATAATTTAGATCTTACCAAATACAAACACATAATATTAAAAAACGGTGAAATGTATAAAGAAATAAAATATAAGGGGTGAAAGTGGATACTTTGACTAATTAAACAGTTTATTAACAAAAGAAATACCTTAGACTTAAAATGCTAACAATAATATGTTTTTATCATTTAGGCATTTCATTATTAAGTATAACACCTTCACACTAAACCCAAAAATCCTAATGATTTTGAAGTATAATGAAAATCATTACGAATCTCACCAAATATAACATTTCATTTATTTAAACGTTGGATAATACTTATTTGGAAATGTATATTGCTAACCAATATAACAAGAAATCTTTTTAAATGAGCATATTAACTGTTTAAATTTAAATGTTATATGTAATTTATACATCCAGAATCTTATGATAACAATGAATAACAAGACATTGTTGATATAAGATAGTTTCGGTATTTTTAGGTGGCTTTCAATAAATAGCTCTGTATTATTTACGTTTTAGCTCAGTTTAGCTCAGTTTATGTGATTTCGTTAACATATTCTTAAGAATATATTGTTACTTCGACATAACCAGTTACTAATTCATTTATTTTCAGGAGCAAATGTTGACTAATATTTTGTTATTATCTTCAAAAATATACTAAATACTTATTTATAATTGTATATATATTATATAAATGACTATCAAGATATATTGCAAATCCAATATAGTTTGGTTGCATCTTCTTACTTGTTATATTTGATTTTTTTTTTTTTTTTTTTTTTTTGAAGGCCTCAGGTGTCTGTCTCAATTGGAACTTTTTATCTTAATTTGTCTTCTATTTCTTCTTTTATCCTCCTATTCTATATTTCCTTTTATACTGCATAATTTTACAGCAGAATATAAAAAATCATCAACTAAGTATTTTCTTAATCTAATCTTGAATATATTATTTATGTATTTTCTTTTTTCGTAATGTCTAAATTATATTTGTACTAAGTTAATTTTGTTGTTTGTAAACTTTTAGATTACGATAAAATGGTATGGTGTGAATTTTATTTACATCATTATAATCATGTAACTGAATATTATCAATTATTACCATCTAGGGGTTTCTCGATGAATAAAATTTAATATTAAATGTATTGTACGTATAATACTGGCATTTCTAAATTTTTTTAATAAACTTTAGCTGATTGATCATATTTTAATTTATTAATAATTATTCTTATAGCTCTTTTTTGTGAATGTTTGTAACCTACATCAAAATTACATTCTATAAAGTGCATACAATACTGAATTTATTTTATAAATTATATTGTTTGCTTGTACACCCAAATTAAATTTTGATCTAGGTTTATACCAAGAAATTATTTGGTATTTAATTTTCAGAAAATTGATTACTAAATGTTTTATTATATAGTATGTCTATCTTATTTTTGTGTATAAATTGGATGGGATAAAATAAGTATTTTTATATATTTAGAGTTAATTTATGTTCATTGAAATATGTTTAATGTTTGTAAGTACTGTATGTTATAGAGATTTAAATTGGTTTACATATTTTTCTAATATTTCCAAAATTATAAAAGATACATTTTTAATAATTTATATGATACAATTACCAAATAACAGCCTCATGGTTAAGTGTTCTAGAGGTTTCAAGATGGTTTCTACAAATCAACTCACATACTGTCTCTTATACTCAGTTTTCTGGCATGACGTTTGATTAAAATTGTTTTTATTTAAGTTTATGCTCGAATTAAAGCTACCAATTTACATATATACATATGCAAATTATCTTAAAGTTAAACTAACACACTCAAGTGGAGTATCGTATTAAAGGCATTCGTCTCTTAATTCCAAATAAAGCATAATTTTTTGGGAAGGACTATGTTTATGGTCTCCACTAGCCACCACCAAAACAAAATTGTTGATAAAAAAAACATGTGTATTCAGGGAGAGTCTCCTGGTGGCAATATTATACAGTGTGCTTTTTTATATTAAGTACGATTCTAAACAAAATCTTAAGTCAATTTTTTCTAGAAGTGATGGTTTGGAACTAAGAGCGTCTCTCTAACAATTTAACCTGCGGATCAAACCATTCAAGAATAACTCCCGAACCACCACTGGTTAACAGCAGGCGGACTGCGTGCAAAGAAAGGATTCCTCATTGATCACCCATCCAAGGAACAGCCACTTTGGTTGTTGCTTGACGCCGTTATCTTGTAATAAGGTAGATCCCACCCCCGTTCAAGGCCATTGGCAATAAAATCACAAAAATAGACACACAATCTATGTAGAGTATTGATTTCTTATATGGTTACATTAAAAGAAAATGTCTCATAGGAATGAAAACCATCATAATTTACGTGGCCAAGTTCGGATTAGTTAGTCCTCCCTTCCAAGTAGCCATAAATGCCATTGTTATTAAAATTGAATATTGATTGTGAGCAAGGCTCCAATAGCGGATACTGCACAGTTCCCGAGTGATATATCCTCTATATTTTTTAGAAGTAAGTCATATAAAAATTTAAAACAAAATGGAACGGATTGTTCACAAAAACCCCTACACATTTGATCAGCTTGAAATTTTGTACTGAGGACAAATATCCAGCACAGCTTCACGCTAAAAATTTTTACCTAGCTTAGGCAAGTCGTACGAGACTTAGGGTTTGGCTTTCTCCCTAAATTGATAAATGACGCTGCCTGTTCTCACGTGTAATATTGATGCGTAACTCTGTTATCGTTACTATATTGAGCATGCCTTCCGCCTCCGTCGGCACAAATTGATTGAACTTCCCTTAACTTCACGGAGAATGCCTTACCAATATAATAAAGAAACTGTGAGTAATTTCCAAACGAGGTTTTAATATAAAGTAGAAATGTATTTTTTTGTGAAATTGGTTTAGTATGTAAGAAAAAATACATACCTTTTTCTTGACTTTTTTTATAATTTTTTTTATATACTGTATATATTAACTTCTTATGGAATAATATACTGCATTTAATACAACCATAAGGCATTTGAATAAATATATTTTACAAATCGTTGGTTAATGTTACAGTCCAAAAATTTAACTTGATTCTGTATTTTGTTTTAATAAAGTTCTTTATAATTCTTGAGGAATACAGTTTAATATAAAGTTTTGTTCTAAATTTTTAAGGGTAGAAATAGGTAAACATTTAAATTTTTACCGTAAAATTTACAAACCATAAGACTTGTTTAAAATACCTGGTTTATGTACCTTGAACGGCAATAACAAAGGTACGTAAATAAATAGAGGATATAACATAAATAACTCATTTTTTATAATTAATCATTTCATAGTCTACCCAAGAAGTTTTAGTATGAAAAATCATAAATTAAATGACTGTCTTTTCGAGGGGAAATATTTAAATGGATCGGGCCTTCAAGTTAAAAAAAAAAAACACTTACTATTTAATATTCTCTATTTATAAGTTACATTTTAACAGCAATATACAGTTCTAACTTTCATCCCATATCACTTGTAAATGACCGTATGCTTTTAAGAAACAAAGATATGGATTGTGGCATGTATATAGAACCATTTAATATAGTATTTTGTATTACATACTAACAGACATCTATGGTTAATATACAGTTTTAGCTTTTTTTCCCAAATCACTTTCAAAATTGACTGGCTTCAGATAATTAAATATACATATATTGTAAATTATTGTATACTGAATATGTGTTTCATAAACTAGGTTTTATTTCTCTCTTGATGTCTTCGTTTTACACTCTTCATCAGGTATTTACCAAACTTTCTACTTTCTCTAATCACTATATATAAGTGATTAATATATATTTTTGTGATTGTTCTTTTAACTGTTAATTTAAATCCTTAAACCTTAAATCCTTCTTTATTGAACATTTTAATTTAAAAAGTAACATTCACTAGTGTGCATACTTAGTGTACAATAGCTTATGCTTCTAAGGTTTGAATTCATACGTTTGAATTTGGTTAACCTGTTTTAAGAAGCATGAAATTACAGCTTAAGTAATTTACGAAATAAACTTATACTACGTCAAAATGGATCAATGTTAAATAACATAAATACAAACTTGGTTTGTACAAACTTAATACCTATCAATTCTTTCCTAAGTGATAGGTTGATATTCAGCAACTTATTCTATTTGATCAAACCTGAGTTCACAAATTGGTAAAATTGAATTTTTTTACTTTCTCCCATATGCGTTAGCATAGAGAAAGTATTACGATCGCCAAAAAAAATTTACAAGTCAGTCTAAAAATCCATTTTATGGTTCCCTGAACCCAAAAAGTGTTTTTTTTTTTTTTTTTTTAACATGTTTGGTGTCTGTCTATATGTGTGTCTGTCTGTGTGTATGTGCAGTTCTGTTGGATACATTTTTATGACGTTTGGTATGTAGGTGTATTTAACCAATATCTCCAAACCATTTATTCACTTTTTTGAAATTTTAGTTTTTTAATTTTTATGGACAAAATCATACAAAAATAGAATTTTCTCAAAAACGAAAATTTAAAATATTCAAGTAAAATCCGCATGTCTATAAATTGACTAGTTTTTCAGTTATGGAAAAAAAATATTTGGGAATCTAACTGGTAAGCTTCAAAGTTTTGAATTTTTAGTGTTTAATATGGGGGAAATTTGTGCCAATTCTTTGGAACCATTTATTTAATTTTCATTGAATCACTTCTTATGGTTGAAATATTCTATCTAATTTCAAAATTGTTCCAGCATTAACATCAAATAACATTCTTATTATGAAATAGGAAAGAAATGAAACATTTTAAATAATAACAAAAGTGAACACACACACAAAAGCAAACAACAGAATCGGAAATGGCACCGAACACTCGGTCACGTTCTTCAAGTATTTACATTTTGTGAATTTATAAAAATACCTTTTCAATATCAACAATTTGCTCCCCATTCATTTTAAAAATTCCAAAAACATACCATGAATTCAAAATAACGTTTATACCCAATATAATACACCAATATCACAATCAACTGCTACTTCAAGACAATTGGAACCTACGTATTTTGGACTCGACTGTCTCTTTTTATCACATTATATAAAAACAATGTTAAACCCTAATGGTCATAATAGCATTATGTTTCTAGACAAAAACAACATAATGCTGTTCTATACTATATTAAAATTCCTGATTAGTGTAATATAGAATAAATTTAAAAACCTAACATTAACTAATGTTTGAAATATTATTTATTTGGTTTCATAAATCAACAGAAGGGCTCAAAATTACTGTATTAATTTCTCATGGGAATCTTTGATTGGTTTATGCTTCTTTTCTATGTTATTTTAAAGATAAAAGATTTACCTAAATAAACCTATAAATCTACTGTAATTAAAGTTATTCCATTATTTTTATGTTATAAATGTGCTTTAAATTTTGAGTTGGCGTTCGACATTTAACTTTCTAAAAAATATACTTCAATCGATTCAGAAATAATCAAATGAATGGAACTGAAATCGATGTGCAGTAACAGTGGGAAGTGTATTTGCGATACAGTAGTGACTGGCCAATATTGCCGCGCGTTTTGTACTTCCCTGAATGTCTGGTTATTTGTTTCTATCCAGCTATTTTAGTCCATTATTACCAATCCTACTTCCCATTCACATAGATTGCAGTACTGGGTTTAAGTAGAGGTTGTAAAACAAGCGTTTGTGTGAACTTTTGTAGAATAATAGACTTTTATCTATTGGTCATAAATGTATTTCTGTGAGATGACCATCGCAGGGACAATCTTAATCAACTTGTGAAAAGATAAGGTAAAGACTTCATTCCATCAAATGGCGTGTTAGGACTGAAAAATATTTGATTTTAGAATAGAAATAGAATAGAATAGAAATCAAGGTGAAATTAGAGTGAATAATTGAATTTTTTTTACATCTTACCTTTGATTATTAAGGTACTTGCAAATGTGAAATATTGAAATGAAGGAAAATGGTATTTTTCATAATAAGAAAAATTAGCAATACCAACAATTTTAACTTCCTAAACTTTATCTAAATTATTCTCCTCCCCTTATCATGAAGTCCTCCCTTCCACTTATAATGAAGTCCCCTCTTCCACTTTTCGTGAAGTTCACGCATCCATTTATCTTGAAGTTAAAATGATGATAAATTATTTATCACCCCCTTCTATTTATAATGAAGTTCACTCTTCCAGTCATTATAAATTGCAATTTTCCAAGTATCGTGATAACCTCATTCTCTTGTCATAATATACACTCATCTATTTATAGCATGACGTCCCCGATTCCACTATCATGAAGTCCACTCTTCCACGTAACGTAATGCCCCCATACCTATTTTAATGAAGTTCTCGCTTCCACTTATTATAAAGTCACCTTTTTGAGATATATTATTACATGTGATGTTATTGATTACACCGATAATAATCAGCTTTAAGATTCTGAATTTAAAAAACCAAGAAAGCCACACTCTACGTTCCACTAGAACTGAGTAACAATGGCCCATACCATCTGGTTATCGTCAAATACACCGTGTATGAACTATCATGTAGACATTTTTGTGAATCACTGCAAGTATACCAGGCTGGCGTTTGTTGTATATTGAGGAAGCCTTTAGGGACCAATGGAATTGATGTACAATAGCCAATACCACCTGATTATCGACAAACGTACACCGTGTTTGAACTGTCATATAGATGTTTTTGTGAGTCACTGCAGTGATGCCGTGTTTTATAATGAGGAAGCCACCCTTTAGAGACCCCTAGAACTAAATTACAATGTATCGACAAACGTACACTGTGTTTGAAAACGTACAGTTGTTGTGAGTCACTGCAGTGATGCCAGACTAACGTGTGTTTTATAATGAAGCAGCCATCCTTTAGGGCCCCCTAGAACTAAATTACAATGTATCGACAAACGTACACTGTGTTTGAAAACGTACAGTTGTTGTGAGTCACTGCAGTGATGCCAGACTGGCGTTTGTTTTATAATGAGGCAGCCATCCTTTAGGGAACCCTAGAACTGAATTACAATGTATCGACAAACGTACACTGTGTTTGAAAACGTACAGTTGTTGTGAGTCACTGCAGTGATGCCAGACTGGCGTGTGTTTTATAATGAGGCAGCCATCCTTTAAGGACCCCGAGAACTGAATTACAATGTATCGACAAACGTACACTGTGTTTGAAAACGTACAGTTGTTGTGAGTCCCTGCAGTGATGCCAGACTGGCATTTGTTTTATAATGAGGCAGCCATCTTTTAGGGACCCCTAGAACTGAATTACAATGTATCGATAAACGTACACTGTGTTTGAAAACGTACAGTTGTTGTGAGTCACTGCAGTGATACCAGACTGGCGTTTGTTTTATAATGAGGCAGCCATCCTTTAGGGAACCCTAGAACTGAATTACAATGTATCGACAAACGTACACTGTGTTTGAAAACGTACAGTTGTTGTGAGTCACTGCAGTGATGCCAGACTGGCGTGTGTTTTATAATGAGGCAGCCATCCTTTAGGGACCCCTAGAACTGAATTACAATGTATCGACAAATGTACACTGTGTTTGAAAACGTACAGTTGTTGTGAGTCACTGCAGTGATGCCAGACTGGCGTTTGTTTTATAATGAGGCAGCCATCCTTTAGGGACCCCTAGAACTGAATTACAATAGCCAATACCACCTGATTATTGACAAACATACACTGTGTTTAAACTGTCATATAGGAGGTGCAATTCACTGCAGTGATGACAGGCTGACGTATGTTTTATAATGAGGAAGCACCCTTTAGGGGCCCCTAGAACTGAATTACAATGGCCAATACCACCTGATTATCGACAAACATACACTGTGTTTAAACTGTCATATAGGAGTTGCAATTCACTGCAGTGATGACAGGCTGACGTATGTTTTATAATGGGGAAGCACCCTTTAGGGGCCCCTAGAACTGAATTACAATGGCCAATACCACCTGACTATCGACAAACATACACTGTGTTTAAACTGTCATATAGGAGTTGTTGTGAGTCACTGCAGTGATGACAGGCTGACTTATGTTTTATAATGAAGAAGCCACCCTTTAGGGGCCCCTAGAACTGAATTACAATGGCCAATACCACCTGATTATCGACAAACATACACTGTGTTTCAACTGTCATATAGGAGTTGTTGTGAGTCACTGCAGTGATGACAGGCTGACGTATGTTTTTAATGAGGAAGCCACCCTTTAGGGACCCCTAGAACTAAATTACAATGGCCAATACCACCTGATTATCGACAAACATACACTGTGTTTAAACTGTCATATAGGAGTTGTTTTGAGTCACTGCAGTGATGACAGGCTGACGTATGTTTTTAATGAGGAAGCCACCCTTTAGGGAACCCTAGAACTGAATTACAATGGCCAATACCACTTGATTATTGACAAACATACACTGTGTTTAAACTGTCATATAGAAGTTGTTGTGAGTCACTGCAGGTATACCAGGCTGGGGCGTGTGTTTTATAATGAGGAAGCCACCCTTTAGGGGCCCATAGAACTGAATTACAATGGCCAATACCACCTGATTATCGACAAACATAAACTGTGTTTAAAAACGTACAGTTGTTGTGAGTCACTGCAGTGATGCCAGACTGGCGTTTGTTTTATAATGAGGAAGCCATCCTTTAGGAACCCCTAGAACTGAATTAAAATGGCCAATACCACCTGATTATAGACAAACGTACACCGTGTTTGAACTGTCATATATTTGTTTTTGTGAGTCACTGCAGTGATGCCAGGCTGGCGAGTGTTTTATAATGAGGCAGCCATCCTTTAAGGACCCCTAGAACTGAATTACAATGTATCGACAAACGTACACTGTGTTTGAAAACGTACAGTTGTTGTGAGTCCCTGCAGTGATGCCAGACTGGCGTTTGTTTTATAATGAGGCAGCCATCCTTTAGGGACCCCTAGAACTGAATTACAATGTATCGACAAACGTACACTGTGTTTAAAAACGTACAGTTGTTGTGAGTCACTGCAGTGATACCAGACTGGCGTTTGTTTTATAATGAGGCTGCCATCCTTTAGGGATCCCTAGAACTGAATTACAATGTATCGATAAACGTACACTGTGTTTGAAAACGTACAGTTGTTGTGAGTCACTGCAGTGATACCAGACTGGCGTTTGTTTTATAATGAGGCAGCCATCCTTTAGGGAACCCTAGAACTGAATTACAATGTATCGACAAACGTACACTGTGTTTGAAAACGTACAGTTGTTGTGAGTCACTGCAGTGATGCCAGACTGGCGTGTGTTTTATAATGAGGCAGCCATCCTTTAGGGACCCCTAGAACTGAATTAGAATGTATCGACAAACGTACACTGTGTTTTAAAACGTACAGTTGTTGTGAGTCACTGCAGTGATGCCAGACTGGCGTTTGTTTTATAATGAGGCAGCCATCCTTTAGGGACCCCTAGAACTGAATTACAATGTATCGACAAACGTACACTGTGTTTGAAAACGTACAGTTGTTGTGAGTCACTGCAGTGATGCCAGACTGGCGTTTGTTTTATAATGAGGCAGCCATCCTTTAGGGACCCCTAGAACTGAATTACAATAGCCAATACCACCTAATTATTGACAAACATACACTGTGTTTAAACTGTCATATAGGAGTTGCGATTCACTGCAGTGATGCCAGGCTGGCAAGTGTTTTATTATAAGATAGCACCCTTTAGGGACCCCTAGAACTGAATTACAATAGCCAATACCACCTGATTATTGACAAACATACACTATGTTTAAACTGTAATATAGGAGTTGCGATTCACTGCAGTGATGCCAGGCTGGCGAGTGTTTGATTATAAGAAAGCACCCTTTAGGGACCCCTAGAACCGAATTACAGTACCCAATACCACCTGATTATTGACAAACATACACCGTGTTTAAACTGTCATATAGGAGTTGCAATTCACTGCAGTGATGACAGGCTGACGTATGTTTTATAATGGGGAAGCACCCTTTAGGGGCCCCTAGAACTGAATTACAATGGCCAATACCACCTGACTATCGACAAACATACACTGTGTTTAAACTGTCATATAGGAGTTGGTGTGAGTCACTGCAGTGATGACAGGCTGACGTATGTTTTATAATGAGGAAGCCACCCTTTAGGGACCCCTAGAACTGAATTACAATGGCCAATACCACCTGATTATCGACAAACATACACTGTGTTTAAACAGTCATATAGGAGTTGTTGTGAGTCACTGCAGTGATGACAGGCTGACGTGTGTTTTATAATGAGGAAGCCACCCTTTAGGGACCCCTAAAACTGAATTACAATAGCCAATACCACCTGATTATTGACAAACATACACTGTGTTTAAACTGTCATATAGGAGTTGCGATTCACTGCAGTGATGACAGGCTGACGTATGTTTTATAATGAGGAAGCCATCCTTTAGGGGCCCCCTAGAACTGAATTACAATGGCCAATACCACCTGATTATCGACAAACATATCACTGTGTTAAACTGTCATATAGGAGTTGCAATTCACTGCTGTGATGACAGGCTGACGTATGTTTTATAATGGGGAAGCACCCTTTAGGGGCCCCTAGAACTGAATTACAATGGCCAATACCCCTGACTATCGACAAAAACTTACACTGTGTTTAACTGTCATCTAGGAGGTTGTTGTGAGTCACTGCAAGTGATGACAGGCTGACTTATGTTTTATCAATGAGGAAGCCTACCTTTAGGGACCCCATAAAACTGAATTACAATAGCCAAATACCACTCTGATTAATGACAACATACACTGTGTTTAAACTGTCGTACAGTGTTGTGATACTGCATATCAGATGCGTTTGTTTTTATAGGCAGCCATCTTTAGAACTAGAAGATCATTAGACAAACTAACTGGTTAAAACTACATTGTTTGAGTCACGCAGTATCAACTGGTTGTTTTATAATGAGGAGCATCCTTAAGGACCCGGACTGATTATTATGAAAAGACACTTGTTGAAAAACATTTTGGATCCCTGATATGCCAACTGGTTTGTTTTATAAGAGGAGCCATCTTTAGGGACCTGACGAATTATTATGAAAAGTACCTGGTTGAAAACTAATTGTTTGATCACTCATGATACCAACTGCGTTTTTTAAATGAGAGATCTTTGGACCTAGATGAATACAGTGACAAACGTAATGTTTTAAAAGTACAGTTGTTGGATACTGATGATGCCAGACCTGTGTTTATAATGACACCATCTTTAGGGACCCCTAGATGATATCAGTATGACAAATGCTGTTTTGAAAAGACAGTGTTGAACTGCATGATGCCAGACGCGTTTGTTATATGAACACACTTTGGACCCTAGAATATACAATAGCCAATACACCGATTTTAAAACTAACTGTTTAAATGTCATATGGAGCAAATTCACTGCGTGTGACGGCTCGTATTTTTTATGAGCACCTTTAGGGCCCTGAACTGAATTAAATGGCAACCACCTATAGCAAACATACATTGTTAAACGTATATGGTTGAATCACGGTGTGACAGGCTGACGTATGTTTTATAATGGGAAGCACCCTTTAGGGGCCCCTAGAACTGAATTACAATGGCCAATACCACTGTTCGAAAACTACATGTGTTTAAACTGATAAGAGTTGTTTGAGCACTCTGTGACCTGACTATTTTTAAATGAAGAAGCCACCCTTTGGGCCCCTAGATGAATTCAATGCAATACCACCTGTTTGAAAACACACTGTTTAACTGATATGAATTGTTGAGTACGCAGTGAACGTACAGTTTTAATGAGGAAGCCACCTTTAGGGAACCCTAGAACTGAATTACAATGTATCGACAAAACGTACACTGTGTTTGAAAACGTACAGTTGTTGTGAGTCACTGCAGTGATGCCAGACTGGCGTTTGTTTTATAATGAGGCAGCCATCCTTTAGGGACCCCTAGAACTGAATTACAATGGCAATACACTTGTATTGAAACACATGTTTAAACGTCATTGAGTGTTGAGTCACTGCAGGTATAAGTGGGCTGTGTTTTTAATGAGGAACACCTTAGCCATAGAACTAATTACAACATACCACCTGTTATCCAAACATAAACTTGTTTAAAAAGTACAGTGTTGTGAGTCATGAGTGATGCCACTGGCTTTGTTTTAAATGAGAAGCCATCCTTAGGAACCCCTAGAACTGAATAAAATGGCCATACCACTGATTATGCAAAGTCACGTGTTTGAATGTCAAATTTGTTTGTGAGCACGATGATGCCAGTGCGTGTTTTATAATGACACACCTTTAAGGATAGAATGAATTACAGTATGACAAACGTACATGTTTTGAAAACTACAGTTGTTGTGAGTCCTCATGATGCCAACTGCGTTGTTTTAAATGAGGCAGCATCTTAGGACCCTAGAACTGAATTACAATGTATACAAACGTACACGTGTTTAAAAACGTACAGTTGTTGGAGTCACTGCGTGAACGACCGTTTGTTTTATATGAGGTGCCATCTTAGGGTCCTAAATGAATTACATGTTCGATAACGTACACTGTGTTTGAAAACGTACAGTTTTGGAGTCACTGCAGTGATACCAGACTGGCGTTGTTTTATAATGAGGCAGCCATCTTTAGGGACCCTAGAACTGAATTACATGTATCGAAACGTACATTGTTTGAACGTACAGTTGTTGTGATCACTGCAGGATGCCAGACTGTGTGTTTATAATAGCAGCCACTTTAACCCCTAGAACTGATTAGAGTACGACAAACGAACACTTGTTTTAAAACGTACAGTTGTTGGAGTCACTGATGAGCCAGACTGGCGTTTGTTTTATAATGAGGCAGCCATCCTTTAGGGACCCCTAGAACTGAATTACAATGTATCGACAAACGTACACTGTGTTTGAAAACGTACAGTTGTTGTGAGTCACTGCAGTGATGCCAGACTGGCGTTTGTTTTATAATGAGGCAGCCATCCTTTAGGGACCCCTAGAACTGAATTACAATAGCCAATACCACCTAATTATTGACAAACATACACTGTGTTTAAACTGTCATATAGGAGTTGCGATTCACTGCAGTGATGCCAGGCTGGCAAGTGTTTTATTATAAGATAGCACCCTTTAGGGACCCCTAGAACTGAGTTACAATAGCCAATACCACCTGATTATTGACAAACATACACTATGTTTAAACTGTAATATAGGAGTTGCGATTCACTGCAGTGATGCCAGGCTGGCGAGTGTTTGATTATAAGAAAGCACCCTTTAGGGACCCCTAGAACCGAATTACAGTACCCAATACCACCTGATTATTGACAAACATACACCGTGTTTAAACTTTCATATAGGAGTTGCGATTCACTGCAGTGATTACAGGCTGACGTATGTTTTATAATAAGGAAGCACCCTTTAGGGACCCCTAGAACTGAATTACTATGGCCAATACCACTTGATTATCGACAAACATACACTGTGTTTAAACTGTCATATAGAAGTTGTTGTGAGTCACTGCAGGTATACCAGGCTGGGGCGTGTGTTTTATAATGAGGAAGCCACCCTTTAGGGGCCCCTAGAACTGAATTACAATGGCCAATACCACCTGATTATCGACAAACATACACTGTGTTTCAACTGTCATATAGGAGTTGTTGTGAGTCACTGCAGTGATGACAGGCTGACGTATGTTTTTAATGAGGAAGCCACCCTTTAGGGACCCCTAGAATTGAATTACAATGGCCAATACCACCTGATTATCGACAAACATACACTGTGTTTAAACTGTCATATAGGAGTTGTTTTGAGTCACTGCAGTGATGACAGGCTGACGTATGTTTTTAATGAGGAAGCCACCCTTTAGGGAACCCTAGAACTGAATTACAATGGCCAATACCACCTTGATTATCGACAAACATACACTGTGTTTAAACTGTCATATAGAAGTTGTTGTGAGTCACTGCAGGTATAACCAGGCTGGGGCGTTGTTTTATAATGAGGAAGCCACCCTTTAGGGGCCCCTAGAACTGAATTACAATGGCCAATACCACCTGTTTGAAAACGTACAGTTGTTGTGAGTCACTGCAGTGATGCCAGACTGGCGTTTGTTTTATAATGAGGAAGCCATCCTTTAGGAACCCCTAGAACTGAATTAAAATGGCCAATACCACCTGATTATAGACAAACGTACACCGTGTTTGAACTGTCATATATTTGTTTTTGTGAGTCACGGCAGTGATGCCAGGCTGGCGAGTGTTTTATAATGAGGCAGCCATCCTTTAAGGACCCCTAGAACTGAATTACAATGTATCGACAAACGTACACTGTGTTTGAAAACGTACAGTTGTTGTGAGTCCCTGCAGTGATGCCAGACTGGCGTTTGTTTTATAATGAGGCAGCCATCCTTTAGGGACCCCTAGAACTGAATTACAATGTATCGACAAACGTACACTGTGTTTGAAAACGTACAGTTGTTGTGAGTCACTGCAGTGATACCAGACTGGCGTTTGTTTTATAATGAGGCAGCCATCCTTTAGGGACCCCTAGAACTGAATTACAATGTATCGATAAACGTACACTGTGTTTGAAAACGTACAGTTGTTGTGAGTCACTGCAGTGATACCAGACTGGCGTTTGTTTTATAATGAGGCAGCCATCCTTTAGGGAACCCTAGAACTGAATTACAATGTATCGACAAACGTACACTGTGTTTGAAAACGTACAGTTGTTGTGAGTCACTGCAGTGATGCCAGACTGGCGTGTGTTTTATAATGAGGCAGCCATCCTTTAGGGACCCCTAGAACTGAATTACAATGTATCGACAAACGTACACTGTGTTTGAAAACGTACAGTTGTTGTGAGTCACTGCAGTGATGCCAGACTGGCGTGTGTTTTATAATGAGGCCGCCATCCTTTAGGGACCCCTAGAACTGAATTACAATGTATCGACAAACGTACACTGTGTTTTAAAACGTACAGTTGTTGTGAGTCACTGCAGTGATGCCAGACTGGCGTTTGTTTTATAATGAGGCAGCCATCCTTTAGGGACCCCTAGAACTGAATTACAATGTATCGACAAACGTACACTGTGTTTGAAAACGTACAGTTGTTGTGAGTCACTGCAGTGATGCCAGACTGGCATTTGTTTTATAATGAGGCAGCCATCCTTTAGGGACCCCTAGAACTGAATTACAATAGCCAATACCACCTAATTATTGACAAACATACACTGTGTTTAAACTGTCATATAGGAGTTGCGATTCACTGCAGTGATGCCAGGCTGGCGAGTGTTTTATTATAAGATAGCACCCTTTAGGGACCCCTAGAACTGAATTACAATAGCCAATACCACCTGATTATTGACAAACATACACTATGTTTAAACTGTAATATAGGAGTTGCGATTCACTGCAGTGATGCCAGGCTGGCGAGTGTTTGATTATAAGAAAGCACCGTTTAGGGACCCCTAGAACCGAATTACAATACCCAATACCACCTGATTATTGACAAACATACACTGTGTTTAAACTGTCATATAGGAGTTGTTGTGAGTCACTGCAGTGATGACAGGCTGACGTATGTTTTATAATGAGGAAGCCACCCTTTAGGGACCCCTAGAACTGAATTACAATGGCCAATACCACCTGATTATCGACAAACATACACTGTGTTTAAACAGTCTTATAGGAGTTGTTGTGAGTCACTGCAGTGATGCCAGGCTGACGTGTGTTTTATAATAAGGAAGCCACCCTTTAGGGACCCCTAGAACTGAATTACTATGGCCAATACCACCTGATTATCGACAAACGTACACTGTGTTTAAACTGTCATATAGGAGTTGTTGTGAGTCACTGCAGTGATGACAGGCTGACTTATGTTTTATAATGAGGAAGCCACCCTTTAGGGACCCCTAGAACTGAATTACAATAGCCAATACCACCTGATTATTGACAAACATACACTGTGTTTCAACTGTCATATAGGAGTTGTTGTGAGTCACTGCAGTGATGACAAGCTGACGTATGTTTTTAATGAGGAAGCCACCCTTTAGGGACCCCTAGAACTGAATTACAATGGCCAATACCACCTGATTATCGACAAACATACACTGTGTTTAAACTTTCATATAGGAGTTGTTGTGAGTTACTGCAGTGATGACAGGCTGACGTATGTTTTATAATGAGGAAGCCACCCTTAAGGGGCCCCTAGAATTGAATTACAATGGATAATACCACCTGATTATCGACAAACATACACTGTGTTTAAACTGTCATATAGGGGTTGTTGAGAGTCACTGCAGTGATGACAGGCTGACGTATGTTTTATAATGAGGAAGCCACCCTTTAGGGTCCCCTAGAATTGAATTACAATGGCTAATACCACCTGATTATCGACAAACATACAATGTGTTTGAACTGTCATATAGAAGTTTTTGTAAGTCACTGCAGGTATACCAGGCTGGGGCGTGTGTTTTATAATAAGGAAGCCACCCTTTAGGGACCCCTATAACTGAATTACAATTGCCAATACCACCTGATTATCGACAAACATACAACGTGTTTGAACTATTATATAGACGTTTTTATGAGTCACTGCAGTGATGCCAGGCTGGCGTATGTTTTATAATAAGGAAGCACCCTTTAGGGACCCCTTAAACTGAATTACAATGGCCAATACCACCTGATTATCGACAAACATACACTAAGTTTGAACTATTATATAGATGTTTTTATGAGTCAATGCAGTGGTGCCAGTGTGTTTTATATTGAGGAAGCCACCCTTTAAGGATCTCTAGAACTGAATTACAATGGCCAATATCACCTGATTATCGACAAAGATACAATGTGTTTGAACTGTCATATAGAAGTTGTTGTGAGTCACTGTAGGTATACCAGCCTGGCGTTTGTTTTATAATGAGGAAGCCACCTTTTAAGGACCCCTAGAACTGAATTACAATGGCCAATATCACCTGATTATCGACAAACATACACTGTGTTTAAACTGTCATATAGACGTTGTTGTGAGTCACTGCATTGATGCCAGGGTTGTGTGTTTTATAATGAGGACGCCACCCTTTAGGGGCCCCAAGAACTGAATTACAATGGCCAATACCACCTGATTATCGACAAACATACACTGTGTTTGACCTGTCATATAGAAGTTGTTGTGAGTCATTGCAGGTATACCAGGCTGGGGCGTGTGTTTTATAATGAGGAAGCCATCCTTTAGGGGCATCAAGAACTGAATTACAATGGCCAATACCACCTGATTATCGACAAACATACACTGTGTTTGAACCATTATATAGATGTTTTTATGAGTCACTGCAGTGATGCCATGGTTGTGTGTTTTATATTGAGGACGCCATCCTTTAGGGGCCCCAAGAACTGAATTACAATGGCCAATACCACCTGATTATCGACAAACATACACTGTGTTTGAACTGTCATATAGAAGTTGTTGTGAGTCACTACAGGTATACCAGGCTGGGGCTTGTGTTTTATAATGAGGAAGCCACCCTTTAGGGGCCCCTAGAACTGAATTACAATGGCCAATACCACCTGATTATCGACAAACATACACTGTGTTTGAAATGTCATATAGAAGTTGTTGTGAGTCACTGCAGGTATACCAGGCTGGGGCGTGTGTTTTATAATAAGGAAGCCACCCTTTAGGGACCCCTAGAACTGAATTACAATGGCCAATACCACCTGATTATCGACAAACATACACTGTGTTTGAACTGTCATATAGAAGTTGTTGTGAGTCACTGCAGTGATGCCAGGCTGGCGTGTGTTTTATAATAAGGAAGCCACCCTTTAGGGGCCCGAAGAACTGAATTACAATGGCCAATACCACCTGATTATCGACAAACATACACTGTGTTTGAAATGTCATATAGAAGTTGTTGTGAGTCACTGTAGGTATACCAGGCTGGGGCGTGTGTTTTATAATAAGGAAGCCACCCTTTAGGGGCCCGAAGAACTGAATTACAATGGCCAATACCACCTGATTATCGACAAACATACACTGTGTTTGAACTGTCATATAGAAGTTGTTGTGAGTCATTGCAGGTATACCAGGCTGGGGCATGTGTTTTATAATGAGGAAGCCACCCTTTAGGGGCCCCTAGAACTGAATTACAATGGCCAATACCACCTGATTATCGACAAACATACTCTGTGTTTGAACTATTATATAGACGTTTTTATGAGTTACTGCACTGATGCCAGAGTTGTGCGTTTTATAATGAGGAAGCCACCCTTTAGGGGCCCCTAGAACTGAATTAAAATGGCCAATACCACCTGATTATCGACAAACATACACTGTGTTTGAACTATTATATAGACGTTTTTATGAGTTACTGCACTGATGCCAGGGTTGTGTGTTTTATAATGAGGACGCCTCCCTAGGGGCCACTAGAACTGAATTACAATGGCCAATACCACCTGGTTATCGACAAATACATTCTATGTTTGGACTGGCATATAGACGTTTTACACCCAAACATTTACTTTAAACAGATAATATCGGGGTACATATATCCGGAAGTACTTGGTTTAGTATTTCTTTAGTATCTTCATATTTAAGGTTGGATTTTAAATTTGTGATTTAATTATGATTAGTTCATAAAAATGAAAACAAATTACTTTATCGCTGTAGTTTATTAGTAATAAATTATTGATTTTTATAGTCCTATTAAAATTATTATTTATTGCAAAACTATTTTATTGTTGTTGTCTTTTAATAATTTAATTGTTTTATTTGTTTATGAGTATTACTCAAATGTTTGCTAGAGTGAAACTCTAAAATAAAATAAATCTTAAAGTAAGCATATTAAACACAGACGTACGATTAATCCCGCTAAGTTTATTACCAGCTGTTTGACATAACCACCGCCCGGGGAGGAAAGAACCCTTACAAATTGTAGGCCCTCTCAAAGTCCTACCTTAAATATCGCTTCTCCCTACCACTAGTCTGACACCTTCAATTCCCCTCCGTGCTCAACTCTCATTCCCCTTCCCGCAGAATGAATTCGGATCACTAGCCAATAAACTTCGTCCCTTAGTCCTTCTTGTTTGTGATACTGAGTTCGAACACATTTGGTTTTCCATAGGCAGTACTCTTTGTATTTCACCATTTATATTCATTTGATATTTTATTGGAAATATTGTTTAAACAACTGAACTGAATTTTATTTTTATAATTATTTAATACTGAATATAGTTTAAATTTAAATTGTATGTTTCAAAACTTGTGTGCCCTCAATTTACGAAACACAAAAACTTACTTAATGTATCCAATATTCATAAATCTTATTATTTCCCGAAGAGCTGTAAGTTTGTTTTATGGGTATTCAAATTTACATTTATACGTTGTATCAAGAAAATTACTTGAAATTAAAAAGGTCAATTCAGCCAAAACAAATATTTACAAGCCTTCATTCATTACCTTCATTCAAAATATCCACTTCAGCACCTGTGTGCCCAAGACTTGTCTTTCCTGTGGAACACTTCCGATATCAAAGTTGCTTGTAAACGATCTTTAACGACAGATAACCACAGATAATAAGAATTGAGACGTCATAATATATAAACCTTTAGTAATATTATTGTTGTTGCCTAATATAGAGATAATTTCTATCGATGTAAGTTTTCTCTATGTTTTATTAGTAATATAGTTTTTGCTTTATAGTAAAGTATACATGGGCTGGACAAAAGAAATTACACCGTAATAAAATATTAGTTTTGTTAGTATATATATATATCGATTTTGAGTAAATTACTAAAGAAGCATTTTTTTCTGAAATTATTAAAAGCATGGGTCAACATGTACGACATTTAAAGGGGTTGTCTAGCAGATATGAATACCACACGCAAACTACAATTAAAAAGTTTAATCCAGTACAATATGACAAATGCTCAAAGATTTTACTGAACAAAATATATATATATATATATTTATATATATATTTTTTTACAGAATATTGAGAAAAAAACCTCTGAAATTATGTACATCTAACTATGCTTACGTTTTATATTTTTGTCCATCTCCGCGTGGGGTACTATGTAATGTAGTAGAACATAAACATATGTTCTACTACATTACATAGTAGTAGTAGAACATGTTGTTTATGTTCTACTACTAAAGAGCTCTAATTTTATGTACTACCTGACCTATTTAATTTTTTTTGATTTTTTGATATTTAAGAGTTTTTTTCTGACTTCTAGCAGGCCATCTGACAGACATTACAGAAAAATGGTTGTAACCTCAAAAACTATATTTAAATGTGCAATAATGATGTAATACGTTTTATTACTTTATCTGCAATCGTAAGAAAATTATTAAGCCAATGCGGAACTCAGTAAATAACCTATAATTGGTCTCTTGAAGAAGAAACTTGGAGTATTTGTCAATGTTCATACTTAGAACCTACTTTATAAATTGAGATGTGATTTTTTAACACGTTTCCAACTGTGGAAACACCATGGAAAAGTATAAGCTAATGTTCATTTTTATTTAATTTATTTATTTCATACATGGTTTGTACCCAATTACAATGTAAATATGTATAATGTACAGTACATCACAAGTACATTATATATGTTTAACTTGAAAAGCATGCTAGGCCTTATTAATTATTTATTTTCTTCATGCACACAATAGCACAACACAACAATAAAATAGCACTGTAGACTGTTGATTGTAAGTCTTTCATCAATAAAACTTTTACAAATATAATCAAACAGAAAAATATCTCAATTAATCAAACAACAACAGTAGCATTTACGACAACATATATGAACATTTAAAAACAACAATTATGAATCATAGAATAACGACAATGTATAATAGTAATTCAGTCAACATGACATGTTGAAATAATTATTTGAATTAAAAGTAAACATGGTTGAATTCATGTTGAATTTTCAGGGGCGGTTCATAATTTTCATTGGCTGAAAATAGCCTTAGAAAGAAATATTTACTCAGTTAATAGATTTAGTATATTTACGAAAAATGTTAACCGGTTAGTAATTAAATATAATAATCAACTAAACTATAAATTACGTTTATTTTTAAAGTGAATTAAGCAGATACAACTTCTGGGGGTTTCGAGTCTCGATCATTTCCACAAGTAAGTTTGGTTTCTAAGATATTATAAGAATCAAATCATTTTATTTTGACAGTACAACCACTGTATAGTAGCGTCATTAATCTAAACAGAACATTCTTACAAATCACAACTAAATTGTATCTATTTGATCTGTTAAGAAGTCCTTAACCCTTTAATAACATTTACTTAACAGAAGATCTTTCACCGCCTTCCCAAAGACAACAACATCATCAACATTCTCTTTAACTGAGGCAGGTAGAGCATTAAACAACTTACAGCATTGTAATTGGTATGTCTCTTAAAAAGTGAAGTTCTATGCTGTGGAATGTCAATAGAGCATTGTGCTACTAGAATTGTATTAGCAGCCATTCTAAAAAATGTATTCCATGATTATCAAAATGTCTAAAAATGTAATTTAAAACGATAATAATTAATATTCGGTGATGCCATGAACGAATAAAAGTAATAAAATATATAGTTAACATACGTTTCATTTTTTTGTGGGGTGAGAAAGAAAAAACTCATTCCCAGGGCTCTCGACTTCCCAAACGGTTCAGTAACATTTCGTCCCGGTAACATTTCGTCCCGCTGCCAATTTCCTAGAAAAAATGAACATTTCGTCCCTCTCAGTTTTACAAATTATTAAGCCAACTAATAAAGTAAAATATCGTCCCAACGAAAGTTTGACAAGGGTTGAGGAACGCAACTCAGGTAAACGAAGGTCCTCTGTGTCTTTGCACCCTTTCCCAGCTGGGAAATCTCCGTGGTATCGAGGAACGCAACGCAGGTAAACAAAGGCCCATTTCAATGTGGAACTGCCACAAGCGAAGGCATAGAACAAACAACGTTGTCGAGGGGTGGAATCACCGAATCAATGCCATTATGGGTAAACCACACCCCCACATAAGAAAACTAGTTTTATGTCTAAAAAAGGAAGCAGAGGCATCAGACTTGAAGATTATGAGGTTGGATCTCAACTTAGAGGGGGTAAAAAGAAAGAAGGCCTACGTGAAGATGGACGATCGCATTCAGAGAGCTACAGAAGACTTGGAAAAAGCGGGAGACTTAGACAAATTTTTAAGGAATGTTTCATATTTCGTGCAAATGAAATAACATGAACATTGCGGTGCAAAACGTGGCCATGTTGTGTTTTCCCAGCTTCATTTTTAGGAAAGATACTTCCTAGGTTTGATTAATGTCAATAATTTTACTATGTGTGTAGCTTCTATGTTGTAGTGTAATTTGTTTCCTTTTAAGAATGATGATTTTTTCCAGTTTGTTGAAATTATGTTTTTACTACATTATTTATGTGTTACTCAACTAAATATCAAGTTTTTATGTTTTGTCATGATGGTGTTCTAAAGAATGCAAATAGTATGTTGTAAATATATTATACTTAAGATTTTCGCCCTTTTACCAAATTAATTGAAAAGGTATACAGGTTTCATAGATTTTTGTGATGTAGTGTTACATTTTTGTTTTGTTTTTTGTTTGTTTGTAATTTTCAGTATAACATTAAAAAAAATTGCTTCATTTATGTTCTTACTATGTTAATTAACTGGTTGCTAATTTGTTTTATTAAATAAAAACAACATATTTTGAAACAGAAATGACTGGTGTTAAACGTTTTTTACTTTTATTCCACATGTAGAACTTAAATTTAAGCTGTGACGATAAATTGAAATTTTACAATCTCAAAGATGAATTTCAGTGATTTAATAACTATTTTAACACTATACTGAATAAAATTTTGAAATAATTTAATAAATTTAGCAAATTTAAAAGCATCATATCTAGTTTTGATTTTAAAAGTTTATAAAATCAATAATTTTTTACCCAATTAAAATTGTTTCTTAATAAACTATGTATATTTTATATTTTTCATTTCTTGATATCGATATTTATGGTTTTTTATGAAATCAAACAGTTACTATTTTTTTCAAAATAAACTTTAAACCATGCAAGTTTTATTAAAGTAGTTGAAATTCTCGTCGGAAATATTTGTTTGAGGTCGTATATTTATTTTTCCCCATTCTGGAAATAGCAGTGTTCTCATATTACTAATATGCCTATTTTAAACACATATGTGAATCCTATTTTTACTGTATATTGATTTTTACATCAGATTATATTGGATTATATTATCATATGTACGTTAGTAATTTTGATATGTCGCCATGCCGTGAATTTAGGGTTTTAGTTATGTTTTTTACCTCTTTACAAAGAGGATAACATTATCTAATAAACTGTGTTGTAAATTTTTTTAGATAAAAATGTGCCAATGTATTTTTTTAACGAGATAAAACCATAAATTAAAAACAAAAAGTTTAAGGCTTGGTGATATTATGAAATAAGGATTGTTCTTTTTATACTAAAGTCAGTATAGCTCAGGGTCTGCAGATATTTAAGTATTTTTAATTACCAACCGCTTTTATTTTCAATCTTTTTTATTGAAGAATAGTAGTAAAAAATAGACTGCCAACTTAATTTTTATTAGCTAAGGAATTGATAGTGTTTGCCGATTGAGAGGAGGGTGGAAGACAAGCACAAGTATAAAACGTATGAGGGTCCTACAAACAGTTTTTGTAGACCTGTCAAACATACAATAGCATATGTGCCGGGACGAGATGTTACCGGGACGAAATGTTACCGGGACGAAATGTTACGACACCTCCCAAACTACCCACTAAAAAATCATTTTCTACTAAGACTGGCCAAGAACCGCTTATCACATTACTTTAAGCTAGGCTAATTTGTTGTTTGCCTTTAAAGCATTCCAAAATCTATACCACTATTTAGCAGTCTAGATCTACCTTTTTCCCAAAGTATGACCTCACAACGGGCTACATTGCACCAGGTATCTTCCCCTGGGAGCAAGCCACCTGCACAGTCGAATACCCCTGATCCGGGTTGGCCATGGACCACCGCAGTCAGAGTGACTCGTGTCAGGCCCCAACGTTCACGCTGGAAAAAACTGTGCTCCACTGTGTCCACAAAATACCAAATATCAACTAATATTTGTTTTGTTTTTTGTTTGTTTGAGTTTAGACTAAGACATTCTTTAAAGTACAATTATTATATACTTTTAAGATTTAATAGGATATCTATTTCGGAAATATATGCTATTTTCTCACCAAATATTCTAAAAATAAAATGTGTGACAATGTACTTTCAAGATTAGCAGTACAGTATATACGAATACAAAATATGCCACGGCATTTAGGTAATATATTGTTGTCACAACTAAACACTTGGGATCCGCAATGCCAGCAAGGCAAATGTATCATCAATAATGGATAAGCAATCCAACATATACACCGAGTGGTGGAGACGTCGGGGGATTCCAAACCGTCTTCCAGCTAAATCCCCGAACAAGGAGCTTTGCCGGTAATCTCGCCCGTCCAGCCCACTATATTTCAATACCAGTAATTAAGCTGACCAGAGCCCATCTTATAACACTTAAGGATAACAAGTCTGTGGAGAGCTTCGTTAGTAACGGACCTTGTTTCTTGTCCTGTCGGTAGTCCAGTAATGACAAACTGTATGCCATGATTAAGAAAACTTTAAAATTTTTATAATATAATTATGGATTGATAACAAATATTATAATCATACAAGGGTACATGTTTTCAACGATTTAAAAAAAAAAATTGCCATGTCCTTTTAGATAAGAAATAGGGGACACCCCTGCACGCCTCGTGTGCCAACCAGTCTCATTAAACGTATGCCCTAATAAACATAAGCGATCATCTGTGCTGTACATCATTATAAATAAAAAAAAATTAAATTGTTGGTATTATTTTTCTTATTAGCTGTTTTTTTATTTGATTAATGTCGAACTAATGCCATTGTTATTCATTTATGAGTAATTTCTTTAAAGGCTGTTCCTACCCTTTATGAATACAATTAAAATGACTCAATTCGTGAGCGATATTTCAATTCTTCGAAACAAGATATCAACAGTAAAGTTTATAGTTTCACTTTTGCTCATTCAGATGATAACTTCATTGGTATGTACTAATAACAATAGAAAATGGCTTTATTTTTAAAACGTTTTACAAAGTGTGAACATGGGACTAAAAATCTTTACATTTAAACATTGGAACTTAAGTTAAATAATCATTGTCATTAAGCATAGTATCACATTTTTTTATCGTATATTTTTTAAGTTTTCTCTCTTTTTCACAATCTGAAAATTTTTTTGCTAGGCTGCCTCATTACTGCTGGACTGGTGGGTTGTTATATATTTCAGATGTTATTAATGTTTTGTTAACCTCATAAAATTGTTTGTTATTTCTTTTCTAGTTCATATTGTTACCATTGTGTTGTTATCTTATTGTTATGGTTAATAATGTTAATGGATTATCTCTGATTTCTTGTTAATGTTTTCAAATTTTATATCTCGTTACTCTTTCTGAATATTACCTTTAGCTTTTCAACAAATTATGTTTTTTCACAGTGCAAGTGAATGTATAGTTGTTGATGTAGACTTTTGATTGAGAATCATTGTTTCTTCTAGCCTTAAGTCATCTATTCTTATAACAATGTAAATTGGTGTAATGCCGTTGGTATAATAAATAAATAAATAATCAAAACTAAATCATTTTAATAGTGTTCAAATACTGTTTAAATTATTACAGCATCAATCTGATGAATTCAAATACAAAATAAGACTCACACGTAAAATTCATCCATTTTCTCGTGCATTCACTCATTCGACCTCGATCTCAGACTCCTATCCACAACATCGGATTACAAAAACGTCGTGAATCAAGCTCAATTATTCAAGGTTTTAAACTCGGAGACATTGTATTCCATTCTCTGCAGGAAAAAAAGTTGTATAAATTGAAGGCCTGTAGTATTCATCGTGCTGTGATTCTGAGCGTGTCTCCTTAGCACCTCAGAAAAGGTATAAACACAAGTAACATTCAATAGTGTGTTGCGTAATTATTTCCCCAGTTTGCCATGCGATGGCCGGGCCAACACCTTGTCAGTCCCTCCATTATTCCTCCCCAATCCTCAAGGATAAATATAGTAATTATTAAGAAATATTTATAAACATGTACTTTAGTTGTAATGTATATAACATTCTCGCTGATACGTTCGCTGCAGCCATAATAAAGGGGCCTCTGTTTAGATTTTTATCTGTGTAAGCACCAACTTCAGAGTTGAACTGTGTGAGAGGTATTTAGGAACGTTCCTCATTAGGCACCATCAATAAAAAATTTTTTAAAGTTAGAGCTCTGAGATCGGATAAATTTAGAATGTAATTTTGAATTTAATATTGAGATGTGTGCATCATACATACCTTAAATTGAATAAATAAAATCAAATCAATAGTTTTGACAGGTTATGACTTATTATTATGAAAATTATGTAGATAAGTAATAAATAAATCATACGCCATTTATGATTGAATTATTATAGTACTATATAATTTTCTCAACACTTTTAAAATAAGCTAAGCCACAACATTAAAAAATTCATTTTATTTTTTGAAAAACGTGGTAAAAAATTAAACCATGTTGATTTAATAAGTATGCGTGCTAGCACAGAGGTAGTCTGTAAACAATTTTACTCCACAGTAGTGTCATTTTGTTAATAAAGTGAGGCCCATAAACTGTTGACAAGATGTTGACAAAGCCGTTAACAAAGCTTACATAACCACGCCCATGTGACATTTGCAGTAAAATGTACAATCAGTTGAGGGTGTGGCGCTTTCAACGGATTAAAGATAACAAGATCAACATTTATAAAACGTAATATCGTAAGGAGGGTTATAAAGTTTACCTGACTCTATTAGTAGTATTAACGACGGATAATTTATAAATAAATATTTACGAATTTTTATTAAAATAACCTACAATATAAATCCTATATTCGGGGAGTTTATGAATTAACTGAAGAAATTATCATTTGAGTACGTAACTCCAAAACAATATTGCTCAGAGTGCTGTACTTCGGACAAAGTGTTGTGGAGATTGTAGACGATATATCCTACGCTCGGTCCTCTTTATACAGATATGGCGTCCGCTCAATGGCTGTTATCAGCATAGATACTACTAAAGAGGTCTAGGGTGTCCGTGTTGGATGGTATCAATGTCCGAATGTTGTTCAGGGGAGAGAACTGAGTACCAGAGTTGTCAGTTAGTGGTTCGGATTCCACGTATAGCTTTAGGTCCCTTAGTTGCCCTGGCTATTATGCTATTAATAAATTACTGTTTGTTAGGAACAGTCAGACTTAGTCAGTAACAATGACTACACTCGTTAATATACACTCATCAAACTCACTCACTCCTAATATTCGTCCTTAGATGGACGTCTATCTAGATTTGGAGTATATACCTTAGATTAAAGTCTAATGATAAATAATTAATAATCTAATTTGATCGCAGATACTTACCTAATACAGTTTTTGTTAAAACAAACTGCTATATAAGACTGTTTAATGTATAATTCAAATTAATAAAAATAATCCAACGCTACTTGGTTCGGATTCCACGTAATCCGAACCTAACCTAACCTAACCGATATTAATAAATAAGTCTTTCTGAGGAACAGTTGACCTTAGTTAGTAACAATGACTACACTCGTTCATCCACACTCATCACAGTCATTCGCCCCTCATATTCGCCCATATCTTGACGATCGGTGTCTTACTGATAATGAATAATAATGTTGAGTCAGCAATAATTTTTAATTTTGATTCCCAAATTTATTTTAAGAATTCTTGCAAAAAATTTTTGTGGTAACTTCAAATTAAGTAAATAATGTGCAAAACGCGCCTTTGTTAAATAGTTAATGTCTGTGGAGATGACACTAGGGCTGCGTCATCCCCAGCTTCTTAAATATTCTCTGAATTTAGAAAAGCTACGTAATGAAGTTAGTGTCATTAATTAATTAAGACTTTTAATGACAACATTGTCGTTAAATCTTTGTTTCCTCGCTTATGTTCACTTATAAAGTTAAGCTTTAACCTCAAATCTTGATAATTTGTGGAGATTATTTTTTTGCTTTAATATTGTTAATTACTCCCAACTATCTGAAAATGTATTTTTACTATTACATTTTGTTTTTAGTTTATTTTATGAAAACAAATTTGATATACCGTATGTTTTCTGTAGTGTTGGAATGTTTTTAATGAGTAAAGTCAGTGATTTTTAAGGTAAAGGTTAAAAAGTGTATTTACTGATTCCTCGGCATCGTTCACGTTATTTCTTATTTACTTGAAATTTTATTAGGTTTTAAGGTTTAAAAATAAACGCTAAGATTTTTTTTCGTAACATGTGAGTTTTGCCTTAACTATAAATTTACATTCCTTGGTAAATGTTTCTTTCAATAAAACATTTCAAGTTTTTTTAAATAAAATACAAAACGGTAGGTAAAAAACAAAAACAAAAGAAACAGCCCCTAAGTAATGCATATGATGTACTGACCGACCCAAAGTGGCAGTTAGCTGAGCTAATGTTACCGTACAGTTGTAGGCTGGTCTGTATGCTAATGTGAGAACGTACAAGGCAATGCTCCCTCATTTCATTCCATAGACATGTGAAAGGTACTCTAGAGATGGCAAGCTTAGCTACTCCTCCACACTTCACACTTCTCTTTAACCAAGCCCGGCATATCATAATGGCTTAATAATGTGTCGTAACACGTCCTCAGGTATTTCAACCCACCCTCGTTCAATCAGATGGGTGGGAGCGAAAGGCACCGGACTCGGGAGGACTAAGACAAAAAAACACAAGTTACGGTCAAAATATAGTTTATTGTAAAAGAAATGTTTTAATATTTTGAACTATAAAAGGAAAAACATGTTGGGCCCAGTTATTTACTTAAAAACTGGGCCCGATTCTTACTTTAAAAGTTATGAATTTTCAATTAAATTAAACTATAACATTTCTAACAACGGATGATTTAAATAAGAACTAACAAAATATAATGATATCCTTGACAAATATATAACAATAATAAATAAATAAACACCAATGAATAAACAAGAAAAAACAGCAACAAGAAAACAAATGAAGAAAAGATAACAAATCATGAGAGGCATCATAAATTACGTAGCCTCGGAAGAAAGAAATCTGGAAGGTTAAAATTGAAAAGTTAAAAAAATTTTTAAATAATAATTACACCGATTCCAGTGGACGAGACTGAGTGGCTCGTAGTTTGAAAAACTTTTAATTACACACCCCTGTAAAACCCCGTTAGGAAAAACTTTAAAACCAGAAAAAAAATTTAAAAATAAATAAAAATGAAATCTAAATCAGCATGTCTCTTTTAAAACCCTCACCCTCTTCTTCTTCCTATAGTAAAAGTCCCCGAAAGCCCCCCCCCCCCACACACACACACACACACACACACACACACACTTAAGTTCACAGTAAAAACACAAAACCAAATAACTTTTTTTCTTTTTCTGTTCTATACTTCATCTTCTTCTTTTTATTTTCTTTTTTTTTAGACAAACCATAACTTTCTGCCCGGGAGGTTGCAGAAATAAAAGGAAATTAGTCACCTGCATCCTGAAGACTACTGCCTGTGGAAACGGTTAATGGAAGTGGGAAGATGGTGGAAGCTCCCTCTGGGCAGAGAGGATGGCCTAGTGGTAGGCCCAGCCCGTAGGTCCTCAGCTGCATCCCCAGGCGACATCTAGGAAGATTTGCAGGTGACGACCATCTCCCGTCCTGAAGCCTGGAGTGAAAAGCTGAATCGACCCCACAGTAATGAAAGTAACAAAACCTAAGAGAGGAAATATATATAATACAATGAGAGGTATATAGAAATAACAATCAAGGAAAACAAAAGTAAAAAATTACCCAAAATGGGTTGTACCTAAAATTATGAACTACAAAAATTACTATTTTTTTAAAGAAAATAATCAGGTGGAAGTGGACTCAAAACAAAACAATTTACACAACAGGAAAAAATATACAAATTATTGCTAAAGCGTGTAAAATAAGGCAAAATCCCGAATCGTAGACTAGGCCTAAAATATGAATCATCCGCAAAAAGTAAAGTTAACAAGTTCAGTCAAATTTTGACATTACTAAAAATAAATAACAAACGAGAACGCACAAGAATAAATACAATCAAATAACATTAACAACGAAACCTACAAACAATACCTGAAAATATAGGCTAGGCATGTCTTAAGTGACGAGTGCAGAAATAATAATAATAATCCTTTATTGTCGTAAAACTGTGGGACAACATTGACAACGTCATTTTACAGCTAAATGCCAAGTCGGTACTAATACTATCTTAATTTAAGTACATTTAAAATAAATTTAGGGCAGGTATTTATAATTACAAGCAAAACAACAGAGTCTAATTTGTATTTACTTTAAAATTAGTTTTAGAACAAAGTTTAAATAATAAAATAATACTAGGAATGATACAATTAATAACAAGGCAAATAGAACAAGGACCATAGATAAAACATCGAGCATGAAATGCTTTTAATGAAATCGAAATATAAGATTAAAATTCAATTAAACCCAAACTAAGAAATTCGTTAATTGAGTAAAAGGGGTTATTGAGTAACCAGCAGTAAAACTTACATTTAAACTCTTTCGGTGAATACTTATTAATTAAATGTATAACTTTGTTGTATACTTTGATTGAGATCACCGGGTGATTGGATAAGCTTTTATTCAACCTATGAAAACCAAAAGTAGCTTTATTGTTGTTACGGGTTTCATAACTAAAATTTTGTCTTACGTGTATGTACTCTTGATGACTAAAAGTATATTGTACGAGTACTATGTCAAACAGATATAGGTTTATGACTGTTTGAACTTTTGTGAGAATAAACAGAGGCTTACAGTGTTCTAATAGGTCTGAATTCGTAATTATTCGAATTATCTTTTTTTGAAGGATCAAAACTTCAGACACTCTGCTACCCCACAGAATAAGCCCATATCTAATTAGAGATTGAAAATGCAATTACCTTATTAATTACCTTAAGGTATGCAAAATATGCATACCTTACATAACTGCTACTAACACAACACGTGAGACGTCTTATAAAATATATAATGCTTGACAACTTAGTTGTCAAATAATCTATATGAAGTCCCCATGTTAATTGATGATCAAAGTGTATTCCTAAAAACTTTATGCTCATGACATTTTCAATGTTATTTACTATGCCTAGTGTAGTGTAGTCATAAGAAACCTTTCCTTAAATAACAAAAATAAATAAATAAGGCAGTGGAACATGAAATAAATTTACAAATAGATAAAATTCCCATGAAAAAATATATGTAACAAGAAATAAAATAACCTATAAATCGGCAGCCATGTGATTTATCTACAGGACAAAATGAATTAAGATGAAGTGCGCAACAGCGACTTTTTTTATAAAACCTTACATACATTTGTATGTTTAACCTGACATTTATATGGACGTGAAGGATAGTTTTATATAAGAGTACTTCGAAAAGATATGGGAACCCTCTTATAAAATATATGATCTTAATATAAAGTGTACATAGGGTTAGATGGATATAATTAATTCATGCTAATTAATAACCTGAGACTAAATCATTTTCTGCAACATAGTATAATCAATGAAACATAACAATTATGAAAGATTTGTTTTGGATCGTGCGTTATTGCTAGTCCGTGAAAACTGCATGAAACCCCCAAACGATAAGTTGAAATAAAAATATTACATGAATATAACCATCCTATAGAGTAAATAAGTTTATATATATAAGGTTGTCAGTTTGATCCCAATCAGAGTCATAATACATTTTGAGAAGGATCAGCTGATAATCACCGACTGTTCATTTGTCGTTGGGCTATTATTAATTAATGATACTTTCTAAGGAATAGTCGGCCTTAGTTTGTAACAATGACTACATTCACTCATCTACACTCATTCGAAATCCATATTCACCCATATCTTGACGATCGGCGTCTTATGAATAAATAAATAAAAGTAGAAAAAGTAGTTTTATTGCACATATCTCATGTATAATATATATATATATCTCATATATATATTATATATATATATATATATATATATATATATATATATATGAGATATGTGCAATAAAACTACTTTCTAAACTTTACTTACACAAAACTGGGGAGATATTCACGAGAACTGTCAGATATGAAAGTATTTTTTAATAATAAATATGAGGGGGGATGAAAGCATACGTTTTTAGATTTGTTAATTATGCGATATTTTTTATAAAAATTTCACTTATTCAATCAAATTATGCTAAGTAACTGGCGATCTCACAAATCAGCCTGAAGCACTTAGACAATGCCAGACACAGGTGTTGTTTCTCGGTGGGTTCAAACTTACTAAATCACAAATATCAGCTGTCATTACATCTTAAGCTGAATAGCATTGCTGCTTTACCTTTTATCTGAATAGCATACCTCCTAATACTTAACTAAGCGTTTTAAGATTTTAGATAAGAGGATGATTTCCTTAACATTTTCCCCTGTCAATTTAATATCCACAACACAACAACGAGACCATGTTTTGACACTGACTCAGGTGGCAAAACAATTAACGCTTTGCTTTTTAAAATTTAGTTGACTTACAAATATTCTTACCAAGATTATATTTAAATGCTTAATCACATTCGTTTAAGTGCTAATCAATATTTACTTATTGTTTTAAATACTTTTTTATTTCTTGTTTACTAAATTTCTGTTACATAGTAAATTAACTTTAATTTAATTCGCAGTTTAATACAATTTACTTTATCCTTTAATTTATTAACGAAAATACAACATATATTGATTCTGGGTTTCCACAATTATACAACAATACAGAGTGGAAAAAATATGGAAACTTTTTCAGAATAATGTTATTTTTTCCATAAGACATAAGACGTTTATTTCCAATTAGAATACAATGATGTACATAGGAATTGTCATTAATGATACATCCATCTGGAACAATACTTAATCAATAATAATATTCTAAAAATCTATTAATTAGTCCTAGTAAGTACAGAGTTTAAATTAATGGCCCTATTTCATCATTCATGAACTCTTCTATTGAATAAAAAGCGCTATCCATCAAAAGCCTCTTGACCTTCCTTAAAAATGATTTATCAAAATTGATGATTGTATTTTCTTTGATGAATTATTTATTATTCTGCATGTTGTGTAATAAGTAGACCGCTCAAATTTACTGGTGCTGTGGAATGGGTAGTATATATATTGCTGTATTGTGTTATAATTTGAATTATAAGGATTGGTAAATTTATTTTTATTTTTAATATAATATTTACAAATTTCAAAAACGTATAGGCTTGGAAGTGTTAAGATTTTCCTTGATATAAATTCTGATCTACAATGATATCTGAGTGGCTTTTTGAATAATATCCTAATAGCTTTTTTTTGTATTTTGAAAATCCTGTTAAATTGTTCTGCTCCCGTGCTTCCCCAAACGACTAATCCATAAGTAGCTAAACTTTGAAAATTAGAAAAATAGACTCTCTTAATTACATCATCAGATACACAATTAGATAAAACTTTCAGAGAAAAACAAACTGAATTAAGTCTTTTAGCCAAATAGTCAATAGACAGTTTATTTTTTTTTAAATAATCGTGTTCCAAAAAGTATAATTTTTGATCAGAATAATTTAATTAAACCCGTTAATTAGTGGAGATATGATATTGTTCAAATTAGTTACTTTGAAATTCAAATGCCGGCTACTCTGGAAAGGATAAACCTTTCGAAGTCCTGTTTGCGGCAATTAATTTCTCTTGAATAGACCTTACATTAGATAATAAACTTGGCCTAGGCTTAAGTTGAAGATTTTCGTTTAACTCCTCACGGGCCGTCCCCATGAAAAGATGAAATGTCGCCAATGGCGTTAAAAAGTATGTTCTTTGTAACCATGATAATTTACAAGCTTTCACTTTTACAAGTGAAGACATACAAAAGTTGTGTTTCCATATTTTTCCACCCTGTATATTGCCAAATATTAGTACCTATTTAAGACGATATATTTTATTCAAATGATTTAATTATATCGTAGTCAAACTAGAAATAAGATAGAAATAAATTTGAAAATTCTCAAGTCGACAGAAAAGTAAGTTTCAAACATGCCACAAATACAAAATTAGATTTTCTGATGTGTCGGGAAGTTGTGGTACAAGTCAAGATGTCGGAAGATTTATGTTCCGAGGTTTGTTGGTCCGTATGCCGGACACAGCCTCTAAGCCGACAATCCCCTAATGGCATTGTACAGTATGTAAGGCGCGGTCCACCCCTGGGACCCACCCCTCAAGACATAGTTACTGCACGTCCCACACTTGTAATATTTTCCATAAATCATCCTTCGGCTGTCCACCTCACCCTTCCAATCCGCCCTTCTGTTTGTTATTGATTTGCCAACATTCATAGACATGGTAGGGGCGATGTGTCTTCCACTTGGACAGGTTCACAATGAACACGCCAAGAAGACAAATGACTCCATGTTTACTCGCCTTTCTTCATTTCCTACTTTTGTTGACTTTCAGTAGCCGCCTCCGTGGTTGTTCACGTTTTAAATTTGTTAAAATATTGTGGTTTCTTAAATAAAATCAAAATAAATAAATAGGGCCTTTATTTCCAGCGTTCTTCAAACATACAGACACTATATAAGAATACAACCCATGTCAAACAACTCAATAAATTATAATACATACATGAAAAAAGCTTTTAATAATACATAAATAAACTGAAACATAAATTATTCACTACGTCTAAACGTAGTTATTCTGACATTCTACTTATTAAAATATCCTTGGCATTTTTCTTAAAACTGGGAAAACTATTATTACCAATAGTCCTCAACAGAGAGACAGTACACGGCCCTGAGATCAATGTTGGCTAATGTCGTCAAACTTCTTTAAATTTAACAAAAATCGGAAACCACTGTTCTTAAGTCTTGATAGAAGGTGCAGCATTATCCTAAGTCAAGATACTTGCAAATGCTGGAAGGTTTTAATAAATTATTGGGAAAATCATAGTTTGACAATCTCCACCTTGGCAGCAGTGGATAAGACTAATTTTAACCTGTGCTTAATCTTCAGCCTACACACATTCTGCAGACAGGCATGTCTTACGTGATCTGCGAAGGTATGTTGGAAATCCATATTAACTCCTAGTAGTTTAAGGAATGTACATGGAGCTAAAATATGGCCAGCTAGGTAAATTTGTCATTCTTGATGTCTCACTTGCAGGAAAAAGGGCTAGTGCCCATGATCTTCCGACCAGATTTCAACCCTACAAAGGTCTTTATCGACCTGACGAACTGCTTCATCAATCATGTGGGGTGCGTAAGAAAAGAGTGTGAGTCATCAGTACATTAATAAAGAGAACAATGACTTAACTGTTATATAATATCTGCAGTGTATAGTGTAAATAGTATCGGTCCCAAGCAGCTTCCTTGAGGGACCTCGACACTTAAGACAGAAAGTAGTTTTTGAATACTTGGCTACTATAAAATAACGCACTAAAAGGTAAATAAACTGCATAATCAAGTTTGTTCATGAGTTCGAAGAGGTGACGATACTTAAGTCTTTTTGTTTGTTCAATTGCCAAGTCCAATTGTTGAGTTTATGCGTCGCCATCGTTCAAACACAACATCGGCCAAATTAGCACATTATTTGTCATATTAATGCTATTAAAACCCAATAAATTTAATGAAAATTATAAGGGAGTTAATGTTATTATTTTTGAATGCATTGGCAATAATAACTTAAAATTAATATGTTATAAAATAAAGTACAAATAATTAAATATATTAGTTTAGTACGAACGAATTTAAGGTTTTACTAAAGATGAAATTCTTTTCAAAGTAAACTTACAAAAATGTAAAAATTATAATATTCATGAATAACGTAGAATAAAATATATGTATATATGTTTAATGTGTTTTTTTTAAGGAGTCATGTTTTTGAAAAAAAATGTATGTGTTTATTTGGTCATCGGAATAAATTTTTTTTTAATTTGCCATCCAAAATTGGATGTGTTGACGAATTAATATGTTTTATTTGGCAAACCTGGCATTTGTAGTGAAGCTATATCGAGTAAAATAATTCAGATTGTCAAATCTCACATGCAGCTTTATGGCAACTAGCTACTAACTTTAAAACATACAATGTTTTAATACGGATTACAAATAATGACATTACACGAGATTAAGTTAATTTCTCAGTAAAGCACGAAGAGTAAAATATTTACTGATATAACATTAATTTACTCGTGAAATGGTACAGTTAAATTGTTTGTGAAGAATCTATTGCTGTATATTACTGCCGGTGGGATATTTCGTGACGTATGTACCGAAAGGTTTTAATTTATTTAATAATCTTTCTTAATTATGCGTTATGTTTTTGTTTGTTTTACTTCAAGACGAACCCTATGGTTGACTTCAACTTTACGTATGATAACTGAAGATGGTCAATACTAGTTAAAAAATACGTACTATTAATTAATTGATCTTCGACAACCCGTTAGAGCTGCTGAACGGAGCAAAGTAAGTAGTGTTTTCTTACAATTAATCCTTTCATGGCTAGAGAACAAACTTCAATTTGATTTAACATCTATAACAATCTGTTATATACCCATTTACATTTGTTACCCCCCCTCCCCCAACTACGTAGGCTACATACTTCTGCACTTATCACAGTTATTACAAATGACGACAATTCAGGTAGATAACAGTTTACATCTGAAGGAAATATATTTTAGTACTTACAGATTTGGCAATACAAAACAAGTGAAAACTCAAAGATTAAAAAGGCCCACAGTTCAGACATGTAAAGTCTGCATTTATTGGGGAGCCGATGGCCGAGCGGTCTTAGGTGTCAGGACTTTGAGCTTGGGTTAGAGATATCAATGGTTCGAATCGGGCCTAGACAAGAAGATTTATCAGTAATATTCACCTTGTACTGTACTGGCTCGCCCCCTTAATATGTCTGAATAGTTTACTAGCACAGATTAATAGTCTATGAGAAATGGACAAAGTAAGGCTAAGAAGGAGATCGGCTTTTCCTTAACAAAACATAGTAGGGAATAATCTACACGCCAAGTGGTGTTTTAATATAGAACGTGTAAAATTTCCACCTGCGTTGTATGTTGAGCTAGGGAAATCCACAGAAGTATGTCATCCAAAATGTATGGTTCCATCTGTAGCAGGAGGATTGATGCTGGAACTTTCATCACGCCACGTCGGTTAGTCCAGTACTCCAGGTCTGGCAAGATTGCATGTATGCGAAGGGGGATTAATTGAATTTTGGAACAGGGAATCTCAGGTGGATAGATATAACCTGTTACTTAACCTTTTCTAGGTTAACAAGTTTATTTAATATAGTAAAATAACGGATTGTATGATGGAAACTAATACAAGGTTATAGACATATGGGATTATATTTTTTCAAAGACAAAATTATAAATCAACAAAGTATTACTATATAAAATAGAAACTAATAAAAAAAGTAGGTACATACGTTGATATATTTATTATTCAATTGATATTATTTAAGGTTTTTTTAGGTAAACAATAAACGCTTTTTCGATACTTTACGACTATAAACGGTTAATGTATTATGCGCCTCTCCTTCCAGAACAACGCTCCTCCTGAACACAGCATGATACATTAGTAAACTACTCATAATTTTCTAATTTAAAAATGGAAAAATTCTTTGAATATCTATTTGAAGTCGCAAATGAATTAAACTATTAATTTTCTTCTGTTGCACCGATATATCACACTAATTAGCAAACCCAAGAACGCATCAACATTGTCAGAGAATCTGTCATTTATTTGGTTCTGACCCTTGTTAGAGGAGAGGACGTGGAACCAGTATATTCAGTGTATTCAGAGGCTGAATATACTGAATATATTGACTTCAGTATATTCAGTATATTGGAATATACTGAACCAACCTCATATATGGAATATTGGAATATATGGAAGCAACCTCATAAGTATATTGACTTCCAGAGGCTGAAGTCAAAAAATACTTATGAGACCTATGGAATGCCTGTGTGGATGCTAAAAACTGCTAAAAGTATTCTGGCACCACTCACAAAATTATTAAATCTTTCTTTTACTTGAGAAGAATTTCATGATTCCTTGAAAACCGGTAAGGTTGTTCCAATCAACAAAAAGGAAGACCCAACCATAGCTAGCAATAACCATTCTTTATAAGTTTTGCCAGTTATGAGTACGTTTTTCTGAGTAAAGATATTATTTCTCGAAAGACTTATAAGTTTTTTTCAACCTATGCAACTCTGAGACAAAAACAATTTGGCTATAGGAGAAATTCAAGCTACGACAATTAATTGATGTGGGGAAAAATGTAATGACCAATATTTATGAATTATCTTAAAGATGGGGATGGTAAGTTAAATTATTTTTAATGGATTTTTGTGTCATTATAAGTTATAACCATTTAAAATTATCTTAATCTATACTTAAATTAATTTCTCCAATGTTAAGTAAGATAATGATTGGCGGAAAATTATTGGAGGTTCTCAATGCTTCAAGTGTTTTAAGGAACAAGCACAACTTTTCGATAGGAATAAACATTTCTGTTGTCTTCAGGTATTACTTACTACCTTAGTCTACATTTACAACTTGATTTTATTTTCTTAACCCATAACAATTTAAGAAAACTCTTAAAAACTACATTTGTATAGACTACGGTTGACTGTTAAGAAACAAATCTAGTAAATGTAGATTAAGGTAACATCTGAAGACGAGATGAGTTTGTATATCTGTCGAAACTTAAGCCATTGAAGCATTGGAAATCTCCAATCATTTTCCATCAACTACGAATAATGCAATGCTACAAATAGCTGTCAAACAATATTAAGATAATGTTTTTTTTTTAACTCAGATTTTAAAGCATTTGATAAATAATGTTAAATAATTTGGCATACTAACGAAATGTATAATTCTTATATCACTAATGAATATCAGCTTTTGACGTTTAGATATTAATCTATAAAACACCTCCCATGGTTGATACGACGACAAATAAAAATTCCACAAAAAGACGTCTGACGTAGAAAGGAACAATTTTCACGAGTTTTTAATAATACTGGAGCACCGGTGTTTCACGGGCATCATATGTTTGGCGGTTCAATCAATTTGTGCCAACGGAGGCGGAAGGCATGCTCAAGATAGCAACGATAACAGAGTTACGCATCAATATTACACGTGAGAACAGGCAGCGTCATTTATCAATTTGGGGAGAAAGCCTTTACCCCAAGGCTGACACGGCTCGTATCCACATACACGTACTAAGCTTCGTCTGTAATGGCTTTTGGATTCCTTCCCCGGAGTAAACAAGTTGGGCGCACCTGTTAGGCTTTTACCAAAAAGTTGGGCCTTACGTATTCGGATATCGGCACTGAATAGTTTTATCGATTTGCAAGTCCAAATCGATAAATTAATTTTTAACGATATTTGGGCCAGTGATTATATTTTTTAAATACGCCTTTTTTATTATGTTTTTTTAAGTAGTTGCCAATCTCCTTTTAACATTATTCTGTCTACTTCCTATATAATTTTGATCTGTGCGAGGAACTTATTCAGACAGAGTAATGCGGTGAACCAGTACAGTACAAGGTGAATATTACTGAAAAATCGTCCAGTCCAGGCCGGACTCGAACCAGCGTTATCTTTAACCCCGGTTAAAGTCGTTTTGACTTAGACCGTCGGACACCGCCTCGCAATATTTAGTAGTTACAATATGTGTACTTCGACATTCAAGAATATCATAGATGAAGAATATCCCACTCTTTATTAGCGAATTCAGTTAAAGTTTTAAAATATTTTATATTTACTTTGTATTTACGTTTGTTATTGCTGACCGTAAAACTAGCACAATAATAATAGGCCTACCTGATGATTTCCAGACTTTTATAAGACATTTGACCAAAATTCTGTGAAACTTGTTATTTGAGATTCTATAATCAGTTTACGTTCAAACAATAAAGTGGATTAAAGTTGAAGGTAAAGGTTAGTTTTATATTGTAGGAAACAAATTTAATTTAAATAAGGCATTTTGTTTCACCATAGAGAACTGGATCATTGCATTATGAGCAACGAGAAATTTTATTCAGTTGTTATTAAGTATAACGGATAAATAGTGAACATTCTTTAAAAGCATGTTAATTATTGATCTGTTGATTGACATTATTTAAGTAACAGATATTATTTATTATTGGATAATTTAGTTTTCATACACAAAGACTGCATTAAAATAATAACTATTATACATAAATAATAGAGTCTTCATTGTAACATATTATGTCGGAGTTGTGATTAAGTGGTTCGGGCTTCGGACTGTGAAGAAAATTATCCAAGATTCGAATTCCTAACTGATCTAACGGGTAGAACTCCGCTCGCTGGCTTAAGTTCACGTTCTATCATGCTGATGTGAAATACAATGTAGGTAAAAACTCTACTTATATTCTGTATATTTTAGCATAAACCGTTCGTTGGACAATATTGTGTCTGCTTATTAGTTATAATCACTGAACTAAAATAGTACAATTTTATTAAAAAATAATAATTATGTTGTAATGACCAGTCATATTCCTAAAATACATGCACTATACACACCGTACTTCCAGTCTTTTTTATTAGTCACTCACAGAGAAGAAGAAACAGAGGTCACATCCAATAGTGCGCTAAATGCATGTCGATTTTATATTTCTTCAGTTTGCCATGCGACGGCAGGGACAACGCCTCGTTGTCCCCCCCCCCCTTATTTCCCCAAACTCCTCAAGGATAAACATAACAATTGTTACTAAAGATGTATAAAGATTTACGTTAGTTGTAATCTACATATAACTACCACTGAAGCGTTTGATGTGGCCAAACAAAGTGACCTCTGTTTTCTTGTTCAATGGCCACATGTACACGACTTGATTACAATTTCGTCCATTTTACTTGACAAAGCAAACCAGCATCGTCTGCACAATGTTATCAGAACTAACTTACAAAAGTGGTTAAAGCTGACATGAGCCCGAGATTTGGACGTGTGGAGAAAGTTAAGGTGAAAAAAGCTTCGTATTAGAATTAGGAGAGGGGTAAGTGGCAGATTTTCTCAACCGGCGCTGCGTATCGGGAGCCGCGCTAAGCTTGTTTAGTCTACTAAAGGAAGTATGAATATTTCTCTATCTCTTTTTGCTACTTATGGATGTGTACTGGCTTTGTAGGTTGGGGGCTTTGCCTCCAAACCCCCATTGCAGGCTTGGTTAAATTTTGACTTAAAATGATCACAAACTAAAAAGTAGGTAAATATCTAACCAAGTTTATAAATTTTGTAGGGATTTCACAAACGATTATGGGTAGCTTGACAAGATGATCAAGCACAACCCAAATAAGTCAGTGGCTACCCCAGATGTCCCCGGGAACCAGATTACGACATTAACTACTCAAGTTGATCAAGGATAGTCATCTAAGATGAACACGGGCTACCAAAGTAGTATGATAGTAGGGTATATTACAGAAATAGATGTAACGACATGTATATTGCACAACTAAGTTCGTGGCCAGGAAGTTGACCACCCTTGAACTGATGTTTACGTACGGGGCCGGTCAAAGAGACTATTTCCGTATATCTTTTCGCTTCGTATACAGTAGATAAGTATTAATTGTTGATATCAAGATATGTTCTTCGCGTTGATTCAGTCCTGACGTTTATAAAACTCGATTGCTACGATTGGTGACCAGAAATACGATAAACTTTCAACCAAAGCAGGGCCAAAGTGTTGACTTGGAACGTTCACAAGTTATTGGATAATGAATATAATTATTGGTGACCGCCGCCCATCGAACAGAAGTAATAATGCACGGGTATTTGAAAGTCCTGTTATGATAGACGATTTCTGCAGATTAACGATTACGTCAAAGCTATTAAACATAATCAACACTTCAGGTTCTAGATATGGTTTTTACAAATGAACACATTTTGTTTTATGTCATATGAGTTTTTATTTTATAAAAATGATAATTTCGTTGTGATTTTTACTATATTTTTCAAACCCAAAAACAATATAAGAGCGATTTCGTTCCAGGAGTTGGATATAAATTGAATCGCCCTCTTTGTTTAACGTTAAGAGACCGTGAAGGGGTGTGAGGTCTCCAAGAAACTGTTCCTGGCAGCCAGCATCGTTTTCATCAAGCCTACTGAATTTTGTATAAGCCACGGCGTTTGACGCCGTTACGCGGCGGGTTTAAACTTCTTAAGCAGGCCGCTACGTGTCAAAAACGACACTTCGTTAAACTTGCATCTGCAGTGTCGCTGGGAAACGGTCTTTACTGCACCGTGGTTACCGGGAATATTCCCGCACATTTCCTTCGCCTGAATGTGAGTTTATCTGTTGTTACAGACCACTTGGGGGTGCTATTTTAACTCCCCGCCCCATTCTCGGGTAGTGCAATGGCAGTTATTTACAATATACATTTTCGTGTTTCGAATGCGTTGCAGATTCTTGGAGGTTTTGTTATAAGTCTAAAAATTCTGTTAATGTCCCTCACAGTAATTTATTTACAACGGTAATGCAGAGTATTTTCCTAGAAAATATTATTATTAAATTCATATTTTACAAAGTAATTGTCTCTTGAACAATGTCAGTGTAACTTGAGAGGTGGCCACAAAGAAAAAAAACTTACCTTTGTAACTCACTTAGGTTAATATATTTATTAGACTAACTTTGCTTCATGATTATCATGAATGGCGAAAAGCATTTAATAAAACTTCAAACATACACTTTACTTACATAAGAAGATTGCCAATAACTATAGATTCAATATTTATATTTATTTATTGTTATTTAAATAATATACAATCAATTGTAAATAAATTAATAATACATCGGTCTAAAAATACTCTTCCCAAATCACATATATAATATTTATAATGTATTGAGTATATTCGACCCCACTGATTTAGATAGACTTTTAGCTGATCTACCCACCCAACGTACCTGAGTTGTGATTATCCCTCCCACACACCCTAGTACATAAGAATCTTAATAAGCCCTCTTACTCACTTAAAGTACACGATTCGTAGCGGCTCTCCTACCATCTTATATACAGAAAACACTAAATAGCTCCCTCACTCTCCCCACATTATAGATTTTAAACAGGTTTCCTATCCACCCAATTTACACAAGAGGCTCTTGCACATATGTCATACGAGCACGGCCGTCAGGGTAAGTGACACATGAGAAATACAATCAACCACACTTACGATTGTTTACAAACATTCATACATAAAACATTTCTGACGACCGAGATCTTGTCATATGATCTATAATCACAATCGATCTAATGTAGTCATCTCCTATCACGAAGCTAAATCCAATCCATCAAGCCATTTAAGGCTGTCTCTATTAATGCTATCTAATCCTTTCGTTAAAGAGTGCAGAGGCACTCAGTAACTATGCGATCCATTGTTTGGATAGATTCCTCGCAATCATATGACTAATCTAGTGTCAACCCAGACATGTACAGTGGGTATGATCCACACATCATACATACATCTGAGAGAATGTTCTTTAAAACCAGTTCTCTAATCCAACCAACATTATAACAGTGACCCCTTTTAATTTACTTAATTCGTAAATAAAAATACATTATGGTAAATAGTACAAGCATTATCACACGATTGTTGATTCTCGTATAATCTGTGGTGATCAAGTTCATATTCGTACAAACTTTGTTGTTCCACTCACCAACGTATACCAATGCTAGTTTATGTTCATATGTTTTGTAATGACTAAGCCAGTCTCTAGGGACCGCTAGATCTGCATTACAACTGCAACTACCACCTGATTATCGCAGAAATAACCAATATGAATCCGAATATGCAAAATATGTTGTCGTTTGCAAATACAACTCTATCCTCATAATAGGTCTGGTTTTGGGTTTACTCATTTTCAATATTTTCTGTACTTATACGATAATTTATTTAGAATTAGAAGTTAGCTCAGTTTAGTAGATTTTGTAAATAGTAACAACCTAAATAGGTAATGTTTAGGTCACTTCTACATCGACAGGATGAGGTGAGTTGCATTTTCCATCCATAGGAATTTAACGGCTGCATTGCATCCTTCAACAAATGGTTTGCGTTTATATCAGGTATATACACATATATTACCTTTTGGCTATAAAGTATAACACCTATTTGTTGAACCTGTACACTGACTCTGAAGGCATTTTGTACCACGCGCATCTATTGCCCCTTTTTTAATATATAATTGTACTTTTAATTTAGTTGATAAATTTATTTAAAGTTTGAGACCCGGTGGACGAGTGTTTTAAATACATTGTAACTACTTCTTAGTAACTAGAATCTATATTTTTCAGTGACAACCACGTCAAGGTGCTATGTACATTATTTAGAAAAGTAACCAGACGTTTCGCCTATACTGCGATGTGGCATCCTCAGTGGTATCTCTGAGATTGAATCGGAAATTGAGAATAACGGAAGTTTGTCTTTCCTTGACGTTTTAACTGTGAGAAGAAGAGATGGATGAACAAGCCACTCGGTGTATCGGAAACCTACACATACCAATAGATATTTAAATTCTGCTTTCCATCATCCAGCACAGAAGAATGCAGTTTTAAACACTTTGGTTAATCGAGATATTCATATTTCGTAAGGGAAGAGCTATAGAAATTTAAAAAAGAAGAAATAATGTTTTAATAAGGAAGAAAGTATACAGCTTCCGAACACATGGGGACCAATTTTAAGTAAATTAAAATAAAATGGCAGTCAGCCATTTTGATTTTCTTCGACCAATTGCCGTAGGTCACGTGAGTTTTGCCTCCACCCCTCTCCAGCGTACCTGCCAAACCAGTCCCCACCCCACCACCTGTTATAAAAGCTGGAAGGTCATTCGCTGATTCAGTCTCACAGATACCAGTGAGGATGTCACATCACAGTATGGGCGAAACGTCTGGTTACTTTGTAAATAATACAGTACAAGTAAACGTCTCACAACACAAATTTATTACAATATAAGCAAAAAATGCACAAATATATTACAATACAAGTACAAAATGCACAAATATTATGGTGATCGATTTCGGTTAACCACACTCACCTTCCTCAGACCAGACGGATTCACTAAAGAATGAATTTGTAAATAATGTACAAAGCACCTTGGCGCGGTTGTCGCAGGAAAATATAGGTTCTAGCTATGACAACGGTCGCTTAAGCCTAAGTTCTAAGATTACATCTTAATACTCAATACTTAATACACAATCTTAATACTTGTGGAGCTCTACTCTTTTACCCATCTACTCCACAGGTTGAGGTTCTGGATCCGATTTCCACCGTGGTTCATTGTAACATTGTACCTGAAGTCTCTCGTTCTTCATCCACTATCGTGGAGTCAATTGGGAAAATATGACGTCAGCAGCGACACCTGGCCACAAACGCTTGACACTTTTGGAACTAATTGTCCACCACATATGGTGTTTGTGGTCCCATTTTTCTATTATTATAACTACTGAAAAAATTATATGTAAGTATATTATAGTTCTTTACAAATAAAGTTATCTATACTATAAAAATTACATATTGGGTCCTTCTCACGTGGCTACATCGTAATTTAGTAAAAAAAATATATCTTATATATATATATATATATATATATATATATATATATATATATATATATATATATATTGATTACAAATACGGTTTATTCGTCCTAAAATATTGAACTGTATAAAAATTATGAAAATTGAACTAACTATAAAACAATGGCCATACTATATTTCTAACTTATCTAAATAACAATTTCCTAGTAACCAAAATTATTATATAAATATAAAACATGTGTTAAATAAAGTTTAAATATAAACATTGAATCAATACATAGAGGTGTTAAATAGATACATCTGTGATATGAATAAACAAACAACCAAACATTCTCTCCCCTCGGAAGTGTACTTTCAGGCAAAATTATAATTAACATTAATATTAATCTAATATAAATAAAATGTAACAAAACTATATTGATAAGCTGCATTACATTCATAGATCAAAGAAATAACAATTTTCCAAACATATAAAAGACAAACGAAACTCTGTTGCATTACAACTTTAATAATATTTAACAACATTGAGATAAAATTAAACAATTTGACAAATACTTGCAAAAAACATGAAATGTTTTACATAAACAAAACATATATACAAAATAACCCAAGAATGAACACACGATTATAATTAAACATAATTTAGCACAAATCATTGAAATTCACTGTAGCCACAAATTAGAAACTTTAAGAGTACAGACGTACTAAACAAGAAAAATGGCAATACAGTAATATTTGATACAATACAAAATGCATTACACAAAATTTACACTAAGCTGTGTCAAGTTTAATATATAAGCTGAATTATTCATTTGACAAAATAATTATGTTGATATACTCTATGAATAAAGTAAACATTTAACATTTAAAACATATAACAAAATACCAACGAACAAAGAATGGCAACACAACTAACGGCAAGCAACAATATAAACTAGATTTGGACACATTACATACTTGTTTTCTTTAAGGCAGCACTCCACACAACTAACAATTTGTACACTGCACTCACATTACTGCCCATCAGCTGATTTGATAAACAACCTATTTTGATAAAACGCAGTCTGTTGGTCGTTCTCTTGTAGGTTCCAGTAGAAATAGTGATGGTTGCTACACGTACTTTGGCATCTGCTCCTGGATGTACTGCAGTGACCAGTGCTGTGGTCCATCTCAGAGGTGGCATGTTGTGTTCCTCTACGACAACTAGTTGTTCAACATGGATGTTGGTCTCGTCTTTTCTCCACTTGGGGCGTTGCTGCAATGAAGACAGGTATTCTTTAGACTACCTGGCCCAGAAATGTTGAGTTAGCTGTTGTGATCTTTGCCAGTGAGACAATCTGATGATTGGAAGATGATAGAGACTTGGCTCAGGAATGGCTTTCAACGGGCTTCCAGTCAAAAAATCTCCATGAGTCAATGTATTGAGGTCGTTTGAGTTACTTGACAGTGATGTCAATGGTCGAGAGATTACACACGCTGCTATTGCTGTGAGCGTGGTGTAAAAATCTTCGTATGTCAAAGAGGCTTCTTCGATAACCCTCCTCAGATGATGCTTTACTACCTCGACTTCAGCTTCCCAAAGCCCTCCAAAGTGCGGGGATCGAGGTAGGATGAAGTGCCAAATCATAAGTTAAGCTGAGGTGATGTCTTCTTTCTTCTTGGAAGTGAAAGGGGTTCTTTCCGTTGTTCAAGTATATATTGGTACATATACATCTTCTTGATGTTAATCGCTTCAGGGCTGCAATAAATGCCTCCATTGTCATATCAGATACAAGTTCAAGGTGAATGGCCTTTGTTGACAGGCATACAAACACCACGACATATCTTTTCATGCGTTTTTTCTCTTTGAAGATGTAATAAACACTGAGCCACATATATCTGTTCCAGTATTTGTGAATGTCCTGCACACTTGCAATCTTTCTGTGGGAAGATATCCCGTCTGAGGCAGATGGGTTTTCGGGTTTGTTCTAAAACAAGTTATGCAGTTGTGAAATATTTTTCTTGCTGTTTCTCTACCTCTGAGAGGCCAATACTTTTGTCTCAGTGATGCTAAAAGAAGTTGTGGAGTTGCATGAAGGTTTCTAATATGTTCTTGTTTGATGACGAGATTAGTTAAGTGAGAATTTGATGCTAGGAGGATGGGATGTTTCTGGTCTGTTGAAATCGGTGCATTCTTGAGTCTTCCGCCTACTCTTAGCAGCCCTGAGTCGTCCATGAAAAGTTGTAATTAAAGTATTTTGCTATTTTGCTTGATGCATTGTTTTAAGTGTAGATTAGTCTTGCGTTAAATGAAGCTGTTGATCTATTTTCAAGAGAATTTGGAGTTCTTGTGGTTGAAGTGAATTGATTAGTTTCTTTACGATTTTTTAATCTATTTATGAGTCTAAGACACCAGGCCGTTACTTGTTGAGCTCGTACAAAAGATGAATATTGGCTGGATCATTGTCGAGATGAATATGGTTAACGATTGGATCTTTGACGAGACTAATGAATGTTTGTTGAGGTAGTGTCTCAGGTAGCTTAATAACTTTATTTGGATCTGAAGAAGGCCACGTTTTGATTCATTGCTTAGCAATCCAGAACCGTACCACCAAATACTATTGCTATCAATTAGCTGTGAGGAATTTGATCCCCCTTCAAATCAGATCTGCTGGATTGTGCTCTGTTTGCACATGCTTCCAATCACATTTTCCTTCGACGAGTTTTTAAATTTGGTTTACCCTGTTTCCCGCAAAAATCTTTAAACTGACTGAATTTGACTTGATCCAAGCTAAAACAATGTTTGAATCTGAACACAATGTGCATGAGTCGAAAGGAATCCCTAATGATAGGATTTTGTCGAATAAATTGGCTAATAGATGAACCCCACATTATTCTAAGCAAGGCATGGTTATTGATGTCAGCGGTGCTACTCTAGACTTGGAGCAAAGCATGTTCACAATCACTTCTTTTTCTTTTGCTTATTGATGTAAGGATCGAACAGCAAGAAACGGTGCGGATGTTGTGCCATGGGTTAAAGTTTTGAGTCTGTAAATCTTGATAGGTTCGTTGATGATGCTCCTCCACAGAATGCATTGAAGATCTTGATCTTGCTGATGTACTTCAATTTGTCTGTACATATTTTATATGTGGGCCGTTAGCACATGTCAATGAAGTCTAAATTTACTAATGATGGAAAATACGTATTTTTGAATTGTAGGGCCTATCATCAGCGTGTCATTCAAAGAAAGGCCTGAGGATGTCTTTGCCGATGCGTCAAAAACTACCCTTAGCTTGGTTGTAGAGCTGTCTTCTCGGAGCACGCGTAGGTTAGGGATGAAATAAGACGGACATATTGTGGATTCTGTTGGTTTAACTTCCTTCATATGTCCCAGCTCCTCGTACTCCTTCATAAATGCTGAATATGATTTTTGAAGTTCACCATCAAGATTCTTGTATGGAATCAAATTCTGATATGATCTTCTTAAATATAATTAATCTATTTGTTATGTTGTGATAAGTTACTTCTTTTTTCACTCTATAAAAGTTTTGAATCTAGTGAGGTTTGACTTAACTGACTTTCTTTTTGAGATTAAGTCTTTCAATTTGTCAGCCATGATGAATGGAAAGAAGTACACCTAAATGGTAATTTACTTGACTGAATATGAATTTAAATATAATCTTCGTAAGAGAAATTGTCTTTGAATAATATTCTTGAATATGATGAACTATCAAATCTATATTGTATCTTTTTTGTCTAATGTTACCCAGTGACGATAAAGATCAGTATCTTAAACACAACTCTGACTACTGAACTATGCGGCTGCGATGGACCTTGTTGGTGCTGACCTCAATGGTCAACTTGGTAAACATTCCTTTATGTCAATAATTATTTATACCCAGCTAATAAACAGGCTCGATTCTTAAGGACTTTGATGTTTGTTATTTTAGTAAATCTTACATACATGACCATCAAAACGGCTGAGTGTAGAAGTTATCACTTGGTAAGGTGAAAATAGTTATATGAGTTATTATTAAGATGTAAGTTATTATTAGTTATATGTTAGTTATTATTAATCTAAGTCATGGATGAGTTATAAACAAATAAATACAAATTATATACGTCTCTTGTATGTTATAAGGCATTAAACCAAACAAATGAGGCAGTTATTAGGCTTCCATTTAAATTATTTCAGTTATTTCTTACTTTATGTAATATTAAATCAGTACCTCTTTAACAATGCAGACAGTACGTATTAATGTTAGAATTACAATGATATGATGGACGTGGGTAACTTAAATCTTATTCACTGTAATTATAGGAATCACTTTCTACTTTAAAACAAAGTAAACACCTAGAAACTCCATCAACACCTGTGGAATAATTAACCACGTCCTTGCTGGTATTTGCTGGCCGTGTTTGTCGGGAGTCTAAGCCAATTCGCTTTGACTCACGTGTTTGTCGTGCTTCTCCAAGTCACCAAACATCTAATTAAGTCCGTCCACTTTTACTTTGTCCGGAGGACTAAGAAAAAAAAGTAAATAGTTATTTGTGCTTTAAAGAACCCCTTTATAGACTGTATAGACCACTGTATAATCGATGATATTGAACGCAATCTGCAAACTAAGTGTTGGCCCTTGCGAAATTTTGCGTTCGCACAAGTACAGTACTTCTATTATAAGAAGTACCTGAAGTTAGTATTATACCATGTTCTGGAATAAAGATTGTCTGTACAGTATCTACATAAACTATAAGTATTCTTTCTCTTTTTTTTATGTCTTCATGCTTGGTTCCAAGATTATTAACCTCCGTGTATAAGAATTGTCTTGGTTTGAATTTCGGTAGTGGACTTATTGAATAAAATAGGAGCGAGAACAGACCTTGTGGCAGTCCATAATTTATGTCCTTTAAGAGAGCTTTATCTGCAAGGTAGAAAAACGTTAAATGTGTTACTGTTACTGTAAGTGAAATTCGTAAATCATATCAGTCGAGGGAACGGTATTAGGTGGTTTTACAAAACTAATCACAATAATATTTGTACCTTTTGGATTGTACTAGCTATATTTTAAAAATAAACTTCTTGTAAGAAAAGACAAACTTCGAAGTAGATTCACTCATGGTTCTAAAAATGCCTTAATCATGCTAAGCATGCGAGCCAGAAAAGGTAATTTTAAGCTTCTTTACTCAGATATGAGACGCTGACACAACTTTGTACGTATTTTAAGGCGAATATGAACGAATGACTAATAACTAAAGCTTCCACTAACAACCACGTCAATTTGTTATTTACAATATTTACCACCAAACGTTTCACTCACGCTTTAAAGTGGCATCCTCAGTTGTATCTCTGAGATCATGTCTTAGATACCACTGAGGATGCCACATTACAGCATGGGTGAAACGTGATGTAAATATAGTAAATAACACCTTGACATGGTCGTTACTGGAAGCTTTAGTTATTGGAAATGATACTGGCCACTTAAGCGTACGAAATAAGTTGAATGAATTAGTGTATGATGACCTTGTTACTAACTGAGTTCGGCTTGTGCTAAGATATAACACAAGATGCTATAGATAAGATGGTAATAGCAAAGGCAACTGAGGGACCTACAGGTTTACGTGGAATCCGAACCACATAGTGTTGGTCTGATTTTCAGCTTTACACTTTTAAGCTTCTAACTTAGTACGTGTAGATTAGAAGCCTACGCCCATCTTGAACTTAAGAGTTTGTCTTAATTACGAGTAACACCTTCCAAACTATTTTCGGATCTTTCCGTTAATTCACTACCACTTGATAAATATTCTATTGCTCTAAAAACGTTTCCCCAATAATTTTTACGTTCCTGTGATATTCCTCATCCGCTAGGAATCCGAAATCACTGGCCTTATCGCTTTTCAAGAACTTACACACGGAGAGCGCATTCGGTGGTAAGTCAATCATTGGATTTAACAGTTTGTGATCAACTTTAGTAGCCACCACAGAATATGCCTAACCTAACCTAACCATAATTGATAAAAAAGTAGTAGTAGTGAAGTAATGGATAAATTAGTGATTGTGAATTAACGGAAAAAGGTCCCTATTTTCAATCCCTGATATATTAAGTGTCCCGTTGGGACTTTGCCACTAGATAATTGACCTGTTAAAATTGGAAAGGTAAATAGAAAGACAAAATTAATGTTTTCATATATGTATATGGTAAGACACAATTTATTTTGTTGTCATACGTATATTATATGTTTAGTTATATAAACTTACAAATGTCACTCAAATCAACAACTCTTTTACTCAGCTACTAACTCGATGGTTCATTTTAATGAAAAGAGATATTAAAACAATGGCAACGGAATTACGCTCCAAAGGATAATCAACATTTTATGGTGAATTGAAATCAACCATGACTGTAAAGCTAGATCTGTTGTCGGCTACATCAGAAACAAGGACATATTTTGCATACTGGGTTGAGACCGGTTATTTCTGTGATAATCAGGTGGTAGTGGCAGTTGTAATGCAGATCTAGTGGTCCCTAGAGACTGGCTTAGTCATTACAAAACACATGAGCATAAACCAATATCGACATAGTTACTGGTCCGTGACAAAAACACGGAATATTGGAGGTCATATGTTTTGTTTACTGACAATTATTCTATATTGTTTGTGAATAACAGGTCGTAAAATAAATACTAAATGTTTTATTGTTGAATGTGTGTAATATATTATCAAATCTTTATTAAATATTGAGCATTTTTGTTACAAGTAGACTCTGTTCTCAGGCCTCTTAACAACTACGTATCAACTTAACACCTCTTAATTTATCATGGTTGCCATCGACGTAGACACTACTTGAGATACCTAGGGTGTCCGTATGGGGTGTGAACCAGAGCACGGTAATTAGCCCTACCCAAAAAACACATCCCCATGCTAAAGAGTGTCAACAAATGTTTCGTAGTGTGTGAACTATCCGTTGTAAAGTGCGTCGAGCAGCTGTGAACTGTGCAGTGTTGCCAGATTGAATGCACAAGTCCAGTTCACCTAGTTAGAAGAGAGGAATGCAGTTCAACAACGGTTGTGTTGTGCGTGTTGCCTACATACTCCTTAAACAGAGCATACGCTTTTTCCGTATACTGTGAGCTATTTGGATAGAGTTGGTTATCTGTGGTATTAGTATCGACATTAGAAACAAGACTTTTCACTCTTATAGGTCCCGTGAATGTAGTTTTCCAGCGCCATCCGTCATGTTCTCTCTTTACCACTCTTTCTGAGTTGTTATTTGAATTATTGTAAGTAGAAATTATCCAGAAAACAACAGAAATTTATTTTACTTATAGGCCTAATTGGAAAGCAGTTGTCAAGCAAAGTCAAATTAATTGAGTATATTATTTATTTATTATTATAAAAGTAGTAATTTATTTGTAACATTATATATGAATACATATAGTACAGATATAACCTAATTAAGTTTCTAACGCGTGCTTTATTTTATTTATTTGTTGATAAAAATTAACCTTGGTCCAATAAATTCATTTTTGTAAGGAAGTTCTTTCCCATTTGGTCAACGAGATGAACGAGTATAACATAATACTGTACATATTAAATAATTTATTATAAAGAATAGAAAACTAACATTTGTTATTTTCCTTGATTGCTTGTTATTTCTTTATTCGACGGTAGTGTAAGATTTTGCTAAATGTTTAAATACAGGTCTGAAAAACCATAAAAGGCACCATGGAGCATAATATAACATGGGTAACTAATTAATTTAAATATATTTGTTTTGTTCAATCTATACAAATACTGTGTGTGTGTGTGTGTGTGTGTGTGTGTGTGTGTGTGTGTGTGTGTGTGTGTGTGTGTGTGTGTGTGTGTGTGTGTGTGTGTGTGTGTGTGTGTGTGTGTGTGTGTGTGTGTGTGTGTGTGTGTGTGTGTGTGTGTGTGTGTGTGTGTGTGTGTGTGTGTGTGTGTGTGTGTGTGTGTGTGTGTGTGTGTGTGTGTGTGTGTGTGTGTGTGTGTGTGTGTGTGTGTGTGTGTGTGTGTGTGTGTGTGTGTGTGTGTGTGTGTGTGTGTGTGTGTGTGTGTGTGTGTGTGTGTGTGTGTGTGTGTGTGTGTGTGTGTGTGTGTGTGTGTGTGTGTGTGTGTGTGTGTGTGTGTGTGTGTGTGTGTGTGTGTGTGTGTGTGTGTGTGTGTGTGTGTGTGTGTGTGTGTGTGTGTGTGTGTGTGTGTGTGTGTGTGTGTGTGTGTGTGTGTGTGTGTGTGTGTGTGTGTGTGTGTGTGTGTGTGTGTGTGTGTGTGTGTGTGTGTGTGTGTGTGTGTGTGTGTGTGTGTGTGTGTGTGTGTGTGTGTGTGTGTGTGTGTGTGTGTGTGTGTGTGTGTGTGTGTGTGTGTGTGTGTGTGTGTGTGTGTGTGTGTGTGTGTGTGTGTGTGTGTGTGTGTGTGTGTGTGTGTGTGTGTGTGTGTGTGTGTGTGTGTGTGTGTGTGTGTGTGTGTGTGTGTGTGTGTGTGTGTGTGTGTGTGTGTGGTGTGTGTGTGTGTGTGTGTGTGTGTGTGTGTGTGTGTGTGTGTGTGTGTGTGTGTGTGTGTGTGTGTGTGTGTGTGTGTGTGTGTGTGTGTGTGTGTGTGTGTGTGTGTGTGTGTGTGTGTGTGTGTGTGTGTGTGTGTGTGTGTGTGTGTGTGTGTGTGTGTGTGTGTGTGTGTGTGTGTGTGTGTGTGTGTGTGTGTGTGTGTGTGTGTGTGTGTGTGTGTGTGTGTGTGTGTGTGTGTGTGTGTGTGTGTGTGTGTGTGTGTGTGTGTGTGTGTGTGTGTGTGTGTGTGTGTGTGTGTGTGTGTGTGTGTGTGTGTGTGTGTGTGTGTGTGTGTGTGTGTGTGTGTGTGTGTGTGTGTGTGTGTGTGTGTGTGTGTGTGTGTGTGTGTGTGTGTGTGTGTGTGAACGTATTTTTTATCTGATAAAAAGTTTCAAAAAATTTACATTTTTTTTGTCTGATTGCTTACAAAATGGAATAGAATAATGGTTATAATTATAGTTGTTAAGTCAATACAATGTATAATTACCGAAAGTATTTTCTGTGTATTTGTTTCTTATGTAACAATCACACAATGTTCTATGTAAATAAAGCATTTATTTCCACCATAACATGAATCGTATCATTTATATTCACTCGCCATAAAAGTCTGGATTTATAAGTTATTTCCCAAAACATATTGCGCTTCCCTTTCAGTCTTTATCCGTGGCAGCGAACTCTCGAGACGAGGAACAGAGGAAATTGTGAAACATATTGTGCGGAGGTTTCCACGCTTTGCATCGCCCTCAGGGCTTTGAATCAAGGCATTAGGGCAGACGAAGGCCACACAAATATAAAACACAAATACAGTGAGAGCCCAGCCCGGAGCGCCGGGGGTCAATCTAGTCAGGAGGGAGGGGATGTTTTATCTGCAAAGACACCCTTAGACGACAAAGGGATTGAATGGCAACCATATAAATAACATATCATCTCTGGAAGTTGTTTGTTGTTTATTGACATATCACTAAAACTGGTTACTGTTTATGCAATATTATACTTTGAGAAACGTTGTGGAGTCGCGGATGAAAATTTAAGTAGGGATTTTCGCTCAACAAGGTAAATGCAAATGTAAACCTTATCAGCTTTTTTTCATATTTTAGTGTTTAACGTATGGAATACAACATAACGGTACCGCTATTTGTTGAACTATATCATACTAGGGAGTTTTTTCAAAGAGTGTTTGCACTGTACGTTATTTGATTACGATAAAATCTAAACGTTATTTTTTTACGTTTAGAGTTTACCGTGCTACATAACGTATAATGGGCCCGCTATTTCTCGAGGTTTACCGTCTTGTTACATATGTCAGTTTTAAGTTACATATGTAGTTTTAGACATGTTATATTTAATTTTTACGTCACATTTAATTTCTAGATATTATGCTACCGAATTTATTGTAATGTATTGTTTTTGCAAAATAAAAAGTATTATTAAAAAAATTATTATTGTTTTAGAATACTGTTGATGTAAAAATAACGAAAAATTCAAGTGTATGCGTCCCATGAAAACTGTTTTCTAACGTTTACCTTACTATAGTTTGTATGATAGGACCTGTCTCCTGGACCCTCGGCTACCTGGGACTGGCCCAGGACACCCCCCAGCACTGGCAGCCGCCATTTTAAATGTCACCAAACACTTCCAAAACAAGTTAAGGATTTTTGAGCTGATTAATTTCGTTATGAACATTTTAAGTGCCTGAATGGTTTGAACGATTGTTTTCTAAACTCTAGTCGATTTTCCGTAACTATATTGTAATTTTTCTTTTGTTGTATGTCTCACCAGCACTCTTTCCAAAACATTATAAACAATATAACATTAGAAAATTATTTTATTAGAATTGTTGTCAATTCCAATGTAATTTAATCGTCATATCATTACACAAAACCAACTTTATTGTTACTATACAAATAAACAGACCACCTCAATATTCTTAAAGTTTTATCAACTTTTATATCGTTAATCTTATTTTTTATGTACTTTTCAAATATTTGAAAAAAATTCAAAAATTGTGATCCGGGAAAAAAGTTAGTTCACCTAGTGGGCATGCCAGTAAGTGACTCGTTAAGGAAACAGCCGCAGGCGGCTGCCAGTGCTGGGGGGTGTCCCGGGTCAGTCCCAGGTAGCCGAGGGTCCAGGAGACAGGTTCTATCATACAAACTATAAACATGGAAAACATCGGTTGAGATTTACCATAGATAAAGATGGAATTTTATTCAAAGAACTGTTGTGTAAAAACGCAACATTTTTCTATTTGCCGGTGCATTTATTGAACTCATTTTAACCAATTAAAACAGTATCTTCTATTTTGTGATATGTTATAGATCATAAAGCTGATAAAGTCATAATTTCTTCCATAACATACGGGAGTAACAACAAGTAAAGTTCAAACTTAAATGAGGGTTAAGTTTGTATTGAAAAATTTTGTTTAGTGCTAAGTATAACGTACATTTCACGTATGGAGTTGCAACAACTATTTGAAATTTCAATTTTAACGTTTAGAGTTAGCGATTAACGTGAATTTTGTAAGATGGCAAAAACTCTCTAGTTTTTGCGTCTCCATATCTGAAATGTACGTTATATTTACCGCAAAACCATCATATAAAGTTTATCCTCATTCAGATTTGTACTTTACTTGTTGTTACTCCCACTTGTTATGGAAGAAATGTTGGCCTTATCAGCTGGGTATAACAGAACGCTACGACAATACGGCAAACCTCGTGAAATAGCGGGCCGTATTGTCACGTATATGCAGAATGGTAAACGCTAAATGTAAAAAAATAACGTATAGCGTTTATCATATTCATTTAACGTACAGTGCACAAATTCTCTATTGTTAGAACATACCGTTAAAATTAGCTGCCTCATATAGACATAACCTATGACTTATATTTTCAAATAAGCCAAAACCTTTAAATGTGATTCTTTCTTAAACTAAACAAAGCTAAATAATCTTTCTTTAATAGTTCTTTGACATAAAAATATTCGTAAATATTTTTCTGTGTACTTGGTTTTAACACGTAATCGGGGAGTGTTTTAACTATCGTTTTTACAATCGGGGGAATGTAAAAACGATACTTACATTAATCTTTGATTCATTATATTAAGTATGCTCCTTCAAAATACTGTTCTGATATAGCTTCTAACGCAATTAAGTCAAATTGTCACTTATTTTTTTATGTAACTAGGTGGTTTTATTTATTTATTTATTTTTTTTTTTCAAAACTAGGCTTATCTATTCAAAATTTTACAAGCAAACACAATTCCCAATATGATAACGTTTAAAATGACACCACATACACAACTCTTGGTCAAAAAATAACTCTTGGATTAAAAAACAACATTGTTGCGAAATATGGAACAATTTGGGATTAAAACCAAGATGACCGACAGTCTCTGCAGACTCTTAAGTGAAAAAATACAGTAAACTATGTCCACGTTACGATATATTAACAAAGTTATTTTTAAATTATGTGTATGATTTTTATTTTGGGGCTTTTAAACGATTTGTTATGAAATAATATGAATTGCCTACAAAATTGCAGTGATAAAAATTTACCTTTTACACTAAAATTAACTTGCCTAAAATACAGTTACATAAGAATTTATAACAATTATTAGGATTTGCAAAACGTTATATTGTCTTATGACATTCAATATTTATACTTAGGAAAGTAAACGTACATTTGTCTCGTAGTTACTGCAACAACAAGAGAGGTGTTTCACCTATCTCTACCCCGGCAGATGCGGTTCCTTAAATAAATAACGAGTTGCAGAATCATTACAACTTGGTGGTTATCGCATTGACCCACATTGGTCCCCTCTGGCCCCAACCCCCCGTGGGGGAGGAGAGCTCTAACCCTGACGGCTTATTAATCGAAGAGTTAGCGTTAGGGCTGCTGCTCCTCCTCAGGGAGTCGGCTAAGAAAAATGAGGCAAGGATTTAGAATTCATCATCCCGCCGTACCCGTTCGACCCCCATATGTACGCCAAGGATGGCCCTTTATTATTTTTTACTTTCCTTCTAAAGGAAATTTTAAAATCCGATTTAATGTCATATCCTTAATGCACCCGGCTGGAGGCAAGGGAGGTTGTAAATCCTCGACAAGATGCTAAGCTCAAAATTGCGTAAATAATTTAAAAGCTTGTGAAAAAGATTTACAAAACCACCGCCGGAGATAACATAGGGTGCCAACTTCTCAACGTACTCTGCCGATGAATTTATCTATTACATTACCACTTGACGTAGTTAGTTAGTCACTCATTCACAAAAATTATCCTAGACGTTACTCGACAACATGGAAAATTGAAATTCGGCATGAAGACGCGCTAAGTTAACACCAATTGGCAAAAATATATATCTGGTTAAGCACAGGTTTTCGGTCAGTAAGGCTGTTTTGTTACAAAATGAGGCATTTTTATACCCCTGAAAATAAATAATAACATTTGTGTTTTCTCAAAAACGCACATCTCAGTTTAACTCTTGAAATTGAGTTCAATAATATTATATATTAGGGTATAACACCTTAAGTTTTGAAATAGTAACACCTCAAATGGGGTAAAAAATATATAGTTTTCTTGAAGCTAACCTTCATATTTTGGAAAAAGCAAAATAATTTAGGTAGTACTTACTTCATAAAAATGAAAATGACTGAGCATTGAAGGACACTTGATTTTCTTCAACAATCTCTAATAGGGCATAAAATCAAAGATTTTCTCACTCAGAATTCAAATATAAAAAAAAATCATGGGGCTCTCCTAGAAACAATATACAATTTTAAATATTCAAGGATCGTGATATAAGTAATTGAACCTTGACGATTTTTCCCATCAATGATCTTTCTTATAGCCATACATTAGTGATTCATGATGATTTTCCCACCTACTGCAGACATATGCTTCTTCATGATCTTCAAGATAACAACACATAAGTGATTCTTGATAATTGTTCAAACAACTGTAGACCTATTTTTCTTCATTATCTTTCTGGCTAACCTTACAAATGTTATTTTGATGGTTTTTCGCCGATCGCAGACAAATGTTTATTCATGGTCTTCCTGCTAATCATAGTATCATAGTGATTCTTGAGAGTTATCCCATAATTGCAGACATATATTTCTTCTTCTTTCCTGATAACCATACACAAGTATTCTTCGGGCCCCTCTTTCGATTACAGACATATGTTTATTCGTAATCTTACTGAAAACCATAGACAACTGATTCTTGACGACTTTATCATCAACAGGGGACATATTTTTACTCGTTCTCTTCCTGCTAACCATACATAAATGAATTTAACCGTTCTCTCTCCAATTGCAGTCATATGTATAGTTATGATCTTCGTAAAGGCCAAAAATAAGTAAATCCTAATGGTACTCCCAACAATTTCATATATATATATATATATATATATATATATATATATATATATATATTTCTTCATGATCTTTCTGATAACCATAGACAAGTGATTCTTGGCAACTTTATCACCAACTGGATACATATGTTTATTTGTGATGTTCCTGATAACAACACACAACTTATTCTTGGTGACATTATCACCAACTGGATAAACATGTTTATTCATAATATTCTTTATAACCATACACGTGTTATTCTTGGTGACATTATCACCAACTGGATAAACATGTTTATTCGTAATATTCCTGATAACCATACACAACTTATTCTTGGTGACATTATCACCAACTGGATAAACATGTTTATTCGTAATATTCCTGATAACCATACACAACTTATTCTTGGTGACATTATCACCAACTGGATAAACATGTTTATTCGTAATATTCCTGATAACCATACACAGGTTATTCTTGATGACTTTATCACCAACTGGATACATGTGTTTATTCTTAAACTTCCTGATAACCATACATAAGGTATTCTTGGTGACATTATCACCAACTGGATACATATGTTTATTCGTAATCTTCCTGATAACCATATACAAGTTATTCTTGGTGACTTTTTCACCAACTTGATACATATGTTTAATCTTCCTGATAACCATAGAAACTGATTCTTGGCGACTTAAACATCAACTGTATACATTTGTTTATTCGTGATCTTACTGATAACCATAGACAATTGATTCTTGACGACTTTATCACCAACTGGATACATATGTTTATTCGTAATATTCTTGATAACCATACACAAGTTATTCTTGGTGACATTATCCCCAACTGTATACATATGTTTATTCGTGATCTTCCTGATAACCATACACAAGTTATTCTTGGTGACATTATCACCAACTTGATACATATGTTTATTCGTGATCTTCCTGATAACCATAGAAACTGATTCTTAGTGACTTAATCACCAACTGGAGACATTTTTATTCGTGATATAACTGATAACCATACACAACTGATTCTTGGCGACTTTGTCAGCAACTGGAGAGATATGTTTATTAGTGATCTTACTTATAACCATTGGTAACTAATTCTTGGCGACTTTGTCACCAACTGGTAACATATTTTTATTCGTAATCCTCCTGATAGCCATACGTAAGAGCTTCTTGATAATCCTCTCACCAATCGCAACATTTTTTTTTTTTTTCATGATCTACGTATAACCCTTACCTACCTCTGGTCTTTTTAGCCACCGAATGTACACATATGTATACATATAAATAATCACTACCCTCTTTCTCACTATTTGTACACGTGATTATTGATGACTCTACTAATGACTTTACACATACGATTTTCTACGTATGTGATGATATCCTAACACAATGACTATTGAGTATCATAGACAAATCCATAAACATATAATATAATTTTTTAAATATAACTACTGTAATTAATAAAATATCCTCATTTAGAAATAATAATAGACAAAAAATAGTCAGGAAACACTCAGATCATACAGGAAAAAAAATCATACATGCACACTTAGATCAAGATCCGTCATTTCAAATATTGAGTCGTCCGCAAAAACGTCACCGGTAATATTCAACCGGATCGTTCTCAAGTGAAACTCCGTGCTAAGAGGATTGCTAAGTTGTTCGCGATCAAAATATGGAAATGGGAAGAAGTTGAGCGACATTTGGATGACATTTGTATCGGCAGGTTCCCTAGGGGTGAACCCCGAGCACAAACTTTAGTCGGCTGTCAAACCGGTAAGAATCCAGCAGTGAGGTGTCATTTCAAGTGACGTCACGGCGTTCTGAGGAGTTCTGCCAGGCGCCGCGGTGCCGTCGACGTTAAGATATGTTACTCCACATGTCTCGCGAGGCACTCAACAGCCCTCTTGGGGGGGGGGGGTGTTTGATATTTAACTGGGTGATTATTCAGACTGATTTCCATATATCTGGTGCTACGCTACGAGTGTGTTTAGTGCGTGTTATATATGCAACATTACGTAAAGAAAATCAACGATTTGTTTTGGGAACTAACAGTTGGTTTTATTTAGAGTAGCACGCAAACAATTACTGATTTGCACTAAAAAATACTAATTCATGTGGCAAAACGTATACGAATTTCATGTTACTAAATGACTTAAATTTTGTATAAATTAAATGAATTTACTTGCATATTCCCATTAGTTCTAAAATATACATAGCTAATATCGAATGATGCATCGTCCAAAATTGGTATAGTTCCCAAAAATACTATATAAAATAAACTATATATATTTAACATAAAATTTTTTATAATCATACATTTATATTACAAATATGGAACCTTTTCATTTACTTCACTAACTCTACATTTTTATCGCAATTACGATTAGATTAGGTCAAGTTAGGTGGCTACTAAAATTGATCACAAACTGGTAAATCCAATGATTGACTTGCCGCGGAATGCGCTCTTCGTGTGCAAGTTCTTGGAAAGCGATAAGACAAGACCAGTGATATCGAGTTCCTAGCGGATAAGGAATACCGCAGTGGACGTAAAAATTACTGTGGAACAATTTTTAGAGCAATAGAATATCTATCATGTGGTATTGAATTAATGGAAAAAAGTAGTGGTAGTGAATTTACGGAAAAGATCCCAAATACGTATATCAACACACAAAATAAATATTTAAAAATTTAACGCAAGTTCACATGATAAATAAAATACGAGTACACTACAAATCTTTAAAAATATTTCTCAAATGAATAAGTCTAGTGACATGATAGTTTATTCATTATCTAGTTTAAACATGATAGATAGTTTTTATAATGAACTATCTTTTGGGGAGTTAAAGAACATGCATTAATATTTTTAATGTCAAATATATAACGTATTGTTCACAGTTCACTAGCAAGACCATGTTTTATCTTGTTAAACCTTGTGTTCTACAAAAATCATCCAAAGACATATCTTCTTACTGCAAGACCTTTTTTGTGTGTTTTCATCATACCACTATACAAACATATATGACTGGTGTGGGGAGCTGATGGCAGCTGTCTAAACCTTGGGCCAGACGAGTTTGGTTGAAAGTCGCTACCTGCTGATTACCACCAAAACACCAGCAAGCATCCTCGTCTGATCACCAATCAGCAATATCTAACACGTTTGACCGTCATCAGCTGGTTGCGCTGGCATCAGCTATTCTATTTTAATGCTCTGAAAGCTCAGTAGCGGATGATAAATGTATTGCACGTCGCAATTTTTACTTGTGGTTTAGTAAATGTTTCGTTGTTAACAGTCTGCAGAGGCTGTTGGCCATGCTGGTTTTAATCCTATAAGAACAATGCTATTTTCGAGCCGGACATGCTATCACGCTAAACAATTATCCAAACTAAACAGTTATTTTCAAACAGATTTTTTTCCAAACAAATTTCATTTGATCAAGGATGAAATTACGCGTTGGTATTGCTTTGCAAATCCCTGATTAGTTTCCTAGAAAAAAATGCTAAGTATATTTAGTTTGAAGTATTTATTTTAACGTATTTTTCAAAACTAGGCGTATGCATTTAAAATATCAAAAGTAAACCCAATTCTCAATGATATTCGTAAACGTTTCAAATGACACCTCATACATAACTTTTGGTCAATAAATAACGAAAAAATATGGATTCGCAAATACAATTTTATGGATTCTTATCGGATTAAAACCAACATGGCCGACAGCCTCTGCAGACTCTTAATTAGAAAATGAGTAAAGTAGATTGATGTGTGGAAAAAAGTAGTCCGCTAAGGTTATGATCATAATTTGAAATTCTTTTAAAAATCATCCTTACCTTTGGGATTTTACTTGCCCAGATTGCCTTTTAAATATGCAAAATATTAAGCTTTAGTGACATTGATTGAATACCTAGAAAAAAGGGACTGATAATAATATACTATTTAGCCCTTTGAAAAGAAATATGAAAAAAAATATTTACGGAAAAAGATTTCCAAAATTATGAAATGAAAGAAAAAAGAAGCCGGAACTGACAATAGTTACTTCCGCCGTGCTCCTAGGTTGGTTGGGTTTACGCTCGGAGAGGGTTACTGGTAAAGTTCTGTGTTTGAACAGAAATATATCACAAAAATGGCTAGTGCACTTGAAATTATATCATTTACATAAAATCCTTATTCTGTGACCACAGTGAACTTTCAAAATATTAAACATTGTTTTTGGCATTTATACAATTTTTTAAGTACATATATAAATATAGTAATTGGCATGTATAAAATATGTATTGTATTGGTTTACATTTTTACAATGCGTATTTTTAGTTTAATTAGTGGCTACTTTAAAACCCAAAATTTTTGTATATATAATCTTTCAAAGTTTTGTATATGATTCATGTTTTCTTTTTAAAGTTCCTCTATCAGTCTTGTTGACATCTCCAATGTTATTATCCACGACTTTATACACCCCCATTTTCTATTGCGTTTTATTATCTCATCCTTCACTCAAATGAACAACAATCGTCTGAGAAGTTTAAGAGAAATTCCGACTCTACACCAGATCAGAAAGAATGGCAGAAGCAGCCGTCAATACTAATTAATTGCTATCAACAGTCCAGCGTGAACACCTTTTTCTGCGCTAGTTGCCGGCGCTGCCATTTGCTGTTACTAGAATCAACTTCTAACCAGCCTTATGGACCCAAGCTTACGGCATAAGGACTTAGTCTGAGTTGGAGATAGTGGAAGTTAGAATCCCGGCCTTGACAAGAAATGTTTATTAGTAATATCCACATTGTGCTTTACTGGTTCTCCCCATTACAATGTCAGGATAAGTTTCCCATACACATCAATAGCCTGTGGGGAGTTGGCAGAGTAAGGTTGAAAAGATCAGTGTGTCCTTTTAAGAAATGTGATATTACGCTGTCATGAATATATTAGTCATTTTAAAGCACATTCTTTTAGGAGATTTTCATTTGTAAGATCAATCTTCTGAAATTAATTTTTTTAATTATTTCATAGTTACTTAAATAAATGTTATTTAATCTAAATATTTAAATAAAAGGCCTTAAAACCTGTTTCATAAGAAAATAAAACAAAGGAATATTACATATAAATATTACGAGTATATTTTATTTCCTTTTTTTAGCATACACAAATTTAAACATGTTAAACTATTAAGAAAATAATTCACTAACTAAAATTTCTAGTACCATAGCCAGCCACATAAAAAATTAAATAAACTTAAATGTATACTAATAAAAATAATATAATATACTAAACCAAATATTAGTTTTAAAAATTCTTACAGTCAACCGATATAAAAGAATATCTGCTATCTGCAGCATGTGCATAGTATAAAAACAAAGATAAAACAATATATAAATAACTACAAGGTTATTATTACAAAATCACGTACATTTGATAAATGTATTCTCTACATATTGTTAAATCAAGTGTAAAACAATCAAAAGTGTAAAATGTTTATTGTAAAACTTGTATGTTGTAAAATCACGTGTAAAACTTGTTGTACATATTACGTGTTGTCAAAAACAATAACGAAATCGATCGTCATTGAAAAGAACGTAACATTCTATATAATAAACCCACATTATATTTTTAGAATACACAAGATAAAAATACTAATTTACATAAGGTTTTAACCATTTATTTTCAATACAGTAGGCTTCAACGTACAATGTATTAATTTTTTAAAATTAATATTTTAAAAATTGATTAGAACAAAACTTTAAGATTTAAACGTTTTCAGCAATCTGGGGAAGTTAATTCAGAGTTGAATATTGAAAGGATTTTCTAATACGTGACTCGTTATACCTTAGTTAATCAAAAAATTCTAAAATTTGAAATTCTTGTCAAAATATATGATAATTTGTTTCCTTCATTGCCAAAACTCAAATTAATTAATTTTAAAACTTTGAAAACAAAGGTGTTGAATTGGAAAGATTACTAATTCACTGTGCAGAGAAAATAAACTATCCGTGTGCTGGAACTACTATGTTCTTACATGACAAGCCGATCAGCCAAACTTCGTTATATGACAAGCCCAACATTGACTTGAGTGACGGGGTGTTCTAATTGACAACCCCCTTCCATGCCACCAATCATTGGCATGGTCCTTGGGGATCACGCTGTGGCGGGAACCTCCAGCCCTAATCAGCTGTTTTATGATGGTCCATAAGGAATGCATGAAGGGGATGTCAGATGACGTCATTGATTTTCATAACCACTCTCACCCAGTTTGGAGTAGTGGTTCATTCGAGGGGTGGGTCCACCAATTATTCAAGCCACTTTGATAGAATGTAAGTCAAAGAGGATAAACCAAGCATTGTTGGAAGGTGAATATTGCGGATCAAAATTGCACATTTATGTCCTTGAGTATTTTTCACAGAGTAGAAATTGAAAGCAGAATTTTTAATTTAAAAGCAATTACATCAGCTTATAGTAAAAGTGTATCTGATTAAATAATTCCTTTACTATATTGGTTCCTTAACCAATAAACAATACAACAATACAATACAAATAAACACCAGAAAATTGGTGTTTATTTGTATTGCTGTACAAGGTTTTTTAACAATAACGAAATCTATCAACATTGAAAAGAGTATATTTTTGTACGTAATAAAATTGGAAATTTAAACATTTCTCTAATGTGTTTTAAGTCATTATTTAATATATTTCAAGTTTCAAAGCATTATGTCTGGTTTTAATATATTCACATGTACTTGAAAGTTGTGTACATTTTATTTTGCAAAACACTTTCATGTCTTGAAGACAGACATCTATGATTAACAATAGGTTCACATAAATAGCATTCGTTCTATATGACTTAATTCCATTTCTTTAATGTTTTTAAACGTGTGTTTTTATACATGTAAGATTTTGTTAATAAAAAAAATATAAAGCTAATTCAGATTTTTTCCGTCTATATTTTTATGTCACACTGCAAACATTTGAAATAAAATTATTTTTCTATTAATAGGTTAGTTCTTTAGTTGTGTAGTGTATTATTAACATGTCAGGGATTTTTTACAGCTAATCACGTTGTTTTTTGGTTTTCCATTCCTTATTTCTAATCTTTATAAAGAACAATCAGTTTTAAGCTTTTTAATTTTTTTGTACTTTTAAAGTACAAAAAAATTAAAAGTACTTTTGTACTTTTTTCTTTGTATAAAAAATTTTAATTTTGTATTTTTACAAATACAATTATATTTGTATAATTGTATTTTAAAGTTGATGGTATTTATTTTCCTTTATATTATTCAAGTTGCCTTTGAAAAATATGGGTTTTTGTATTTTATACTTGACCTTTACAGAATATTGTCGCAGTAGAGGTTAAAATGTCTTTTACAAATAGTTGTCTAGTCAACAACTATGTAACCTTTTGTTTCATTCGCTCACTCAATTTCCAACGCAGGTTGTACAAGACCTGGGTTCTTATCATACCAAAAAAAACATTGGCCAATCAAGGAACCCACATTCAATTATACCCTCCTCATTCTTAATAGATTAAGGAATTCATTTCATAACCTGGCTTATCATTCTAAAAGAATGATGGGAATGACGTATTTCTACCTGTTTCCTCTGCGTTTGTCACCGATGTTGAGAAAATTGATATAGTCTATTCTCAATGTATAGCCTTTTTATAAAGTGTAAAATAGAACACAAAATATAATATTATATTACCGTTGGCACTTTTCATGAATTTTATTTTATTACGTACAAAAACATAGCTGTGTAGACACCAGACGGGTTCTTGGTAGTTTAAACGTGCATAGAATAACGAAATTGATTAAAACTGTCCAGGATAAAATAAAATTATTATTTGTATAAAATAGTGTGTTAAAACGAAGATGTTTATATAAATTTGTAATTTTTAAGAACGTGTCCAGAATGGGTGGCCGATGGCAGAATCTCCTACTTCCAAACAAATACCCTATACTAAACAGAATGCGTAGAAAAAAACCAATAGTAGGGTCGAACCTTACGATCCATACGGGAAAAAAGAATTCAGCTTATGAAGTCACTAGTTCTATCGTTGATGCATTACTGTTATTCTGCCTTCGGCAACATCGCCTTGAAAGAGGACGCGCAGATCGGTTTGTGAGGTGCTGACAAACTGCTTGACGCACAAAGTTTTAACACTCGGGAGCTGCAGTACCAAGTTCAGGTCTCCCAGCGCAGCACCCACCAGAGTCTGGACGCTGGTCGGAGGAGTTTTTCCTACTTTGGTCCCATGCTGAACAATGATTCGTCTGAGGTACTTAAATCATTGCTTCTCCGGGTTAAAAAAACAAAAATTTATTGTGAGCAATGAATTAAATGAATAACTGGATGATATACTTTTAAATGTTGAAATAATGTAATACAATACTTAATTTAAAGTTTCAGACAATGTTTATTTTCTAAAACAGGTATTTACCTGAAAAACGCTTGCAATAAGAGGTACTATTGATAGTTATTTATATTCAACTGTGGATAATATAAATAAATCTATAGTAAATTATGGCAAAATGTTATTTTCTAAATGAAAACTTCACGCACTAGTCATATAGGCAGTTCGTGAACTTCACTCATCTGGGGAAGTACCGACCATTGGAGATTCAGACTGAAACTTAAACTCCGCAACATCCATTTCGTCCTTCGATCACAATTTCCAAGCAGCATTGTAATACTTATAAGATTATATAAAGGTACCTTAATTAAATACATAAAATGAAAACAGGATGGACAATTTTGAATATACAATTTAGAGTTGTTATCACTTGAATACATAATGATGTCCTGGTTGTCGATTGTTATGACAATGGCAATACGTTTAGATTTTTGCAAAGGAAATTACAATGTTATCATTAGGAGGCACAGGTTTGTTTTACTTTTAAAATCCTCATGGTTTTCAAAAACTAGATACGTTTATGCCTAATCAGTTTTCTCTAATTTGTAGATAGTTTTCTTCATCTATAAAAATAAAATAATATTTGTTTTCAAACAGGAAATACAAAATGAAAATTATTTTAATTTCAGTCTGACTTTGTTAGAACACTTGAGTTTTTATAGTAGTAGTGAAATGGTGGGCGAGCCAGACCCACTTTGACCTTTGGACTTTCAAGATGGCGGCGGTCACGTGACCGGATCCAAGATGGCGGCCGGAACCGGATCCAAGATGGCGGCCGGATCCAAGATGGCGGCGCCCATTTCCCGCCAAATTTTCTAACCTCACTTTTCCTAACCTCAAATTTCCCGCCAAATTTCCCACGCTTTTCCCGGAATTCCCCAAAATTCCCGATTTTCCCCCAAATTCCCGATTTTCCCGAAATTACCTTACTTTTTCCCCAATTTTCCCGATTTTCCTCCAAATTCCCAAATTTCCCTCCAAATTCCCACATCATACTATATGAAATTCACTGTTAACCTTGTTATACTATATAAAATTCATTGTTAACCTAACTTTTTCCGTGTTATACTATATAAAATGCACTGTTAACCTTGTTGTACTATATAAGATACACTATATAAAATACAGTCTTAACCTAACTTTTTCCATATTATACTATATAAAATGGACTTTTTTTGTCCAATATGGCGTCTTTTTCCATGATATACTATATAAAATGGACTTTTTTTATCCAATATGGCGTCTTTTTCCATGTTAGACTATATAAAATGGACTTTTTTGTCCAATATGACGTCTTTCCCTCCTCAAAATTCCCTGCCAAAATTCCTTATCCAATATGGCATCTTTTTCCATGTTATACTATATAAAATTCACTTTTTTTGTCCAATATGGCATCTTTTTCCATGTTATACTATATAAAATTCACTTTTTTTGTCCAATATGACGTCTTTTTCCATGTTATACTATATAAAATTCACTTTTTTGTCCAATATGGCGTCTTTCCCTCCTCAAAATTCCCTGCCAAAATTCCTTATCCAATATGGCGGACTTTACACTATAATAAATGTAAAAAGATGACAACCGGATCCAATATGGCGTCTTTCCCTTCGGGTACTTCCGGCGACCGTCGGCTACCTTCGTACGCTCTTAGCCTATGATGCACACGTCGTCTGCTGGTCGGGCGCGCATGCGCACCTTGTTACTCATATATACACTATAATAAATGCAATGTGGCTGACGTGATCACAGCGCCCCTAGCGGCAACGTCGATCGGAGCGGACCTGGTGGCATCAGCTGTGCGTGGGTGACGCATGCGCATGGACTTGCTACTCTGTGGCAATATACACCATAACAAAGCGCGCATGCGCGGGAACTTGCTACTCTACTCATATATACACTATAACAAATGCAATACTCTATGTGGCTGACATGATCGTAGCGCACCTAGCAGCGAAACATAAATATATATTAAACAAATTAGACAAAAAGCTATCAACCCTTCGTAGTCCAGTGGGTAGCGTACCCGACTCTAGGAGTCAAATGGTATATTTCAGTACAAATTGTTACAATCTAGATAAAGTAGGTAATTAGTTGGTTTCGATGAGTCAAAGTCAGGTTAGGAGTCGGATGCGGAACCACTCGGACACAAGCTCGTTTTTTACTTCGATTGAATTATGTCCAATTCATAACTAAACGACTCAAATTTCATACATACACAATAACAAATGTCGATTGCAAATGCAAACCTGGCTGCAACCTTATCGAGGTACGTATGGTGTCGACAACCTACAGGCTTAACTACTACTACAGCATGCACAAACATATTACGTAGATACTCACTCTGTATGGTCGGTAGACTGTTAGTACAAAGCCTCTGAAGGAACGTCAACCTCCTCTACCAGCTCAGAGGTCACTCTTTTGATTTTTAAGGGTAAACAAAGAGGCTCCCACAGGTCTAGACCATATACCCCTGTGGTACGGAGAAACAAACCCATGTAATAAGCCCCATCCATCGCTCATTACGTTGGTAGCCATCCTGCCACCTTTCCATAGAGATTTACTCTAGGTGTTTATAGTAAACCTCGTAGACCATGTAACTTGCGAACAAGATACACGGTATGAAAATCAATGGGATGCAGATTCTTTTCCTGTTTTCTTCAAATGCTTTGCAGCACCCGCAGTCGTGTACTCGATTTTCTGGTGTTTTGAAACACTTAAACATCTTGCAGCAATGCTCCATCTTTCTGAAACAATAACAACACACATAAGAAAACAACTCATAACAAAAGAACTTGTTACTTTGCTCTCAAGTTAACATACATACCTGGAAAACGTGTACAGCAGACGTGGATCCAACTTCTTTGATCAGTACCAAGTTGTCCGGTATTGATTCCCCCTCATGCAAAGTGTCGACATATCTTCTAGGTAGAAACACCTTGATGTCCTCCTCCAAATGTGGATCAAACAGTATCGCAACGAGAGTATCACCGTATTTCGTACTTATGCGTGTAATACTTTTGACTGGATACTGAATGTTGGATGACAAATCTCCAACCTTGACAGTAATATAATTCATCGGAGTAGCAGCGTTGAAACGTTCGACAAAAGATGCCATGATAGACTGATAAGAAAAGTGGAAATACGAGTCCTTTTATACTCTCAGTTGACCTTGAGAGTCACGGGGGAGTATTGTGCCTCCTACCCAGAAGGCCTATGCACTCCGTTTGTCCTTACATTCCCAGACAAGACTATGACCCAAGTTTCCACACCACCCAAGAGGTATAGGGTCATTGCACTCTGTGCATTGGCGCGTTTTTTATTATAGTGAGTTTCCCCAGTAGGCCTAGTCTCACTAGCCGTGAGAACGGCTGTTTATTGTAACTTGCCCCAACCATCGCAAGCTACGGTGGTAGCCACTCCATAACAAAATTGCTACCTCCCAGTATTATTTTTATACTTTTTTTGGATCCTCTATAAGTCTAGCCGCCACTTTACTTGGAGAAGCCTTTCAATGTGACGTACAGACTTACAAAGGGCTTTTATTTTTCTTGTTACTAAAATATCCATTACTCACACCCTGGACTTATGAGTTTTAAGTCAGCCATAGAGTGTTACACACATCCAAACTGTACAAGGGCCCGGGCTGCGACTCGAGGTCTTACGGGTTTTAATCCACCCTCAAGCTGCAGGACTGTCTCAGGTCTTACGCGTTTTACGGCTGCCTTAGAGAACAGTCGGACATTTTTTATTAAATTTGGGCCGTCCCCACCTTGACAGTTCATGTCCTGGACTTACAGAGATTAGGCCAGCCATAGGACGCAAATTCACACAGACCTATGGATACGATAGTAACAATTTTTATCAAAATTTTCACAGTAAAATTACACACATTTAAAAGCAAGCATTTTTTTGTAGTAAAACTGAGCACTTACTAAGGCGCACTTACCATCACTAGCATGTTGCGGTATACAACAAGGTAAAAACGTATACATGTCGGGAACTGTCCAAGACTCGTCGAGTTCATGAACATTCCCGTGAAATTTGGAAAGAAATAACTTTTTCTCCAACCCTTTGGTATAGACTATATCAAAAGGTTTTAGTAAGCTACGAACTAGTTTGAATTTAAAAGGTACACATCCCTCCTCCCAAAGTATTTTGTGAAAATTACGCTCACACCAATTGTTAGCTTTCCGAGCAGCACTATTCAACTTACTTTCAGGATAAGGAGACTTGAAAACTATATTTACATTTACAAAAGGACCCACAACGACAAATTCTTTAACGATAAATCTATTCCGATTGTCTTTGAACCCATGAAACTCCACCACAGCCGGTGTCGACATGACTACTGTGGGTTTTGTCTTGACGGCTCCATCCTCTCAACTGAATAAATTAATTTAGTTTGATTATTATATATTATCCCCCCTCCCCTTTTATTACATAACCGTTCTTACTGTACTTGTTAAAAGATTGTACATTAAATGTGCATCGTGAATTATTAAACAGTAAGCTGTAGTCTTGTCCGGTACATTATTTTTAAATTCAAATTCGATGCGTACATCGATAGGTCCAGACTTGATTGAATCATTCTGCTTGGAGCAGTCAATTACAAAGATTGGACATTTCGATTTAAAAGTATCCAAATCCATGATGGGTGAATTGGAAACACCGTAGTATGAAGACTGAAATTTGGCGTACATTTCATAGAATAAACTCCAATCACCTCGGATATTGTCGTAGGGATAGTAACTTGAATTGAGGTATAACTTGATATCCATTAAATCACAATGGTCAAAACCTGACATGTTCTTTTTTATGTTATTTTTCCTATCAGTTTGAAACGCTAGTATCACATAGCGGGGTTTCTCTATCTGCGATGACGTTTTTACAGTCCAATTATGTCTCTTTGTTTGTGGGAGCGTGGGATATTCGTGACACTCCCACGACCTAAAGGGAAGATGAATCGGTGTGTCTTTATCGACGAGTCTTAAAAGTTTTTCTTTGTAACTATCGGAAACAGTCAAGTGTGGCACACGCCAGTACAAGTCGGTTATTTCCAGAGTGTGTGATAGCGCATCCTCTGATAACATCACATCCGTGTTGTTGGCTGACCGCAGCAGAATCAATTCTTGTTTTATATTTACAATAATTTTCCTGTAATCTTCCATGAAACCAAAGAGTAATTTTAATGGAACGGCAAAAGTAAACTCAGTTGTATTTTTTGATGACTCTGGACCGAACCAACAAGCATTTTCCAATGCATTTGTTTCATTCTGTCTAAGTGACAGTAAACTTTTAATAGTTGATACAACACCCAAGTTTTTAGTACGGTCCACTGTTATACCAGAAATTTCGTATCTAATATCTTCAAACAAGTACGCCATAGCGTTATTAATCAGAGACACGTCTGCGACTACACCGCCAACCTTTTTGGCTGTAATTTTACCAGAAATATGCAGAGAACTTTCAAACGGGGCAGTAATAATGTCCTGTTGACTGACGGCGATACGTATTTCATCATTGTTTTTGAAAGTTGAAGAGGCGTACGGTTTGTGTGTGTGATACTCACAGCTTGTAATAACATCGCTGTATTCGACTTCTCCCTCAATTTCCAACATTTTTTACTTTTATTTTAAATCCTAAGGATCTTAAAAGCTTTCTATTGCTCGATGTTAACACCTGGAGTGTTTTAGGTCTAATGACCTGTTTTGGCACAGTTGTTTCCCTAAATACTAATCCCATTGCTTCGTCTTAAGTGTAAGCGTAACGAAATTGTTTCGTTTCTAAAGTTTATCAACTTCCCTTGTTGATCTCTCAGCTCACAAGTAATGTAATTCAAAGCTTGCACACTCACAGGTAAATATATCACGTTATGAGGTGTTTCAATTATTTTGTAGCCAGGTGGAACTGACGGATAAAATTCGTGTATTATATGGCTTTCCTGACCGTTCTGATACGAGCCTCTTGTCACGTTACATGTAACTCGAACGACATTTACTGAGTTAATGTTAACTTCATTCTCAGACATGTGAGTTTTATTGGCTTCGTATACAGTTTTATTAAAACCGAGCAAGGTAGCCAGGCTGTTTCCTGTTTCAAAGTGAATGGGCTCGCTACAATTAATTTCGACTTTCAAAGTACTATTGTTTGGTTTTAAACTGAATTTTACACCAGTTTTTATGTTATTGTTAATGTAATTCTCTAAATCGCTAATCTCGTAGGAGCCAGTTGGAATTTTCATTATAGTGTCCCCGTAGTGGAATGTGTCGTTCACATTTTCTTCTACATTCGGTATTGAGTTGTACGTTGTGAGATCGATCAAACCAATTTCCCAATCACCTGTCGATAAATCGATCGAAGGAAATATGTCACAACTTAGCGTTGAACTCTGTCCACTAAGGCAAAACATTATCAACGAGAAACTCTAAACACAAGTGCCCGCAAAGTACTGAGTCAAAATCCTGTTGTCTTTCATTGTTATACTTTATATTAACACTGGGACCCCAATACATAATCAATTCCATAGGAGGACGCAAGTTACCAAAACTGTCATAGTACAAAACCTCGTTACCTAGCTTTTTATAACAAACCCAATGTGTTCCTTCCCCCTGTATACTGTCCAAATTAATAATTGCGCTTTCGTTCAATCTAGGTTTATTCGGAAGTGTGTCCCTCATGTAAACACCTCGAAAGTGTGGAATGTTTAATTTTTTAGCGTAGGTAACAAGTTCGTGGTTTGATAGGGCATGTCCGGGAACGTAGACTAATTTGAAGTTTTTTTTTTTCTTCTTACAAGTGCATTTCTTTTTGTTTTTAGGTGCATTCTTAACACCTCGACCTACCCAGGGTCTTAGATACAACCCCTCACCCTTCTTTCTCTTATGAGAACCACCCAACTTTGCTTTCGCCTTCATGGCTGTTGTAACTACCCAAGCTGCGGCTTTCTCACCCACAGACGAATCTGATGCCTTAAACCTTTGCCAAGCTCGTTCGGCCAAGTCTCTGTCAGCTTGCGCTCTCCGCGCTGTGTCTGAATACTGTGAGTAGGCTATGTCGTGGGCCTTGCAGGCTTCGTCCAGACCGTTTATTCCCTGATCACCACGAGCTAATCTCTTCTTTAACTTGGTGCCACCTCCACAGTACCTGTATCCTGGCAGGTGAAGTTCCACTGGCAGTAGATCAATACCCCTGTTTAAGGCTGTTCCAGCTAAACTTCCAATTCCTTCGAGTGCACTAGAAACAAGTCCTCTTCCACGACGTGACGATTTCTTCTTCATTATATGTGTCTCTTACGAAGGTTAGTTGAAGAATGAAGGGACTTAGCTATATTTCACTTTATATTACCCCTCACCTTGTTCACCGAAAATTTCAGTCCAGTTTATGTAGTTATCGGCAGTCAGTGTTTCTGTACTCCGCCCTTTAGCGCCATGAATATGGGAAAAAAGTACCTGACCGAATTTTCTAAGTTGTTTTTCAGATTTAACGCTGTTTTCATAAATCCGCCCCTCCAGTGCACTAACCGTATCTTTAAGTGATGTCAGCACTGAACTTATAGTTGTTGTTTGTTGACCTAATATTTCCAAAATATGCGATTTTGCTTCGGTTAACACTTTTAGGTTTACAGCCTCGTCCATTTCTTTCGCATCTCTAACAGATTTAATTCCCATATTATCAAAGTCCCAGTTGTCCTTGTGTTTCTTTGGACAGTTTGCCAGTAGATATGACTTGGTTACAGCATCTTGATTATCATGTGGGTCAGCTACAGAAACTAAACGTCGCTTTTCAAAACTCCAATAACTACTAGTTTTAACAGGAACGACAGCATCTACGTAACGTTTGGTCGCCGCATGATTCGGACCTGTAGGGTCCTTTACCCTTGTTATAAGCCTATCTCCTACGTTGACTGTTTTTTGTTGGTACAGTACACATTGTTCACCTATAGTTTTTAAATTCACGGCATCTCCGAGCTCCTTTGGTGATGCTAAATTTTCTATTCTTTTGTTACGCGCAGAATAGCTGTTTTGTAAGTTTGGCATTGTGTTAGCCTCAAAGTATGTTCTCGTAACAACATCGTTGTCTGCCACGGGCACACCGACGTTAACCATTCGTTTATTTTCAATATCATAGTTTCTTTCAGGTGTTAGTTTAAAACCTTCGCCCTGTGGTCCTTTGCCACTTACATTGCCCTCTGAGGGCAAGACACGTCCAAACTTGTCCACAGACATAATCTAACTGATGAAAATATACGTATGAAAATACTTTTTATACACAAAATAAGTATCCATGTTTACTAGTCGAATCTCAACTGACTAATGATTTGTAACGGCTATTACCAGCTCCTGATATAATTTTAGCTTCTTTTAATTCTTCGATTATGTTTTGAATTTCGTTCCTATGGTTAGCATTTCCGGCCTCTGTCGAAGCTATAATAAGTTTTAGTCTATCACATAATTCGTTTGGATTGTCCCAATAGGAAATGTCACGTGATCTAAAGTCTTTTAGCCCTTTACCGTACATTTGTTTGGGGAATAATACGGAAATTATGTTTTTATATTTTATGGACTTTGTCGGTCGGTTAATGAGATTATGAGGTAAATAACCTTTTCTATGCGCATTCGTTTTTATCATTACATCTTTATAAGCGTCCAAATCATCTTGCGTGTATACCTTTTCATCGGGTTGTCTTTTAAATAATAATTCGTAAAGGCCTTCGGTTCCTCTGTACTGTACATTGTTCAAGTGGATGTTTCCTTCGTTGTCAAATGTAAGCAGTTGATTACCCACCATTAATTTATCACCGTCTATATGTGGTCCGTATATGTTGTCCATTTTATTCTTAACACCGGCTTCGTCTTTTAAAAGTTTTAACATGTATTTTTGTGTTATGGGTGCGTTAAATGTCTCTAAAACGTACTGTGACGCCTCATGAAACTTTTCGGGACTTTGTATCAATTGGCTAACTGAGGGTGGAGGGGGAGACGATGTTTCAAACACTTGTGTGTCTTGAATAAACGATGGTCCCTTAGGCGTTGACATATAGTCTGGCTTAAAATTATCCTGCTCGTCTACACTGAGGTCCATAGGCTCCTCCTTTGGTTCATTTTTTATATCTGCTTTGTTTCTAAGTTCAGTTAAAATTGGTTTGTACTGTTTTTCTAATGTTTGTTCGGTATACATGTTACCCAACTTGAAAGCACGATACTTGCGGCGGACAGCATCTTGCAGCTGTATAATTCTTCTCGTAAGAGTTTGATGTTTACTGTTTTGCGACATGTTACAAAGAGTTTGTTCTAGTTGTGGACCACACAGAGGCTTGTCACTAACTGTTGTTGAAACTTAAAGTAGGTCGTATTTATATTACGAGACTAGAAACTTGTCAAAGCTAACTCTGTATCTCCCTTTATCCAATTCACAGTCCTTACTAATACAGAAAAAACTGTACTTATCTTTCCAAGCTAAAGCGCACATTTCTCGAAACTTTTCAAAAGTCATGTCCGTATTTACATGATCATTGTAAACATGTTTGAGATTTGTTTCGTCCTGTTTGAATAAAATAATCAAGTTTGTATTATCTCTCACCAACTGTTTGGGTATCCTACTATAGGTTTGTCCTATATAAAAGGAATCAATGTTATTATGTCGACCCATGGTAAAGTAGTTGCGTATATTATCGTGTTTTTCACATGCAATGTCGTCAAAAATCATAATAGAATTGTTTTTAGCTTCTTTAGGTGGTATGACTTTAGTGTTTTCATCAAATACAAAGTATCCAATTTCCTCGGGTAAAACACTTTTTAAAAATTGATACTTGGGTTGATGTAGGGACTTTGAGAAAATGTAAACATTTTCGAACCTTAATCCGTTTGGATCGAACAACATGTTGAAAACAACGTTCGTTTTACCACAATTACTAGGTCCAGCCACTATGCACCTTATAGTGGATGGAAATAATGGTCCATGTTTAATGTCACTACCTGTGCGTATAGTGTACATGTCAAAGTTTTCGATAGGTAGCTTTGTGTCCTGTTCAATAACACGCATTGTTGAGTTATGAATGAAAGTGTAAGGGAAGCCTTTATTTATACCAAGTCTTTCTTGTTCACCCATGTATTGTGTTTACCGTCATATCCTGCCCATTTAACTAATACTTTATTTCCTTTTTTTCTAAGTACTTTTTCAACCAGGTATACATCATCTGTTTTGGATTTTTGTAGCTCTTTTTCGTAGAAACTTCCTTTGATGACGTCACCAGTATGGTCTTTGAGGAGGTAGGTTGTAGGAATAGTAGTTTGGACTTTGTACACAGTAAATATCTCGTTAGTCCAGTTGGGTAGGTATCCTTTGTCAAAGACTTTTTTATACTTACTTATCCTCACCTTGTCACCTACTTTAAAACGGACCTTTTTATCCACTTTCTTGTATTTTTGTCTATTTTTATTAATGTTTTTTCTGACTATGTTTTCGTTTCTTTTGTTCACATGACTTGGAGCCATGCCAATAGTTTTGTGTATTCTTCTGTTGTATTCTTCCAACAAAGAAGGTAGTATCTTGACCCATTGATACTTACCTTGCTCCGTGAACTTTCGCCACATTAATGCTTTGAGACTGCGGTTGAACCGCTCTACGATGGACGCCTTCTTATCACTGTAGCTCGAATAATGGTTTATACCATATGTTTTCATTAGCTTTGTGAATCCTACGTTGTAGAATTCTTTACCCGCATCTGTTTGTAAATGTTTCATTTTATTGGACTTTAATATGGGTGTTATGGCTTTAACGATTTCCTGTCCAGACTTGTCCTTGACTGGTATTGCGTAAGCGTATTTGGTAAAGCAGTTGATTACTGTGAGAATGTACTTGTAGCCCTTGTTAAACTTTGAGTATGGTATCATTTCGACCAAGTCAGCTTGGAACAAGTCTTGTATTCCCTTAACTTCTACAGGTCTAGTAGGGAATTTTTTTCTAACTGGAGCATGTAGCTCCCTTGCTATCTGCTCTCTTACACTCATAGTGGAAGAATGGAAGGGTTTAGGTAAAGTTTAACAATTTATTTGGATTTTTTTGGTGTATGGAGCCCCATCCTCGCTCCATACGGTGGCAGTCGACCATAAAAATAATAGAAATAAAGTTTACTGCCTCCCTGCCAATTGTAAAGCCTTACCTAACGAGCAACACACATTCGCTTTTGGATACGGGTTTTTACGCCCCAGAGCCACATTCGCTTTTGGATACGGGTTTTTACACCCCAGAGCCACATTCATACAGTTGTTCGAAAGGTACAGGTACTGTTAGTTGCAAAATTCAGCTAATTATTTCCACAAACATCTCTACCAGCAAATTGAATTAAAGGTAGGCCATTAACAAACCTACAGTTTGGAGAGTATTTTTTATGCTCATCAAATGGAACATCACCCTCTTCCCAACATCCAATATGTATACCACATGAGAAACAGCGAACTGCATCGCTATAATTTAAATAATAAAAGCCAGCTTTTACCATTACATGTGGGTTGAGGAATGGGACTGGCCAATTTAGAAAAGTGTCCAGCCTCACGTTTTCAAAGTGATACTGTGGTGGACCGTCTTTTTTAGAAAGGTAAATTTGTATCAAGTATTGTTGAATTGATTTTGGAAGGTTTAATTGTTTAATTTCGAAAAGGTTGTTAAAGGTTTTACAAAGTTCCACTGCAGCGAGAGAGGCAAGTGAACCGATTGACGCCATTAGTGCGAGTGATAAGAAAGGAAGGAGGTAAGGGAGTGGTGGACAGTCATGAGGTAATGGAAGCAGATGTGATAACAGATGACCTTTGAGGTCAGTGTTACATTAATCAGCACAACATGGACGCTCCACGTGCATATCAACCACATGTTAACCCTAGAGGTCAAGTTTAGTGATAACAACGATAAAGCCCAGTCATATTGCGTTTGTTATGGTGTATATTGCCACAGAGTAGCAAGTCCATGCGCATGCGTCACCCACGCACAGCTGATGCCACCAGGTCCGCTCCGATCGACGTTGCCGCTAGGGGCGCTGCGATCACGTCAGCCACATTGCATTTATTATAGTGTATATATGAGTAACAAGGTGCGCATGCGCGCCCGACCAGCAGACGACGTGTGCATCATAGGCTAAGAGCGTACGAAGGTAGCCGACGGTCGCCGGAAGTACCCGAAGGGAAAGACGCCATATTGGATCCGGTTGTCATCTTTTTACATTTATTATAGTGTAAAGTCCGCCATATTGGATAAGGAATTTTGGCAGGGAATTTTGAGGAGGGAAAGACGCCATATTGGACAAAAAAGTGAATTTTATATAGTATAACATGGAAAAAGACGTCATATTGGACAAAAAAAGTGAATTTTATATAGTATAACATGGAAAAAGATGCCATATTGGACAAAAAAAGTGAATTTTATATAGTATAACATGGAAAAAGATGCCATATTGGATAAGGAATTTTGGCAGGGAATTTTGAGGAGGGAAAGACGTCATATTGGACAAAAAAGTCCATTTTATATAGTCTAACATGGAAAAAGACGCCATATTGGATAAAAAAAGTCCATTTTATATAGTATATCATGGAAAAAGACGCCATATTGGACAAAAAAAGTCCATTTTATATAGTATAATATGGAAAAAGTTAGGTTAAGACTGTATTTTATATAGTGTATCTTATATAGTATAACAAGGTTAACAGTGCATTTTATATAGTATAACACGGAAAAAGTTAGGTTAACAATGAATTTTATATAGTATAACAAGGTTAACAGTGAATTTCATATAGTATGATGTGGGAATTTGGAGGGAAATTTGGGAATTTGGAGGAAAATCGGGAAAATTGGGGAAAAAGTAAGGTAATTTCGGGAAAATCGGGAATTTGGGGGAAAATCGGGAATTTTGGGGAATTCCGGGAAAAGCGTGGGAAATTTGGCGGGAAATTTGAGGTTAGGAAAAGTGAGGTTAGAAAATTTGGCGGGAAATGGGCGCCGCCATCTTGGATCCGGCCGCCATCTTGGATCCGGTTCCGGCCGCCATCTTGGATCCGGTCACGTGACCGCCGCCATCTTGAAAGTCCAAAGGTCAAAGTGGGTCTGGCTCGCCCACCATTTCACTACTTATAGTAATTTGGAAAAATATATTGTTTCAAATTAAAAAAATTGTTCTCATTATTGTGCAAGGCAAGACTAACCTGTCTTATAATCTTAGGAGTAGATAAATTCCTAAGTTTAAATTAAATTTTTATAATTTATCCTATGATTTTACCCCACCTGAGTTTTCGAAATGAACAAGGCATTCTTTCGTTCGGATGACCTTATTTAATTTTGTTTTTAATCTTATCAAATCAGCTCTCAAATGAAAAATGATCTACAGTTTATATTTGCACATATTAAAACACAAATTATCTTGATAGAGTAAAACTTAAAAACTACTAGGTACATTTTCATCCCTTAGAAACCTTTAGTTATATAAGGGTTATAAAATTGCTTCACGTAACTAGCCTGTTAACGCAGAAGGTATATTTTCTTGACCCTAATTGAAAAAAATCCAACTTTGACTCCGTTTATCAAAAATATACATCTCATTTAGCTATTTTTTAATGGAATTTCTCTTCTATGACCTAACATGATTCATCTCTTTTTACAGTGCATTTATGAGTTGTTGTAACTTCGTTATAACTACAGATCCAGCGCAGAGGGAATAACACTAACCGTAAGACAATACGAGCCCCATCGGCCCTCTCGAACTTATGTTAATACAGCGAAGGAGGGTAACTCATTAGCCAAGTTCCTGGACCAACTTGGTTGCCGGCTGTAAACTAAGATTTAATGGGAGCCGTCTTAAGAGGAACTTGGCAGCTGTTAATTGTAACTTACGACCTGTGGCCGGCGTTAAGAGTCTGACCACTTAGAGCTCGCATGATGAATAGGGTGATATTCACCCTTATTATTTACTAACACTATTATACAGTTACAATATTATTGGTACCCCAGCATACCTTGGGCTAAAGGGACAGTACCTCTAGCTAATGCCCTTCTCGTATGAAAGCACAGTACAAAATAGTGTGGCATATATGTTTAGCACATAAAGAGCAAAAGAAATTTAATACTCTACAGAAATAATAAACTTCATTGGTTCAACTAGCATAAGCTTTATTTCACAAATAAAATTTACTCTTGACGGTCTAAATATTCGAAATCAAACGTTTAAGAATGTTCCTAAAAAGTTTAGTAAATGTTGTCAAGATGTATTAGGTTTCAGGCCTTTAAGATTCAGTGTTATCTATAACTGTAAGACATTTTAAGCCTACTAACACCTTGGCCTACCGAAAATCCAAAATAACTTACACAACTACTGATACATTACGTCTCAGATCACTTAAAATTCAAGATTACTTAGGATTTAATATTGTTTAAACCCGATAACACTCTGGGTAATACAAAATTCCTGTTAAGATCTGCAACTACATATAAACTATGTATTAGAATTTTAGGTTTAAGACTAACTTGAGCTTTGGATTTCTTAGACCTACTGGAACCTTAGGCTGCCTCAAATATAGGATAGCTTTTCCATATACGTAAACTAAGCACATTCCAAGATTTTAATATTCATTACAGTCGAAAGAGTTAAAGAATATTTTACACATACTAATATCCATCTCAATATAAAAGATATACCTTCTTGAACTCCAAGTATATTATGTTCAATATGTACTTGTTGACATCTATGTGTTGACCATAGAATACTGTTCGATAAACTGGAAAGTCATGGCATTCGAGGACTTTCCCTCAAATTGCTGAGCTCATTTCTCAGTCACAGACTACAAACAGTCCAAATTTCAAATCAATTTTTTTGAACCCAATTGAACTGAGCTATGGAGTCCCTAACCTCACACTCATGTATTCACCCGCCCGCCCATACACGTACAATGGCATTGATCCACCTGCCCGCCCACACACGTACAGTGGTACTGACTCACCCACCCACCCATACACGTACAATGACATTGTGCACCTGCCTACCCATACACGTACAGTGGTACTGACCCACCCGCCCACCCATACACGTAAAATGGCATTGATCCACCTGCCCGCCCATACACGTACAGTGGTACTGACCCACCCATACACGTACAGTGGTACTGAAATTTATCACTGTAGGTGTATGGGTGGGCGGGAGGGTATTTACCACTGTAGGTGTATGGGTGGGCGGGAGGGTATTTACCACTGTACATGTACGGTTGGGAGGATGCCTATTTACACTGCACTTGTTTCGTCACATGCAATTGTAGGCTCCCAGCTTACGCATGCTGTCCGTTATCAGTTACTAAACGTTATTCTCCAATAAAACCAAGTTATTTATGACTTATGCTTTATCTGGCTTTTATCGTATCCGGCTTGACCTTCGCCACATTAGGCCGGATAATTGAGGTTGTACTGTATTTGTTATTTTAGTAATACATCATTGTTGACTAATTTCACAACAAAGAAAGCTAGTACTTGCTAACGAAGGAATTATAAAAACAGTGTTTTATGTCAATTATTCAATATTTTTTAGATTAAGTTTTTATTATATTCCTTTTACTTCTAAGGAATGTATGCACTCTTTATACTATTTCAATAAACCAAATTGTAATTAATAAATATTTTAAGTTTATTGTATACTTGTAAATTGTAGTTGTAAATAATAAAATAATGTTAGTGATGTTATGAACTCTTTCGCTGCAGCTGATGTCCAGAATATTGTCCTATTTTTAAAAAATGCTGACCTTGTAGATTTTCTTTTAGAAATAAGCTGTAACACCAAAAAAATGTGGAAAACCTATATGAGTGCAGTTGGTACTTATGCTTTATTGCCTTCCAAATTTTTATTATTTCTAAGAACAAAATTTACTCATCTGTTAACAAATTACGATCGAAACCCGAGATTCCAATAAAAATATAATTCATAAACTGGCTACTACTGTTTGTGTATTGTTCTGTCCAAAGGTCGTAAATCTAATACTAACACTATTTTATACCATATGTCAATACCACCGTACCTGTATGGGTGGGCGGGTGGGTCAATACCAACGTACCTGTATGGGTGGGCGGGTGGGTCAATACCACCGTACCTGTATGGGCGGGCAGGTGGGTCAATACCACCGTACCTGTATGGGTGGGCGGGTGGGTCAATATCACTGTACGCGTATGGGTGGGCAGGTGGGTCAATACCACCGTACCTGTTTGGGTGGGCGTGTGGGTCAATACCACCGTACCTGTATGGGTGGGCGGGTGGGTCAATACCACCGTACCTGTATGGGTGGGCGGGTGGGTGTTGATAGTACCTCTTAATTAATTATGTGATTACTTAAACGTCGAAATTTTTAGGACCTGTAGAACATATTACCATTTCTGTTCAAAAATTCTAGAAATGTACTTTTATGGCTTAAAGACATTGACCCATATACCAGTTTGACTATTTTTATAAAATATTTTTTAACTATGAATAATGCATCGCATTATGCTGGCCATAAGATGAAAGTGCTTAGTTGTTTAGTAAAAATAGGGATTTTGATTTTATTTTTTGGGGATTTGAATTTGATTCTTCATCCACTCCGTTGTTTAGATGTCCAATGTGTGACTTAAATAAAGTATTATTATTAAGTTCAAAAATTGTCTCCCTCTTCACACACACATAGTCCAATTGACGATAAAACACAATTTACACTGTAATTTTTGTAATAAAAGTTAATGTACTTGATTTTTTTTTTTTTTTGTAACTTCTTTTCAAATATTTACTCACTTCAGGAAAGTATTTTTAACATTCTGAGTCACTTTTTACACAACATCCGATGCATTTTGTGATAAAACCTCCACCCTTACACGTGCAGTGGTATTGGCTCACCCACCCACCCTCCCCTGTGCAGTGGTATTTGTAAATATATTAGAAATGCCGCTATGTATAAAAGCATTCATGATATAAAGAACTGTTATTATCATATTTACCACATTTTATAAGGATTAAAAACTACTGACGTGATTTTGAAGGATTTAAGACTGCAAGTGTTCCAACATCGAGTTTATGGTCGTATGAATCACCAGCTACTTACGACAACGACTCGGGAAGGTGAGCTGCGATAAGGGAGCTCGTAGAGGAGGCGTCATTATTCCCGTGATGGATTTGAAGACCCCTGCGGGTCCTCTCACAAACTGTTTCTCTATCGTTCCTGTCGTAACGTGCCCGTTGCCACGCCCTTGAATGACGTCACCAGTCATTGTAATAGTTCTATCACTTTGTGTCTTTACTTTTAGTGATTTTAATATAACATTTTTAAATTGCAAATGCACAGGACCTAAACGCTTTACATCCAAAGCTAATTTATCGAGTTAATTTTAGCCTGGTAATTTAAAAGACATTTTATTTGACCCTTGAAGTACTGGACTATACAGTTTTTATTGCTAGTCTCTTTATGTTGTAATAAATATAAAAATAAAATATAATAATTACCTTAAATATAACACACAAAATTACACGCCAAAATGTTAAAAATTAAACACTTCACATAATTCTTAAGGGTGGAAAGACTTAGCTAACTGTACCTTTGAGATAGCTTGGTATAAGTAACAATAACAACAACAACACAATTTTAAAAATATCGTTTTTAAAGCTGTAGTATAATTTTTCGAAAATGTAACATAAACATTAAAAAATATTCAAAATGTTTACAATATTATCCTGAGTAAAATTACATTTAATAACGATACTTTATTCATTAAACTATATCTTTGTTGTGACAAAAATAAGCGCTACGCACATAAAAGAAAAATATCAAATTTGTGTTTATGTTTAGAAAATATTCCAGTTTGAATGGAAAGACTTATCTCGCTCGTTTTATTATAATAATATCACACTTATAAATAAAGAAACAAATCATTTATATAACAAATTATAAGACAAAACTATATTTAAACAGTAAATATTAAAAACGTTTACTGTTTAAATTTAAAACTGGAATTTTGCCGAAATCAATCCTAAGTATTATTATAGTATTTAATTTAATATGTAGTATATGCTATAGTACAGTATATAATATAGTATAGTCCCTTTAAGGGCTGTTTATAGTATTTAGAAATGGAATTTAGAAAAATCCTAAATTAGTTACAGCCATTTTAATAAAAATTATGCGTTCCCTTTAAATTTAAATTTAAAATTAATTGGGCGTATAGTTTTGGATATCTTATGATGTTTAGTGCGAGGTACTTCATTTGTTGTCTGACATCCGACCAAAACAGTTTTTAGTAATTTATACATTTTAATAAATAAATTATAAATATAAATTTTAAACACAATATGATTAAATTGTTGAATTTATTTTTAATAAAAAAATACCATTAGACAGTTACACTTTATACCCATCTAAAGGTACATAATAAAATTGTAATCTACCAATATAAATATGTGTGCTAAAACAGTAACGAGTTATTCAATAAATATTTATACAGTATAAATTATTTATAACATATTACACTTCTCTACTATTCTGCCTCTCGGCCGTTATAATAATAAATGTCTTTATTTGTAAACATATGAAAAATTCACGAAAGGCCGAATTTAGGGCCACTAGGCCCTTTCTTAAAATTAATTCTTAATGAAACATCATAAAAAGTTAACAACAGAAAAAGAGAAAAATATAAGAATAAGTTAGGGCATTAAAATATAAACAATAGTCTCAACATCTAATGTTATTCTAGTAGCGAGCCGTTGTGTGAGGAGCGCCTAATATGATACTAAGTCCGCAGTACCAGCGTGCCTCTGAATTGCCGTATGTACGCCGTGATATATTTAATTTTAATTTTCTAATGAATTCTGGACGAGTCGAGAAGAACGGCAATGTCTTATTATTTCTGTACACATCAGTTACCCCCGAGAAATAAACAATGCTATTCATTAAGATGCTAAATATACTTATTATCAGCCCTTATTTAAATACATTTAAATAGAATGCCGTGTTTTACCCTCGTGAGATTTCATAAATCAAAAGTCTAAGTCCTACGGGGAAAACACTAAAGATCTGACTGTACACTGAATCTCCAGCGGTTTGACATTTCAGTAAACCCCTTAGAGTTTCATACTTTCGTTTGATAAAGTTTATATCAATGGTGTTAGTTAAAAATGTATTTTCAAATTGGTATTTTGCATACAGTTTTACAATTTCTTTATTCTTAGGCAAATTAATAACCAGAATACACTTAGTAAAACAAATTTATACTACTTTCCTATTGATATTTTAAGACCATATCTGTTTTCACTGTTTATAAAATATTTGTTTTTGTAAATTGTGATTAAATTAATACTAACCCACACTACATTTAGAATGTTTCATCGTTATTGCGAAACACTTGGGGTCCAATATGCAGGAGTAAACTTCATAATTCTAAATAGGAACGTAGTCATGTGATATGTTATTTAACACCGCCACTCTAAGATAAACACGATAGCGCCATCAAAATTGAAAAAGCACGCGTAGTTCTTTAGTTTTTATTTATTTATTTATTTTTTTCATCTCCTAAGTAATTTCCTACTTAAACTGATTTGTCGTAGCTAAAATAAAACCCGATTTTTTTTTTTTTTTTTTTTTAGAGATCATAAATAAGTTTTAATAAGGAATTACATAGGCGATGACCAATTAAATAACGACTAAATAACGGCGTATCCTTTTTAATTCTGATTGTACTATATTTTAAATTACATATCACATGACCACGTTCCTAATTGAAATTTGAAGTTGACTCCTAGATACTGGACCCCAAGTGATCCCCAACAACATTGAAACACTCAATGTAGTTGGGGTTAATTTGAATTTAACTGTCCATTCAAAAACAAATAGTAGTTTATAAACCGTGGAGACACGTTAAGGGGGAAATGACTTAAAACTAACGGTGTTTAATTTATTTTTCTATGTGAAATATTCTAATATGTTATGTCTATCAATGGAATATACAATACATTATTCTAAGGTATGACTTTTAGAAACTACCTTTCATTTAAAATCATTGTTGTTAACTTATTTAATTTCCTCAACACTGAATAATTTTCTGATTGTATTACTACAAAATATTTTACGACTACCTACCATTGAACACAAAATATATATGCTGTATCGATACATTTTTTCATATCACTATTAAATTTAAAATAAATTACTACTTGAGGTAAAAACATACTTAGATTATTCTTAGTTAAAAGCTTTTAATATCTAGAATATACATTACTTCAGTGATTTTCTTAGTAGGATTTTGTTTCCTGTTCAACTTAAAAAACTTCTCTAAGAATAACTCGAAGCAATAGTAACAAGACTGCACTTTATTATATTCATTTGTCCGTGAATACCTTATAATTAGTTTCTTTAAGTTTTTTTTTTATTTTCTAATAACTGAAAAAAATATCAATATAATATTACAATGTTCCAAAAGACACCATATTTGTGGATGGACAAAATGAAACATCACGTAGGTTCTGAAGGGCTGGTGGAGTGGACAGGATGGCGATAAGTTTGTATTGGGCAAAAAGCAGACTGGTGTACGTAGAACCGCTCTCTGACTCCCCACGGTCCCATGCAGCTCGCCGCAACACGCCGCACTACTAACTGAAATTACTTTTTAATTTTTTATCCGCCTTTCTCTTGCAAACGCATTTAGACTCGCCGCTTTTCTTTATCTTCAATGCCAGTGAATATCTTATAAAACGTTTTACTGAGCTCAGATCCGCCATTTTGTTCACCGTCTTTTCTTCGCCTCCACCTCTTAGTGTAAATTACTTTTCTTAGAGGATTAATTTTGCTCCTGTGGGTTTTGGTGATTTGCTAATTAGGGATGGATTCTACTTTTAAGCGGAAAAGGGGTGTTAACAGTCACGAGAGCTTTTTCACTTTTTCCCTGCAAGCTCTTTTCATTACTTGGATTTTACTCTCGTACGACTATCAATATTATACAGCCAGCTTGTGTGTAAATATATCACTCTGTAAAATTGCTTTTTAATATTTACAGAAATAAAATGTTGTTGTTCTTAATTAGTTGCTGGAAAAAAATACAACGATATCCATGAAGAGTGTACAATTAGGAACTAAGGTAAGAAAATCATGATGAATTTATTAGTAATTACATTAGGATAATAATAAAGTCCTGCACGGACTTAATAATTTCCAAATGATTACAGGTAAAGAAATAAAACTTTTAAAAGTAAATAAATCAATTTTTGTAGTAACTACCACTTTTTTTATGGTCAGGACGATGGCCCGCAAGGAGTCAGAAGGAAATCTTAAATGAGAACATATGTCGAGAAGTACATCAAATTAAAGGTCTTTAGTAGTAGAACATAATTCCACAAATCCGACCTCAACAGGTTCTCTCTTTAAAAAATGTCACTAGTTAAAAATTCTGAAAATTTACATTATTTTCCTAGTTCAAGCTGGAAAATTTAAACTTTGCAAATGCCTACTTGACTTTAGGAATGGTTTTTTTAGGGTAGTTGGTGACTCTTTCGATGGATGATGGTCCATAAGAAGTTCGACAAAAATATTAAATATAGCATAGGCTAAATATAGCATAGGCTAAAATATACATAATTTTAAAGGGAATATCAAGCACAGTTGAATACCACAAACAGCACTTAAATAGGTTGATCCAGTACAAAATGGCAGATATTCAAAGCTTTTCTTGGTTGTAGTAAGACATTGCATTAGTGGCCATAATTCAAGTACATAAATAAGTCAACGAGAAAATGCTGCTGTATGCATTATGTTTATATACAAATGTACATTATAAAGTTAATTATGAACAAGCGTTAGCAATTTGAATATTCACTCTAAAAATATTTCGTAAGTAAAAAATACTTTTCCCTCAAAAATCGTTGAACTTCTGCCATTTTAATGTGGTTGTGGTATTCATCTTTCCTAGACAACACCTTTAAAATTATGTACAACTGACCTATGCTTACGTTTAATATAGTTGTCGAACTCCTTGTGGACCATATTCTATTGGATGTGAAGAGTCACTAACTACCCTAAAAAAACTATTTCTTAAGTCCATTGGATATTTACAAATTTTAACTTTCCCAACTTGAGCTAAGAAAACAATATTAAACCGTCTAGAACAGGACCTTCACCGTAAATTTTTTAACTTTAAACCAGCGTATTTATTAAATAGCGAACCTTTTGGGGTCAAATTTGTGAGGTTATGTTATGCTCCTAAAGAACTTTAATTCGATGTAAAACTCGACCTATGCTCTCATTAGATATTTTCTTCTGACTCCTTGCGGGCCATCCCATGAACATGAAAAAATGGTAGTTTCTTCAAATAATTTATTTATAGGTGTAGTTATGATGTTCCAAATTTTTGTTTATTTACTTGTAATCGTTAGGAAATTTAAGTCCGTGCGGGACTTATCACAACCCTATATTGTTAACAGAATACAGTATTATAATACGTATAACTATGGATGTGATTCCTTGGGCCAAATTAAAAAAATTAGAGTGCTAAATTGTGTTTTATCCGTATTTTTGTATATTTTTAATAAATCCGCCTAATTTAAGAACTCCTAAAGTTAAAAATGTTCAAATTTGGTTTAGAGGTTAATAATATTATCAATTTACATACAATACGTTTTTTTAATGGCAACCGTTTAAATATACTAACTGACAGTTACACGCACAAAAAATGAAATACTGCACAAAATTCACTAGGAATAAAAATATACAATTTAATCAAAGATCCAGTGAGCCCTTGTTTGTCAAAATCCAGTAATAAATATCAAAGAAACACATATTTTATCACAGTAAAGTACGAAACGCTTCAGTTAGGGCATCGCTCACCAAAACCATTTTCAACAATTAACTACGGTAGTTTCAACAATAAAATTATGAGCAACAATAAATAAAACATTGCGGTCTGGTTGAAGCATAGCACACTTTAAAATGATCAAATGCGCGTCTCTTGGTTATTTAAAATTGGATTTTGACTAACATAATTTCAATACATTTCTGATTAAATTGTTAATATTTTTTTTATGTCTTAGTAAATTTCAGTAAAATTTGAAGTTTTTAAATAATTTTCAGCTAAGAATTTTAAATGAATACCTTTTTTTTAAACTTTATAGATATTTTATAATTACTGTGATTTAATATAAACCCACAATATTAAAAACTTCTACACCAAATACCCGTTTTACCCTCAACGTGAGGTTCTTTTAAATACGCAAACACATATATAGATGAACAACAAAACCATTCTTATGTCTGTCCTTACCTATTTTTCTAGGAACTTTGAACTATTTTAACACATAAAACCACGTCCTTAAATTTAAGGACCTGGTTTAGGGACAACCTATTCATATGAAAAATCTTGATATAGGTATCTCCTTACACTATAAGCAATATTCCTCCCAATGGCTAATGCCACCTAAAAACATGATCTACACTAGACAATATACTAAAAATAGCTTAGTGTGAATTTGTTCATAAACAGAATTATATACAGCTAAAATAAATACTTAATGAAAATATAAGTTTACTTTGAGGACGGTGGATAAGAAGTTAAGGAAAATGTTGTGTTATATTTGGAGTTTTTTAATATAAGGAGCGTAAACTTGGACTATGAGGAAATAGGAAAATAAGGGATGAAATCAATGGAGGTGTCTATTTTCAGTACAAGTAAACGTCACACAACACAAATTTATTATAATATAAGGACAAAATGCACAAATATAATACAAGTACAAAATGCACGAATATTATGGTGATCGATTTCGGTGAACCACTCACCTTCTCGGACCAGAGCGATTCACAAAAGAATGGAAAATGGTGTTCAACAACTCAATTTATAGGCCTATGATCACGTGACCCCATTGGCTGGAATTGTCAAAATGGCGGCTGCTGTGATATTATTGGTTAATTCCTATTGTCTGTTACTTCTCTTCTTTTTATTCGCTGAAAATACATTATTAAAAACTATTTCGGAATCAAAATTAACCTGTTCATTCATTAATTTATCACGATCCTTACATTTTCATGCATTTTGTACTTGTATTGTAATATATTTGTGCATTTTGTGCTTATATTGTAATAAATTTGTGTTGTGTGACGTTTACTTGTACTGTATATATACCAACACGTATTATGCTAATTAAAAAACTATATCTATTTTGTCAAGGATGCATAAACTATGATAGGTGAGTGTAAAATGAAGAAGTACTGAGTAGAGTGGGTGAGGGGAAGGGACTACTCAAAAGTATAAGAAAAAGATATAATCTATACGGTTGGTTTGCATATTTTATAAAGCCCATTCATAGGACGAAGCATCCATAAATTGTTTCGTTAACTATTTTACGCGGAAAACAATTTATAGATGTATTGAACTGGAGGTCACATGGCATTATATGAGAATGTTTGTTGTACATAAAATGTAAAAAAAACTGTTTTATTTCTGCCTATTTATTTAGAACCCTTTAGAATAGTTCTGACATAAATTAAGGAATATTGAGTAAAATGCGTGCGAATAAATAAACCAAGTTAATTATGAATTAACTGGTTTTCTATGTGTACAATAGTAAACTTATGAACTGCTCATTTGAAGTAACCTCAGATAGTTTCCTAAACAGTTGTGGATTTTTTGGAACTGCTTAAGTGCTAAGGAGAGTCAGTGGAACCTATATCCGTAATGTTAAAATTGCTGTTTTATGATAAGTATTTTTCAAAAACTAAGTAGAAAGAGAGACATGACACTTTCTTATATCTAAACGATATTATTTTTGCACTTAAAGAAGTGAATTTATCAAATAAATAAGAATTGTCATTATTTTCTTGGAAAAATTTGTTACAAAATTTATATTTTTATTTGCTGATCATAAATGTGTAAAAATTCTCTGTACGATTGTAGAAGTTAATATGGCAAAATAAGGATTATCAAGATATTTTGTCAGGTTGCAGAGAAAATTTACCTTCTGACTTGAAATTTCATTTTATCAGTGCATTTCATTACAAATGGTGATTTTGATTTATTAGAAATCTTTTAATTTGGCATTGCTCAGTTCTACTTGCATTATAGAATTTTCCGCTTTACAAATTTGTATTTTATCTATAACTTTATTACTTTAACAAAATATATTTATTATTATTACTTTATAGCTCATTGATTCCTGTCTGGATTCCTAGTATTTTTTAAATAACAATTATTTTCTTGTTTTGTTGTTTTTTCTTTTTTTAAGGAACAAGTAGCTTCTGGTCTAAAATATTCTAGTTCAAAACTTTTGGGAACCCGTGACCAAATTACATTATTTTTCACTCATTGGGATTTTTTTACCACAATGTAATTTTTTTAAGGGATCACTGGTTGGCAATGATCGAAACTGATTTCATTTTATCCTAGTAATGGCGGCAAGTGTATTTTAAGTGATTGAAGATTATTTTTCATACAATTTCCAAATTATCTGTTATTAATCAACCATTTTTTTATTCAAACCAGCTGTTTACCCTTGCGGACAGAAATATGACTGACCACAAGTTTTAAAATTTATTATAAATATTTATACGAACTATACTATAGATTTTTATAAACTAAGTATTCCAAATTTTACCTAGTTTTAGTATTCCAAATGGAATACAGTTATGATTATACAAAAACAATCAAAATAAGATTTTTCACTACCTAGCTCTGCAATACACTTAATGCGCATGTTATTCCTCGTCTCAAAGTTTCAGTAAATACAATAGCTACTCAAATCAAATGAATTAAACTAAACGGGCCATATATTGTACAAACGGCGTAAAATGTGTACAATTACACTCGACAATAACTTCGATGTTTAGTTCTGGAAATACTAAAACAATAACGTGGACATTGGCTTACACGCTATGTGTCACGAGCGCAGTGACTGAAAGTTACTCCCAATTTGCATTACCGAGGACATGAAACGAGGTGATAAGAGAGTAGCGAGTGTCGACGTTGGAACGCGAAGCACTGAGGGGTGTTCCCTAATGTTCCATACATTTATCAAACATTACTTATTTTATATGATTATCATCTTCTAGATATTACGTTTTTTTTTTATTTTTTTTATTCACTAAATTTAAATACGTTGTATTAAAGGGAAAATATTATTATAGCAGACATTTTAATGTAGTTCATAAAAGGAAAAGGTTTCCTTGAAGGAAGAGAAAACATCTGGCACAAACCACAGCCAACCTCCTTCTTATTTATTGGCTTCAATTTTTAATTTCGCCAGAACAATAACCTTAATCCAAGCAGCCAATTCCAGGCACTGTTCAAACAGTTAAATGAAAAGGGGGACCACAATAAGTGAGGGAAAATGAGGAACTTTTATTTTAAGTGGGAGAAGTAGAAAACAAAAGAGACGCGCCAGTTTTTCATTTGTCGTGGAGCCCCGCAAGGGAAATCTTGTGCTGGACGTGCAAACAGTTGGTACGAGAACATAAATAATGGTCTACGACAACCGGTGAATTGACCACATCGGTCACATGTCATATTTACAAGATGGCCGTCTCTAATGCAAACATATGGTGCAACATGCCAAGCCGTTTTGGCCTCCCCGAGGAACAAGAATACGTGAGTTTGACCAGTTTGGTTAGATATCCATCCTATATATTGGTAGGGAAATTGCTTGAGAAAGTTGTACAACTTTTCTCAATATCAGTTAAGAAGTTTGGTTGTTTTGATAGAATCTGAGTTTGCCTCAAGTTTCATATAAATCTTGAGATATGATTAAATCATTAGTAAAAATAAAAATATATTCATTGAATACCGTAACTACTTAATTAAATATATAAATTAAAAAGCCTCAATCAGACAAATATATGTTACACCAAGTATAAGATTATTCTGGAATTTTTTATTTGGTTTTAACGTGAGATACAAGATAAATATTTTATATGCACGTTTTGAATAAAAATATCATTTTACAGCGTTAATATAAATCTATTAAACGCATAATAAAAGGGATACTACAAAATTATAACGTGAGATCATTTTCTTGCATTTTATTCGTTTTTAAATAAGAAGAATTTTAAAAGTATTTTCTTAATAATGTGTGAATAAATTAAAAGTTTAATATGTCATCTTTCCTAAGTAAATTATTTGTTTAGAAAAGATTGTTGTATTATACATGTCTGTAAATATTTTGCTTATAGATTTCAATGTATAGAAATTAATGGTCAAATTTCAGAGGGTAAATAATTTAAATATGGTGTACCACAAGGATCGCCTTTCGGCTCATTACTTTTTAATATTTATAGTAAGGATATTCCCGAAAACATTTCCCCTCTGAATACTAAACAGTTTTATATGCTGAAGATGATATTTAATTCAAATTAATTTTTATGAAAATTTTTAAGAAATTATCTCTTTAACGACAATGAAATCCATTAATTTGTGTCTTGCTACTAACTAACTTCTTGATTTGAACAAAATAAGAGACATACATTTTTCTTGCTCAAAGAAATTGAGACTTGACCTTATAATCGATCCAATAAAATCGTTTATTAACTTTTCTTAAAGACCCGTTTATGGTTGCATAAATGCGCAATTCATTTTATTGTTCTGTATCAAACTTAACATCACACCTTAGCAGCATTGTTAACCCCAGTAATTTGGTTAAACCCCGTAATAAAACTTTCTTTCTCTATCCCACGACTCCACAGGAAGTGAGAGGAGTAAAAACCGCTGGCCTAACTAAGGTTTTTAATCTGATTGACCACAGAATCTCACTTAAAAAATTAAAGATTACTGGAATTGCAGGAGTTTGACAATCTTAGATTGGTTCTCTTCTTTGTAGTCGAACTCAGGAGTATAAATTCCATTCATTCGTTTATTCAGCTAATTGCTAGACCAGAGCCCTTGTAGCGTCCAGACCAGAGCCATTGTAGCGTCCGGACCAGAGCCCTTGTAGCGTCCAGACCAGAGCCCTTGTAGCGTCCGGACCAGAGCCCTTGTAGCGTCCAGACCAGAGCCATTGTAGCGTCCGGACCAGAGCCCTTGCAGTGCCCGGACCAGAGCCCTTGTAGCGTCCAGACCAGAGCCATTGTAGCGTCCGGACCAGAGCCCTTGTAGCGTCCAGACCGGAGTAGTGTCCGGAATTTGTTTTAACAAAGATACTTTAACTTGAATTAGTTTACGATTTTTCAAGTATTCTTATTCTAAGTAAGTTTGACACTGAACGTAGAATAAGTTACATCTTTAAATATGTATTCATGCAGTTATATTTATGTCAAAATTAAGTATTTTTTTAAGTTGAGTTAAATTTATATGTTAAAAATAACAATTATTTGCACAGTAGTTTGTCAAACTAAGAAGATTATATACAACCTCTCTTTAGGACAGTCTAAACAGTAACATTAAAAATGGTTGGACATGATATCTATGAGTTACTAGATAAAATAGTTTAGTTATATAGTGCCGTGTTATATGTTTATACATTAAGGTGATTTTAGTCTATATACCAGAAGTAATGGTTGTAACGTACTAAAATATAAACCATTGGGGCCCATTACACTACGGACTGTCCAGCTCCCCATCTACGTACCGTTCAAAATAAATTCGCTTATAATATTTGTTAAGCTTTAATTAATATCAACTTAAATTTTTAGTAAAAATATTCTTATATATAATACATGATGCCGTTTATTGTTACGTAACTCGTACCTTATTTCTTCAACAATTTTAACTTGTCAAAAAATAATCCCCTATTCGTAGTTGTGGAATAAGGTCTTCATTGTTCATTATTCTTGCCATGAATGGCACGATAAGCTATTAAAGTATGTTTTCAACCATATGAATAACAAAAAAGCTCATACATGTCTGTCTTTGTCCCAATTTTTGCGTACATTCATCCTAAACTTTGGGAAGTTATGTATTTTTTCCAGGGAATATTTTAAGAATGGTTTAATTTTTTCATCCAACTGTAGGGCTCAGATATTGATATTCAAATATTGAACATGAATATTGCATCCTAAAAGATTTGAGGTTTTTATCGTCTTATTTTACCTAACTTTTAAAAAATAATTGCTTTTTGTTATTATTTAGTTTATTGGATAGTTCTGGATTATATATTAATCAATTTTCTTTCACCTAAAATGGTTTTATGATTAGTAAATATTTCAAACTGAAAATAAAGAGAAAATAATTTAAATTGACAGAAACAATCCTGAAGCAAAGACTTTTAAGAACATGTAACTTAATTAACTTTAGAGTAATCATTAATATTTTGATTTGTTAAGTGCAGATAAAAAATTGTGTTACTGAATAATGGATAGAATCATTAATATTGTTTACTCTTTTTCTCAAATTAAAGTGAAATCTACTTTCTCTGCTGTTACGTATGGCTGAAGAAATTGTTATTGTTTGTTATTGTAAAATTGTTATTAGATAGTTTAAAACAGACTCTTTATTTACCAATTTCTAATGTTTCTAATTTATTATTATGGAAAAACTATCTGACTTTAAGTCCTTGAAAGGAAAAATTGGTCTTGCCTTGAACTGAATCTTGCCTTTACCTGGTGAAATCAGAAGATTAGAAATTTGATAAGAGTAAATGATACAAACAACTGGCTATAACCTCAAATACAATCACATGATATTAATATTATTTTGTGAACGGACATCACTGCGTATGTGTAAAGTATCTAGCAAAAGTATAGATATGAAACAGTAAAAATAAATGGTTCCAAATAATTGGCAAAAACTTTCCCCCATATTATACACTAAAAAATAACATTTTGAAAATTACCAGTTTGATTCCTAAACTAGAATATTTTTGCCATAACTAAAAAACTAGTCAAGTTAGATACATGTGGTTTTTACTAAAATATTTTAAATTGTAATTTACATCTTTCCTGAATATTTTATCAAAATCATTTGAGCCGTGTTTGAGAAAATTTCTTTTTTGTATGTTTATTGCATAAAAAATGGAAAACACTAAAATTTAAAGAAAGTGAAACAATGCTCTGGAGACATTGGCTAAATAATGCTCTGGAGACATTGGCTAAATATACGTATATACCAAATTTTATAAAAATTGATCCTAATTTTATAAAAAAGCCCATTTAGTCTCCAGTAAAATGCACATACACACATACGGACAGACATAAAAAATATTTTTGAAAAATCTATATTTTGGGTTCAGGGGACCCAAAAATGGATTTTTAGACCAACTTGTTGAAAAACTTTTTTTACGATCATAATACTTTCTCTATGCTAACGCATACGGGAGAAAGTAAAATTGTAATAGGGTTCAATTTATTTAACTGAAATTCAATTCAAATATATTTATTACTTGCGAAAAAATAAAATTATACAAGCAGTTTATACTGTATTTGTCTCTCTAGCTCAAGGCTAATTGAGAGAAAAACTATAATATTTTCTTTACAATTATTAGTGTTACAGTTATATGTGAAACATATTTTTATACATATATATTACAGTACTTTTTGGGAACTTTCTTAAATCAAAAACAATATAACAATAAATCAGATAACAATAATTATAATATTTTAAATAAATAGCATATCAAACAGTAGGATAAATGTAACATTGGACTCTTATATATACAACAAAATAAGTCAATACAATCTTTAGAATCAACAAAAAACAAAAACAACAAGAAACCAATTTTAAATCCTAAAATTTACAAACACAATTATACTAAAAAAAATGATTAAGTACGTGAAATAATTCAATACGAAATAAATCATACAAATATTTTTATAGCTTACCGTTCAAAGTCACAAAAACAAAATCTTAAACTGAAGGTTAATTGTAAAAAGATTTGCTTTTTTAATTATAAAATAAAAGATACAAACAAAAATTAAAAGATAATCAAAAGATAGTTAAACCCAGAGTACAAAATATGCTATGAAGTCCCTTGTACAAAAACTTCAATCGTACAGGATGGATATATTCACTTTGGTTTGATACGTTTAGAGAGTAAAGATGGAGTGAATTGGACATTAATATTCGTATACAGCGAGGATTATGGTTCTTAAAATTATGATCTCATTTTAAAAGTATAACGTCTACAATATTGGTCTTCAATATACCCATAGATAAAATATAAAATTATTATTCATTATTAAGATACCAATCTAAGAGATATGAGCGAATATTAAAGGCGAATGAGTATGTTGATGAACAAATGTAGCCATTGTTAATAAGGTAAGTGTTGCTTAGAAAGAGACATTTATTAATAGCCAGGGCAACTAATGGAACTACCAGTTTTCGTGGAATCCGAACTAGCCGTGGAAACCGTGGTCTCATTTCCAGCTAATTGGCGAGCCCGATACTCAGTTCTCTCCACTATACAACATCCGGACCATGACTACCACCCACCACAGACACTCCAGACTTCTCTAGTAGTGTACATGTTAATGGCAACCATTGAGTGGAGGCCACGTTGGTATTAAGATGACCGAGCACAGAACCTATCGCCTACTATCAGTATAACACTTTGTACCCAAGTAGCTGGATTACAACGCTGTGCCACACAAGCCTACCAATTATGTATTTATGGGTTTACAATTATATAACCGGAGAATTAAAAACCTATGAAACCATATATAAACAGACTAAACGAGTTAACTATCAGTTCTCTCATCCATCACGTTTATCGTATTACTCGGTTAACGATAACTATCACTTAACTCATAGCCCTCCCACATAACCCACACGAAGTATTTCTGTGTGTATGTACTTCCTATACAGGTTATTCACTGTACTAGTTTCACTTTTGCTAAATTTTGCACTAGTTTTAGTAAATTTTGCCGAAAACAACTAAAAATATTCGGAGTCGCCTATTGTGTTCTAGATCTAGGATTAAATAAATAAAACAAAATGCCTTTAGAAATATCGTATGTACAGGTATTTATTGCCCTTTTTTTTGAAATGTTTAGAAAACTTGTTATTGATGCATTTTAATTATAACGTATAGTTTAGTATTATTTATAGAGCAAATCGTCCAAAAGAGAATCTTATGGAATTCCTCGCAAATATATTGATCTTTTAAATCCTCTTTGAAGCTTTAAATCTCTGAGGGAAAAGACACATCAATATCACTAAGAACTGTCAAAGTGGACTTGAGTTTTGAATTTGGGTGTTTTTTTTACATTTCCTCGTGTTTCTCATGAATATTTTATATGCGTGTATCTATAATATAAACTGTATAACTGTCAATAGTTTATGTTACAGATAGTTATTTTTATAGATACAGTAGTTATAGATAGATTATAGATAGTTATACAATATTTCCTCAAATTTCTAATGGATATATATACCACTTTCCTTAACTTGTGTGACATTCTGAACAAGATCGTATAGTTAAAATATCACTTTAAAAAAATTCAACTTTTCCATCAAAAAAGAGTCAAAGGAGAGAGAGAGAGAGAGAGAGAGAGAGAGAGAGAGAGAGAGAGAGAGAGAGAGAGAGAGAGAGAGAGAGAGAGAGAGAGAGAGAGAGAGAGAGAGAGAGAGAGAGAGAGAGAGAGAGAGAGAGAGAGAGAGAGAGAGAGAGAGAGAGAGAGAGAGAGAGAGAGAGAGAGAGAGAGAGAGAGAGAGAGAGAGAGAGAGAGAGAGAGAGAGAGAGAGAGAGAGAGAGAGAGAGAGAGAGAGAGAGAGAGAGAGAGAGAGAGAGAGAGAGAGAGAGAGAGAGAGAGAGAGAGAGAGAGAGAGAGAGAGAGAGAGAGAGAGAGAGAGAGAGAGAGAGAGAGAGAGAGAGAGAGAGAGAGAGAGAGAGAGAGAGAGAGAGAGAGAGAGAGAGAGAGAGAGAGAGAGAGAGAGAGAGAGAGAGAGAGAGAGAGAGAGAGAGAGAGAGAGAGAGAGAGAGAGAGAGAGAGAGAGAGAGAGAGAGAGAGAGAGAGAGAGAGAGAGAGAGAGAGAGAGAGAGAGAGAGAGAGAGAGAGAGAGAGAGAGAGAGAGAGAGAGAGAGAGAGAGAGAGAGAGAGAGAGAGAGAGAGAGAGAGAGAGAGAGAGAGAGAGAGAGAGAGAGAGAGAGAGAGAGAGAGAGAGAGAGAGAGAGAGAGAGAGAGAGAGAGAGAGAGAGAGAGAGAGAGAGAGAGAGAGGAGAGAGAGAGAGAGAGAGAGAGAGAGAGAGAGAGAGAGAGAGAGAGAGAGAGAGAGAGAGAGAGAGAGAGAGAGAGAGAGAGAGAGAGAGAGAGAGAGAGAGAGAGAGAGAGAGAGAGAGAGAGAGAGAGAGAGAGAGAGAGAGAGAGAGAGAGAGAGAGAGAGAGAGAGAGAGAGAGAGAGAGAGAGAGAGAGAGAGAGAGAGAGAGAGAGAGAGAGAGAGAGAGAGAGAGAGAGAGAGAGAGAGAGAGAGAGAGAGAGAGAGGAGAGAGAGAGAGAGAGAGAGAGAGAGAGAGAGAGAGAGAGAGAGAGAGAGAGAGGAGAGAGAGAGAGAGAGAGAGAGAGAGAGAGAGAGAGAGAGAGAGAGAGAGAGAGAGAGAGAGAGAGAGAGAGAGAGAGAGAGAGAGAGAGAGAGAGAGAGAGAGAGAGAGAGAGAGAGAGAGGAGAGAGAGGGAGAGAGAGAGAGAGAGAGAGAGAGAGAGAGAGAGAGAGAGAGAGAGAGAGAGAGAGAGAGAGAGAGAGAGAGAGAGAGAGAGAGAGAGAGAGAGGAGAGAGAGAGAGAGAGAGAGAGAGAGAGAGAGAGATGAGAGAGAGAGAGAGAGAGAGAGAGAGAGAGAGAGAGAGAGAGAGAGAGAGAGAGAGAGAGAGAGAGAGAGAGAGAGAGAGAGAGAGAGAGAGAGAGAGAGAGAGAGAGAGAGAGAGAGAGAGAGAGAGAGAGAGAGAGAGAGAGAGAGAGAGAGAGAGAGAGAGAGAGAGAGAAGAGAGAGAGAGAGAGAGAGAGAGAGAGAGAGAGAGAGCGAGAGAGAGAGAGAGGAGAGAGAGAGAGGAGAGGAGAGAGAGAGATGAGAGAGAGAGAGAGAGAGGAGAGAGAGGAGAGAGAGAGAGAGAGAGAGAGAGAGAGAGAGAGAGAGAGAGAGAGAGAGAGAGAGAGAGAGAGAGAGAGAGATTCACTAACTCACCCGCCCATCTTTACACGTACAGTGGTATTTGAGTGTAAAATTGAGAAATATCTATAGCATACTTTACATATAATTATCATTATAACTTAGATAATTTTTATGATAATAATAGATGGAATATAGATTTAACCAACATTATAGATAGTTCTGAGCAAACTTTCGTTGAAGAACGTAAACTCTTGCAAGTATTGTTACTTTCCTATTTATTCACACAACTCGCATCACGTATATTTTTTATTCTGAGACAGTTTTGTTATTTTTAGTAATTACCATACTTGAAACTTCATGTACATTTTAAATGCCAAATATGGTCATTTTGGTTTTCATTGAACAGCTTCAAAAATCAATTACTGAATATTTTAATTATTAATATTTATTAAAATTCGTTTTAACGCAGTTCTTAATTACTTAACTCAGGGATAGAGCTGGGCTGGAGATATTGTCAAACTTGTATTACTCTATGTATATTCTCCATAATATAAGGAATTTGAAGTATCAAAGGTCACATCTAACAGTGCGTTGGATTGGTGTCCAGTTATAGAGCATTGTGGGGTTCTGTAGTTAGTTGACATTTTAAAATGCAAGGTCCAACACCGTTGCAACCCTTCTCCTTACTTCCCTCCCAGTCCTCAAGAATAAAGTTATTAATTATTTCAGAAAATTTATAAAGGTTTACACCAGTGGTAATTGTCACTGTGTCGTTCACTGCTACCACAAGAAAGCGACTCCTGTTTATTTTTTCTCTGTGGTAAGATCAATGTTAAAAATTATCGAATCACTGCTTCATGTAAGTCTTTAAAATCGTTTATTTACAATATTAGTCAGAGGATTTAAATTGTGATACATTTTTTTATTATGTGTATTGTTTCTTAGTTTTCCCATTTGTTAGCGATTCCGATTCAATAATTAATGAGATTTTACTAAAAATATCAAGGTTAGTCTAAGGAAAATTATAATAAAAACATGTAAATCACCATCCTCTATAATAACGTTTACATTTTTTTTAGAACGTTTAAATCTAATAAAAGATTGAAAACTAACTTAATCCCACATCCTTCAGTAAGGTTTGTGAAATACTTCTCAGTTCCCGACAGTAAAGCGCGGATTCAGCGGAGTTACTGCCAACGGATCTGACCGACACTAGATGTTATAAAGTGCCATTTTATGAGATTGAGATTGTTTAATACATTCATTGCAAGGGACTATAAAAGGACGTCTTAACCCGGCGATAACAAAGTGGCAAACTCCTCCAGTGTGGGACGACGTCATTAAACAAGCTGTAAACAATTTGCCACACCGACAAGTTACGGCAAAGTCGTTCAGACAAATCGGAAAGCCATAAGCAATAAACGGTCTACCAGCTAAATCCAGTTCAACTGTAGAATAATTGGGTAATTGTTTACAACTTCGGAATGTTAGTTTAATGTTGGACCTAATCTTATTTTAGTTTCGTGAACTCAATGGTAAGTGTTTTATTGCTTTTTACAATTCTACCAGGTGTAATATAGAATATAATTGTTCAGTTGAGCCGATTTTTTTTATTTATAGTTGTTATTTTATGGGTAAATTGTGTGGTGTTGCCAGCCGGCATATTTAGTGTATATAAATATGTTTTTAAGGGTTTTAAAAGTTTTAATGTATTGTAACTTTTCAAGTTTTTAAGTGTTAATGTTTCAAAAAGTGACGTTTTTGGAAACCTGATTATAAAGCTTCACATGCTTTGAAATGCATATAGAATAAATGTAATTGAAGAACTATTACGACTGAAAAAGTTAATCTAAATGTATGAAAATTATGGAAGAAAATAACACAATATGAATAAAGTTTATGTGTTTATGTGGCTGAGAGTAGAAATTTGAATGTATTCGATTAGGGCTTTTCAGTTATCATAACACGTGTTAGTACAGGCGAACGCCACACAAAACAAATATATTACAATATAAGCACAAAATGCACAAGTATAGTAAATTAAAAGTACAAATGCACAAGTATATCAAAATTCAAGGACAAAATGTATTAGTGTTTCAAAATACAAGCACAAAATGCACAAATACACTACGTTACAAGTATAAATTGCACAAATATACCACAGTACAAGCACAAAATGCACGAATATGTTACAATATAAGCACAACATTCACAAATACCATGGTGATCGATTTCGGCAAACCACGTTTACTTTCCTCATACCAGAGGGATTTACAAAAGAATCATAAGCCATGGTGTTTGTACATTTTGTACTTATATTGTAATATTTTTGTGCTATGTGACTTTCACTTGTACTGGATATATTCACATATACTAAATTTCCAGTATATATTAGATCAAACTGGTCACTCATTCAGTTTAAATATTTGTTTATATCTGTGTAAGTTTTATAACTTTGTTAATAATATGAACTGATAAAAAACTATGAGATTAATTAAATAAACAATAGTCTCTTGTTTCTAGCAATTGAGTGACTACACCTATATAAATAAAATGATTTTCCTGTACATTTCTTACGATATTGCAAATGTTATATATTTTCACATGTTGTACTCTAAGAATCGAAATTATCCTTACTTTAATTTTTCTATGTGTTTTTGCATGTGTGGTAAGTACACTCAAACTAACGTTTTTGTCCGTTTTTAGAGAGAGAGAGGGGATTTTTTTGACGAAACTTCTTTGGAATAGACATGTCGTGTAAATAATATGGATATTACCTCTTTATAATTCATCATAAACAACTGTAAACTCAGTTTTCTCATATTTTTGTCAATTTAGGTCAGTAGTGATATTTTTGGTTATAGATCGTTCTACCACTGTACGTGTGTGTGTGGGTGGTTAGGTAAATACCATCGTAAGTATATGGGCGAGTGGGTAGGCAAATATTCCTGTACGTGTATGGGTGGGTGAGTCAACACCACCGAATATCACATTTATGGGAGGATGTATTAATCGTAAAACATGGAAAATAAAAATTGCACTGAGGTGGGGACTGTACATATTTTAACAAGAAAATAACTGGATCTTTTCCGTTAATTCACTACCACTACCTTTTCTCCGTTGATTCGTTACATCTTGATAAATATTGTTATGTCTATGCTCTAAAAGCTGTTGTCCAATCATTTGTACGTCCTCTGTGGTATTCCTTATCCGCTAGGAATCCATTATGTTATCGCTTTCCAAGAACTTACACACGGAGAGAGCATTCAGCAGTAAGTCAATCATTGGATTTAACAGTTTGTGATCGACTTTAGCAGCCACCTAACCTAACCTATCCTAACTGAATAAACCTAACCCAACCGCAATTGCGATAAAAAAAAGTCAGCGAGACACTTTTATATATATATTTTTTTTTACTTCACTCACCAGTTTTCATGGACCTGCAGGTATTTTCATGAACTCTATTCAACGGTTGAATTACCAACAGTTGGCTCAGTTGAGGGTTTGGACCTTGGACATTAGTCTTAGCCAATGCAGTCTTCTCTGTCCTCTCTGCAGTCTTAGCCACTGAGCCACACTTACTATGGAGACGAGCTGTTTACATTTAAGGCTGGAGTTAATGTAGTTATTCCTTAATTTAGACAGCTGAAAACAAAATCACAGCTGTACAAACGTTTTTTATGAAATATACAACATGTTTTTCTTCCTTTACATGTTGATATACGAGTTACAATCGTGGGATTCCTAAGAACAAGAATTTCAGTCAGTATACAATTTTATATTGTATGTTTGTTTTAATTTTCGTTATTACTATTACTGTAATGTTTTTAACTGTAATTCATATTGATAAACAACGTTTCATTGTAAATAAGCAAATAAAATAAATGTATTGAAAAATCTAAATCTGACTTGGAAATTCATACATTTACGGAACTAAACGGACTAACGCAACATCTGAAAAACATTAATTTAAGAACAAATACAACAAAAACAAATTTCATTCAATTCTGTCTACGCCCATCACATTCGGAGTATAGTAAAATATTTAGTAAAATATAGTGATGGTAGACGAAACAGAGGTCGAAGAAGTCCAAACGACCAAGTTTCTTGGTGTGTACTTGGACCGCGGTTTAACATGGAATAATCATATTGATAGCGTTTGCTCCAGAGTGACATCTGGAATTTGTGCTATGAAAACACTATCTAAGTTCTGCTCAAGTCAAGTAATGCTGACAGCGTATTATGGACTCATCTATCCTCACCCATCCTATGGAGTGGTGCTCTGGGGCAGTTGTACAAACAACGAATTTACAAGATTGTTCAGGTTATAAAAAAAGGTAATAAAAATAATCTGTAAATTAAAAATGAGAGAATCATGCATAAACACGTTCAAAACATTACAACTGTTGACCCTGCCTTGCATATACATACTAGAAGAGTAAACGTGCAGTGGTATTGACCCACCCACCCACAGAAATACAGTGGTATTGACCCACCCATACACGTGCAGTGGTATTGACCCACACACCCATAGAAGTACAGTGGTATTGACCTACACACCCACCCATAAACATGCAGTGGTATTGACCCACACACCCATAGAAGTACAGTGGTATTGACCCACCCACCCACCCATACCCGTGCAGTGATATTGACCCACTCATCCACCCATACACGTACATTAATATTGACCCACCCGCCTACCTATACACGTACAGTGGTATTGACCCACCCCCCTATACACGTACAGTGGTATTGACCCACCCACCCGCCCATACACGTACAGTGGTATTGACCCACCCACCCACCCAACACGTACAATGGTATTGACCCACCCACCCACCCACCCATACACGTACAGTGGCATTGACCCACCCACCCACCCCAACACGTACAGTGGTATTGACCCGCCCCGCCCACCCATACACAAACAGTGGTATTGACCCACCCACCCACCCAAACACGTATAGTGGTATTGACCCAACCGCCCACCCATACACGTACAGTGGTATTGACCCACCCACCCACCCAAACACGTATAGTGGTATTGACCCACCCACCCACCCATACACGTACAGTGGTATTGACCCACCCACCCACCCAAACACGTATAGTGGTATTGACCCACCCACCCACCCATACACTTACAGTGGTATTGACCCACCCGCCCACCCATACACATACAGTGGTTTTGACCCAAACCGCCCACCCAAACACGTATACTGGTATTGACCCACCCACCCACCCAAACACGTATAGTGGTATTGACCCAACCGCCCACCCATACACGTACAGTGGTATTGACCCACCCACCCGCCCATACACGTACAGTGGTATTGACCCACCCACCCACCCCAACACGTACAATGGTATTGACCCACCCACCCACCCATACACGTACAGTGGCATTGACCCACCCACCCACCCCAACACGTACAGTGGTATTGACCCACCCTCCCACCCATACACATACAGTGGTATTGACCCACCCACCCACCCAAACACGTATAGTGGTATTGACCCAACCGCCCACCCATACACGTACAGTGGTATTGACCCACCCACCCACCCAAACACGTATAGTGGTATTGACCCACCCACCCACCCATACACGTACAGTGGTATTGACCCACCCGCCCACCCATACACATACAGTGGTATTGACCCAACCGCCCACCCAAACACGTATACTGGTATTGACCCAACCACCCACCCATACACGTATAGTGGTATTGACCTAACCGCCCACCTATACACGTATAGTGGTATTGACCCAACCACCCACCCACACACATAGAGTGGTATTGAGCCAACCACCCACCCATACACGTACCGTGGCATTGACCTACCTGCCCACCCATACACGTACCGTGGCATTGACCTACACGCCCACCCATACACGTACAGGGGCATTAGCACTGTACGTGTAAGGGTGGGTGGTTGGGTCATTACCACTGTAAGTGTACGGTTGGTTGGGTGGGTCATTAGCACTGTACGTGTATGGGTGGGTGGGTGGGTCATTAGCACTGTACGTGTATGGGTGGGCGAGTGGGACATTAGCACTATTCTTGTATGGGTGCGCGAGTGGGTCATTATTACTGTACATGTAAGGGCGGGCGGGTGGGTCATTAGCACTGTCCGTTTATGGGTGGGCGGGTGGGTTAGGTTAGGTTAGGTTAGCCTACCATTACCACATTACGTGTATGGGTGGGTGGGCGGGTCATTACCACAGTACGTGTATGGGTGGGTCATTACCACAGTACGTGTATGGGTGGGCGGGTGGGTCATTACCACTGTACATGAATAGGTTGGCGGGTGTGTCAATACCAACTTGTGGAACTGCAGGTGGCATTAGTTTTTAAAAGCTGTACGTACATCCTGGGGAGTTTTAAACGAGCAATGAATCTGGTAGATGGACAGTCATACCTTTATGATCCTCCAGCTATGGCAGCTACCACAAAACACCACCACCAAATATTAGATAAATGATATTACTATTGCAGGTCAAAATGTGTTCTCACACGAGGCACAGACATACATGCTCATGCAACTAGAGGTAGGGAAAACTTCCGAACTGGGCAACACAGAACGGTCGTTTTTGAACACCTTCCTTCACAGGTTGGTGTACATTTAATCAACAGTTTACCATCCAAATATAAAAGCCTCAATTCGCCCAAGGCGTTTAAGGCAAGTTTAAAAAGGGTTCTGATATCTGAGGCCTTTTACAGTGTAGGAGAGTTTTTAGCACATAACTGTAGGAGACCAATGATTTGGCCTGACTGACACCGGTAATGAAACTGCTGCATGCTTCATTGTATGGAAGCTTCTTCATTGTATGGAAGAGCAATGAATGAATGTGACACTTTTGTAGGTATGAATGCGAAAATTGTAGAATGATTGTGTAAATATAGATTTTTTTTAAGAGTGACGATTGTGAAACATGTATATTGTACTTGTCAATACAATAAATAAATAAGTATTTTACATAAGTAAATACATAAGTAAAATTTACATAATAAATTAAGTAAAAAAATAAGCAAAATGTTCATTGCAGAAAGTTAAAAATATTTAAATTTATTGCTTAAACGTATGTTTTCCTCAAAATGACAAATAAAAAGTCAAACCATGTGTATTATAGTATTCATTGCTATTTACCTTACCCTCGGTAAAAACCCTATACAAACCTCCAAGGTAAGACAACAAAGGTGTAAGTAAAGACGTGGCTCTGGGGCCGAGCCAAGATGCAATTTCACAGCCGACGGATTTGGAGGACACATCCCTCATTGTAATTTCTTTCAATCCTCCCCCCCCCCCCTCAGCATCGTCATTATTCAGGAGCGCGGGATACAAATAACGCGCCAACAAGTAGAGGAAGAACAAGAAGAAGGTGTATTATTTGGTGAGCAGTTGATTACTAGGTGCCATTAAGTTGATACCCCTCCCTCTCTCCTTTCAAATTGTCAGACACTTCGCCCCCCCTCCCTTAGACTTTTCAGCCGTTGATATATGTCACTATTAAAAATACCACCCTGCAATCTCCTAAGTCCCCGGAGCTTTTCGTAGTTTTTTTGGGATATTGTTAATGGAACCACAACAGTTGTTTTAACCCTATTGCACCCCATTTTAAACCCATTGCACTGTTCAGTTCACTTTATTATTTTAATAAATAACGTAATTTTTCATTTAATTTTACGCCCAACAAATTGTTATATTACAGTAAAATTCAATGTCATTCAGTATAACAACCTATTTTTTATGAGGTACCTATGACGTATTAGAAGTAACTGCTTTATTCTCTGTATATTACTTTAAATTATGACAGAAGGTTTGAAATTCAATGAATATTTACTATTTATGCGTTACTTTCAAAACACCATTAATAACACCGTTATATTTAGGTTCGTCCTTTAATAAAGGTTTAAGCCATTTTCAGTATGTTATATGAATACGACTACTAGAATTAATAACAGAAATCTGCCTAGAATTAATAACATATTTTCCTCATATTTTCAGTAAATTAAACGACAAATGATCATTTTTAGCTATTAAACGATCGATTGTATTGCTCATGTTGAGACCAACCTGTGTAACATTAGAATATAGAGTAAATCTATAGAATGTAGCTGTAAGTATAACTGTATGTTAATCTATAGTATATATTGTCACACACATTCACTTCAAATTAACATATTATTCATGTTCTGGCATACTAATCAGATATACGCCTTCCACTAGGGATTAAGAGTTTATTAACTGCACTACCAACTTAACCACTAGACCTACTTACTACTAAAAAAATGTGATTACCGGTGTAGGTAATCAGATCAAAAACTAAATTCAATCACCCTTTTAAAAAATATAACTTTGTTATTTCGTTTAAAAGACGTTATCTTTTAATACGCAAAAATATTAGATAAATGATATTATACAACGATTATTTTTTATTTGTAAGTAAAAGATTAATAAAATATATAATATTTTCAAGTCCAACAGACTAATGAAAATATATTACTTTAAATTCATTTTACACTTAATAACCTGCACGCTTCGCGTGCCAACTTCATCACTCGCTGCGCTTGTGACACCTCGGACTTCGGCATCGGCGTGTGACTTTTAACTACAAATAATAGTAGTTAAACTATGTAAGATCTATTCCAACAGCTGTTAACACTTTATATACATTTACATATAAGCAAATGTAACTTTTTGACTAGTTTAAAATATTAGTCCATACCCGAAAACGTATTTGGAGGACCTTCTGGGTAAAAATATTGAACAATGAAAACCATATTACACAGCTACAAATAGGGGGAAATTGTTTGAGACCTCAATCGTTAAAATTTAAATAACGAACGGATTACGTTAACAATAAGTGGCATCACGTATTTTATATATATATATATATATATATATATAGTGTATAGTATATATATATATATATATATATATATATATATATATATATATAATTATATTTTAAACAAATTTGCAAACTTTCTATTATCACATTTTAAATATAAATTAATGCATGTTATTTTAATGAAGTAAATACTCGTAGGTAGTTTGCAGCCAATGCAGCACTGAAATCATGCAGTTCGATTGTGTGACAATGTCTGCTGGAGATAAAGGCCAGTAAGAATGGCTGGATAACGACCCGACACCCACCCTCCAACCTTCCCCGCCCCCACCTCTTATGCGGAGCGACGAATTATTGCGCGCGTCACGACAGTTCATTTGTAGATGGAGTTTTTATCCCCTAGAGACCGGCCCAATCACTGGTTGAGAAAATTGCTTATCTGCCGGCCGGGTCGCTGCAGCCAATCGCAAGTTGAGCAACTATCCGAGGTCAGCTGATAAGTGCTGTGGCCGTGCCGGCTCATACTGATAAGGCTGAGCCTCCCTGCCGGACAGTACGTTCATTTCACAGCGAACGTTCTCCGTGCATGAGATCTCTTGTTTGTAAAATGTTTTCCAACATATTTGTATGTACTTTCTATACGCTTCACCCATTTTGACATTTTTATCACCAGTGAGTAGAATTAGGTCTATATTTTTTAGGAAACCCCTTACTATTCCACAGAAATTATAAAAAAATTAGATAAAATACAAAAAATAAAATTTATATTTTAATTTTTTTCTATAGTATCAGCTTTCAATTTTTTTCTAATACAATGAAGTTTTTATGCTGAACACGAATTTGAAAACTATTTTTGTATACGACAATTAACTCTCGAGATATCGTGGAAAAACTACCTTTGCAGCAAGTCACCTATGAATGGTCACCATTGCTCAATGATAATAGGAGCTATGACTCACCACCAACAAAAAATTCGCACACATTCCACCGGAGGGACGGCCTGCAGGCTGTCCAGGTGGCTGGGCACCCGATTTTGATGCAAACTACGAAATTTTGTTAAGTAAATAGACAATTAGGATACTTTGGTAGAAGTTTGGTTGGGATTAGTAGGTTATTTTCGGCTTGATAAGTAAAAAGTGTGTTTTTCGGGTCAGCAATTTATTTCATTAAAAACCAATTGAGTAGGTCTATTCGTTTTCAGCTTTAAAAACACAGTAAGTGGAATTTTTTAAATACTGATTTTTATACAGTCTTTTTCCATTCTCAGTTAAAACGCTCGTTTTTCGATATTTTAACGATAAACGAGTTATCCGTTGATGAAATCAACCTCCTCAAGCTCACCACATTTCACTACTTTTTTCAACAAGAAATCGTATTTTTAAAGTGTCTAGAAAGTGAATGATAACCATTTTTAACCATTGTCGAATAAAAATTATCTGATTTTAATAAAAAATAAATAAATAAATAAAAATAAAAAACTGGCGAAGTAAAGTTATGTATTACAGCTACTTGAGAGTTATTTTAAATTGTCTTTAGAGCAGTTCTAATCTGAAAAATATTCTCACGATGTCTTTTAAGCCTGAAAATATTTTTTTTTTTTCATAGGGGTCTCATTCACCAAATTTATTTGAACGCATTTATCAATAAGGTTAGAAAATATTTTAAGGAATATATTTATACGCTATATCAAAACTCAATAAAATTACAAAAAAATCTTATCCACGTATTCAGTTTATCGATCTTTGTTCCCAAATAAGTATTGATGACTTTACAAAGATATAAACATACGGTATAGCTTGCTCCGTTTTCCATCTATTTGTCTAAAAATATAATGTTTATAAAAAGCCTAATTAGTCAAAGTTCTAAAAGCAAATTAAGGAAAATTAGTATAATTCTTGTTTCTACATTTCATATTCCTTAAAAAAAAATTTTTTTTCATTAATTTTAAATATTGGCAATTTTAAATAAGGCAATTTTGTAAAGCTAAACATCTTTTTAAAAAACCCCCTTAAACTTAAGTATACATCTGTAAGATAAAATAAATGTATCAAGGAATTCAGTCCCACACATTATGGTATAAATATTTTTTTTCAAACAGCTATTAAACTGGGAAATTGAAATTCTTATCAAATAAAAATATTTTACAGCCGAAGAATTCCGTTATTATTTGAAAAAATTTCAATTTCAACAATGCTAAATAATCCAAGTCTATTTGCTTATTGTTAGATAATTTTAATACACAATATTTTTTAATCCTGATTTCCGGTGAAATATTAACACAATAATACTTATTTTGTAAAATAATAGAATAGAGAAAGGTAATTAATTATTAATTTCCACGTGGGGATTGATTGAAAAATATATAAAACCGATTAAATGTTTAATGAGTTCAACATTAGCACTCTTGGGTATTCAAATGTCAACAACGGTGATGAAGTAAATACGCTCTTTAGCAAAATTTATTAAATTTATTTTGATTATTTTGTTTCAAACGTTTGTTTTTCAACTGGAAAAATAAAAACATTCTTTCTCTTTTGTGTGGAAAAATAAATACGTAGTGCCAACGTGACAGCAGTTAATCAACTCGATAGACAGGGCTGCCAACCGAACGAGTTTGTTTTGTTCGTTATTCATTTACAAGCCTTCCGGCTACCTGAGTATTTATTGTTTGCAACATTTTGCCAATTGTTCTTTCTGTGAAAAGTGTGCGACAATGAAGACTGGAATCCCCGCAGAGTTGTCCCCGAACAGTCCGCAACATGCATGCTACATAACCTTTCAAACGTGAATATTTAAACAGTTGCTCGTTTCATTTATCCCAAGTACTGTAAAAAACAACGTTTCACTCCCAGCGTTCCGTTTCGTTCATTCCTGACACTTCCAATGATTAAAGTTTACATTAAGTTCGTGATATTGGTAAAAAAAACATCACTTTGGGTGATGCAAGAGTGTTACATGAATTTTTTAAGAGACAGATGTATATTTTGCAAAAATGTCTGGTCGGTACTTTTCATGTAGGCCTATACAGTAAGCGGTTAGTACAAATTTGTAGTCGATTCTAAGCTACTTTCCCGATGAGTAATGGGTTGAATGTTTAAATATTAAAATATTCCCCGTCTGAACATGGAAAGATCGGACTATGCGCGTATGGCATGATTGACCCTTGAGCGCAACTATGTACAGACACGAACTCGGCAACTTTAAGTAGCATAAAAAGGTTATACGGAGGGTCGGTTAATCCCTAACATGATCTCTCTCTCTCTCTCTCTCTCTCTCTCTCTCTCTCTCTCTCTCTCTCTCTCTCTCTCTCTCTCTCTCTCTCTCTCTCTCTCTCTCTCTCTCTCTCTCTCTCTCTCTCTCTCTCTCTCTCTCTCTCTCTCTCTCTCTCTCTCTCTCTCTCTCTCTCTCTCTCTCTCTCTCTCTCTCTCTCTCTCTCTCTCTCTCTCTCTCTCTCTCTCTCTCTCTCTCTCTCTCTCTCTCTCTCTCTCTCTCTCTCTCTCTCTCTCTCTCTCTCTCTCTCTCTCTCTCTCTCTCTCTCTCTCTCTCTCTCTCTCTCTCTCTCTCTCTCTCTCTCTCTCTCTCTCTCTCTCTCTCTCTCTCTCTCTCTCTCTCTCTCTCTCTCTCTCTCTCTCTCTCTCTCTCTCTCTCTCTCTCTCTCTCTCTCTCTCTCTCTCTCTCTCTCTCTCTCTCTCTCTCTCTCTCTCTCTCTCTCTCTCTCTCTCTCTCTCTCTCTCTCTCTCTCTCTCTCTCTCTCTCTCTCTCTCTCTCTCTCTCTCTCTCTCTCTCTCTCTCTCTCTCTCTCTCTCTCTCTCTCTCTCTCTCTCTCTCTCTCTCTCTCTCTCTCTCTCTCTCTCTCTCTCTCTCTCTCTCTCTCTCTCTCTCTCTCTCTCTCTCTCTCTCTCTCTCTCTCTCTCTCTCTCTCTCTCTCTCTCTCTCTCTCTCTCTCTCTCTCTCTCTCTCTCTCTCTCTCTCTCTCTCTCTCTCTCTCTCTCTCTCTCTCTCTCTCTCTCTCTCTCTCTCTCTCTCTCTCTCTCTCTCTCTCTCTCTCTCTCTCTCTCTCTCTCTCTCTCTCTCTCTCTCTCTCTCTCTCTCTCTCTCTCTCTCTCTCTCTCTCTCTCTCTCTCTCTCTCTCTCTCTCTCTCTCTCTCTCTCTCTCTCTCTCTCTCTCTCTCTCTCTCTCTCTCTCTCTCTCTCTCTCTCTCTCTCTCTCTCTCTCTCTCTCTCTCTCTCTCTCTCTCTCTCTCTCTCTCTCTCTCTCTCTCTCTCTCTCTCTCTCTCTCTCTCTCTCTCTCTCTCTCTCTCTCTCTCTCTCTCTCTCTCTCTCTCTCTCTCTCTCTCTCTCTCTCTCTCTCTCTCTCTCTCTCTCTCGCTGTAAAATCGATGAACAGCTGCTGTATTTACGTTTACCATGGTTACTTTTTATAAGCTAAAATACGTCTGCAAGCACTGATATTTCGTTTAAAAGAACTGTTTAAAGCCGAAATCATGCTTCCCTTTCTACCGGAACAGGTAAAAGTTGCCGAAATCGTGCGAGCTCGTTCAGACCCTAGCCATTATCTATTTAATCGGTGAAGTGGCTCAGTGGCTAAGGCTTCAGATTGCGAAGAGCAATTTACAGGGTTTGAATCCCCTACTGAGCTGACGGTCAGTGCCTTACTCGTTGGATAAAGTTCACGCAAAGGCCTACTGGCCCGTGTTAACTTGAATTTAAAGTGAAGTTTAAAAAAACACACTTTTTTGTCCAAATTTTAAAAAGTTTTGATAAAAAATTCAAATAAAAATAAATAAAAATAAAAAATATAATAGCTTAACTAATTAGACAGTCATCCGAGTTTCTTCTTTGAGTTCTTTATTGTAAATTGGAAATAATTTAAGAAATTCTCAAAAATTCCAATAAAATGCTTTATTATGTGAGGCCTTTCGCTTACAATGTAGGCATCGTCAGACATCAACATAACATTCTTGTTGATAATCAATCAGAATTTTTTGTTGATGTCTGACGATGCCTACATTGTAGGCGAAAGGCCTCACATAATAAAGCATTTTATTGGAATGTTTGAGAATTTCTTAAATTATTTGGTCATCCGAGTGTTTATTAGAAACCAAACATCATTAGATAGCAGCAATTGTTGTCGGCTGTACTATTTATGAAAGTGTACAATTTTATGTGATAGAAATATACCGCATAAAAGAAAATTACTTTTTAAAAAATCAGTAAATTAGACTGTGTTTGTGTAAATTTAATTTACCAGTTATAAGAGATTTGGAATGAACTTAAAGTTACCCCGCTCAAGATGTACTTTACAAAATTTGTTTGTGGGTCAGTTCATGGTAGTCTTGGTTTCTCCACTTTGATTAGTTTCAGTTGGTAGCATTGTTTGGTAACTCGATATTAGCCCATGTTAAGGAGCTACATAGTAGTTAAGTGTAATTGTGCACTACGGAAATCAAGCTGGCAAGCTTCTCGTAAGCTCAATAGGCGGTCAGGCTTGAGGTAGATACGTTTGTGCCCCTTAAGTATATTGCCTTGCATTTATGTTAAAGCTCACTAGAATAATTGACGCCTGCCCATGTACTAATTGTATTATATGGCAATAAAGTTTGATTGATTGATTGATTGATTGAATGCGTGTATTTTTGTCCCATTATTGCAATAACTTGAATCTTTTCTGCCAATTCACTACCACTATTTTTTTGTGTCTGTTAATTCCATACCGCTTGATAAATATTCTAATGTTCTTAAAACTGTTCCCCAATCAATTTTACGTCCACTGTGGTATTCCTTATCCGCTAGCAATCCGAAATCGCTGGCCTCATCTTATCGCTTTTCAAGAACTTACACACGGAGAGCGCATTCGGCGGTAAGTCAATGATTGGATTTATCAGTTTGTGATCAACTTTAGTAGCCACCTAACCTGACCTGACCTGACCTAACCTAACCGTAATTACAAAAAAAGTAGTGGTAGTAAAGTAACTTAAAAATTAGTGGTAGTTAATTACTTGAAGGGCCAAATACTTTTTTGTTGTTAGAATTATACTCACTTCCGTATCAAATTATTTTTAGCAGTCGTATGAAATCATTATTTAATAATATATCCATTTACCTGATAATTATTAATTTATAAAACTACACAAAACTTCATTACAAATATATTCATAGCTAAAATTGAGAGCTTGGTAAGTTGGACATAAAACGCATAAGTATAGTTTTAACAAGCAATAGCATTTTTGCTTACATCGGCTGCGTTAGAACAGATGTGTTTTCTTCTATGAATCCCCTGGTAATTTATTACGAGGTTATGAATATTAACCCCGTAATACAGTACTACTGTGCTTTGTATTTTTTGTAAAGTAGTATTCCGTTATCATTTAAAATTTATGACTGAATAATACTGGTAAATGTTCCTAAAATAATATAGGCCTATATACCACAAAGAGGAAGGAAACTGAGGTCGCATTCAATAGTGCGTTAAATGTGAGTCGAACTAGTGTATCGACTATCGAGTAGTTATTTCATCAGAGTTTGACAGGAATATGTAAGGTCAGCATTTAGTCAGTATCATCCTTACTCCCCCGAATACTCAAAAAAATGTAGACTAGTATTTATTATTTCAAATTTATAAAGATGTAAATTAGTTTGTTCTGTTTATTTCTGCGTCTGAGGCATTCGCTGCGGCCATAAGAAACCTCTGTTTCTTATTCTCTGTGTACATTCACAATGCACGAACTAGGTTTACTATCATTTACCACGAAATTACATCGGTCTACGATTTTGAACCCGGACCTTAACAAAATATATAAAACCAAAATATTTTATAAATATTGAAAAATGTTGGGCATGGTTTCCTTTTTTTGTATAATACAATCCTCATGAGTACTTTTCATAAAATTCTCTCCAGAACATCCTTTCTTAAAATTGTAAATGTATGTATTAATTTGCGTTATTTTTAAAAGTATGTATGTTTTTTTTTTTTTGTTCATATTCTTGTTATTCATAGATTTATTTTAAGGATCTCTGTTTTATTTATTTATTTTTCATTCCCTTTTCTTCTTCTTATCATTTTATGGTTGTTATTGATTTATTTTTTATTTAGTTATGTACGGCTTACTGAATGACTCCTCCCTGCATCACAGACATGAAAGATACAGAGGTCTTATCCAGTAGTGCGCTAAATGTGTGTTGAGTAGATATTTCTCCGGTACGTCATGCGGTGGCAGGGCCAGCACCTTGTAAGTTCCTCTCTTATTTCCCCCAAATCCTCGAGGATAAACGTAGCAATTATACTAAAGATGTATAAAGATGTAAATGTGTTGTACTTTCTATAAAACTGCCAGTGGTGCGTTCGCTGAGGAAATAAGAAAGGGACCTATGTTTATTTTTTCTAAGTGCCTGCACAAAGATGTAAAGTCTACACTGGGAATTTTTAGGCTTTTTAAAAATTTTTATTTGATACTAACTAGAATTGTAGGCCAAAATATTTGTATAAATTAATCTTCGGAGAACTAAAAATTATATACTAATTTGAAAGAGAAAATGTTTATGTTATCATTTATTTGATTATTTTATATAATTACAGCCTATAATTATTTATTAATACATCTACCATTACTTGAGGTGAGACGTACTTTTAGTAACACTGATCTTTGACTGATTAAAGATGTCTTCATAATTTTAAAATATATATCTTAAAAGTACAATATATAACTTACAGGCAAAACACACATTTCATTTGATGGTTATAATCAATAAACGCTTAATAAATTCTGTTAATGTGTTTACATTTGTTGGTAAAATGTTTTTGCCTCAGTCTTTAGAATGATGGATGTTTTCATGCCAGATAGTAGGGCTCCTGGAAGGCAAATGCAATGCAAAGTAGAGAGGGACGTGAGGAAATGGCGGAACCTTGTAGTATGCGCCTTACGATGACAAATCGTCGCCGTGGGTCCGTCTGTCCACCCCCACTGTCCTCATCCCTCGGACACTTCTATTTTTCCATTTTTTCGCTAACTTAATTAAACCTGATCCACGCGCGGAATAATTGAGAAGGATAGAGCCCTATAATTAGCAACTCCCTTCCGTCCGAAGTCGTCCAACTTCTCTTTTTCGTTCCGTACACAACATAATTTTGTTTTTCCCCGTACAGATGAATAATGTTCGTGGAATTAGAGGTTCCACGTCTCCCGGGTTGCCCACTCTTTATCGTTTGGCCAAATTTTAACATGAGAAATTGCTTTTTGCCCGAAGGGGCATTTTTAATCTTGTTTGCCACACGTAGACTCATAAATCCGTGGTAATTTTGACACCCGGTAACAAACGTAATTTTGTCCCAGAAAGTGTAATATATGAAACGGTTAAAGGATGAAAATAGTTTTTCGAAAATATTACATTTTGAGGAAGTCTGTTATATATTCTATATTGGCTTTACACATATTTTTACCATCTGGTCAATCAACAAATTAAATTTAAAATTTTTATTGAATATGAAAATGTCTACCGGTGAGGTTATAAATGATTTGTTAACACTTATTTAAATGGGAGAGCTCTATCACTAAGATTGGTGTCTTAATTATATACACTAAGTTGCTAAATGTCCAATTAATAGGCCTACCAACGAATTACGTTTTTTTTTCGAGGCCTTCTACTAGCAACGCTGGTAAATCGTTAATCTTAACTCAAACATTTTACTTTCAAACTTAAACAAATAATCTCATTATTTCACTTAAACAATTGAGAAATAAACAGTTCATGGTTTATAATCGTTAATCTTTGCGTATTTAACATGTAGGTCATAACTAAACGGTATCAAGAGTTATTAAATCATTTGTATATTTATTCATACATTTTTAAGTTTCAATTCATTTTAATTGGATAAACTTATACTTAGAATAGATAAATGAACATCACTTATATACCTGTATTTCTCCTTGCTTTAAAGTACCTTATTGATTAGTTTTTCTACCAACCCCTTAAACGTTTATGTAATTATTTCCGCTGGCCAAATATTTTACTATATTGCTGAAAAAAACGTGTCTTCTCTTTTCGTAATTAACTCATCTAAATATTTTCTTGGTATATACTCATGTAAAATGATCCTCAAATCCAGAAATCCATTTTCATTCCAAGCAGTTATCTACTACAAAATACATGCTTCGATCTGATACAGTAGCTATTGTATAAAGTTTTTCCGATTTTATCCTAGTGCAGATTCAAAATTGTGAGTGTTTTTTTAATCTTTTAACAACGATAATTTTGTTTCTACGTTGTTAATGGACAACGGTCCAAACCACTTAATCAAATTTTAATTTTGTTATTCAATACTATCTTGCCAAAAACAGGTTAGAAAACAGAAAAAAAGTTGTCTCATTTAATTTATTGGCCAATGGCAATGGTTTTCTATACAAATACATCCAACATAGAGTAAATCAATACATAAACTAAAACTAAATTTCACTAGACTAATTAGTAAGAATGCACATAAATTTGGTTGCTTAAAGAGACTAATAACAATAAAATATAGCCTAGGTAATAGTGAAGTAATAACTGGTGATCTTATAGACCTGTAATTAATAGCTGTGAAATAACACTCAATAATTAGTATAGTGCGTCGGAAAAACAACTATCAATTATAATGTACAACTAATTAACAATATCAACAGATAAATAATAACAATACTAACAATAATTAGCAATATATAACAGTAAGTAATAACAACAAAACAATAAAAATATAACAAATTAGATAATAGTAAATATAATTTTCAATAAACTCAAAAACCAAACACAAACTGAATAAATATTTAAACAGAGCCAAGCAGACAAAAACAGTGACTAAAATTGATAAAAGTGCAGGTATGTTAACAGGGTCTCATAATAAACATTATTTTGAACTGTTATATCTTGATTTTCGATTATAAGTGACGTCATTGTTTAGGGCCAATATACTTTTATACATTACCAACAAACCTGGCATTGAGGAGGAGTTAAATACATTTTAGGGGTGCTTATTTAATAGTAAAGTAGTTTCATTTCAAATACTGTTAATGAAGTATTAGGTGAATGAAGTTAAATTGGGACGAGCTTACTATATATAACTAACTAACTAATAGTTGGCAAGGCTCATTAATTAGACACATAAGTAGAAGAGGAACAGTCAACTGTCCAAGATGTACAGTAATCTTTTATTGTGTATGTTCTACAACATATAAGAGTTTTTTGTCGAGAAAAGCATATAGGTATGCTTTTAGAGAACGTAAAGTTGTCGTATTGAGTCACACTCACAGATAAAAAAAATCTAGCTCTTCTTGATCATGAAGGAGTTGAGAGAAAGCAAAAAGTCGTAGGAACAAAGTTGCAGATCGCCACAAATCTGCTACTGAAAATGATTCATTTAGCATCTACAGTCTAAATATAAAAAATGCTGTCTTTGACATTTCAAAATGTCTGCTCTAAAACAGCTGCCATTTCAGAACTACGAAGGATTGTTTTCAAAATCCTTTCTTAGTGCGCGTCTAAGAAACATGAAGAATAATTTTTTCAAGTTTCACATTCCTAGTTTTTGTTGTTTTTGAAAAATTCCGATCAGTCAGTCAGTGGTATTTTGCTTATATACAGTTCATTTCATCTCCCAATATACCCATGAAACTGTCAAAACACAATTTTTTTTACTGTAGAAAAAGTTATATCACATCACAAAGCCAAATCCAACAATCCAGCTTTCATTTACTCCCATTGCATGTCAGAACTCATTTGTACAACTTACAGATGACAGCATTTACTTACCTTGACCAATCTCGCTAACTTTGTAAATACCAGCTAATGTCTCCGAACACGTCCAGTAAACCCCTTTTTTTATAAAAGAGAAGGAAGTGTTGAACGTACTCCCTGGGTAGTGCTGAACTAACATCTACCTTGGTAGCTGAACCGTACGATATTCTTCGATTAAACATGAAATTTCCTTGAAGCATTGTGATATTGCAAAGTAAATACTAAAATTCTTCATTAACTTCACTTTTTTTATTTCCTTTAATCCCTTGGGGGACGTAGGGCTGCAACAAAAGATTTCCACCTGACACGATTCTGGGCCATTTGCTTGATCTATCCCCTGTTCTTACATTCTCTTTTTATTTCCTTTTCCACAGTTCTCCTCCCCGTAATTCTTGGTCCTCCATGTCTTCTTCTTCCTTGTGGGTTCCAATGGCTTATCTAATGATGCTATCTTGTGCTCTTCGGAGAGTGTGTCCAATCCAATTACATTTTCTCTTGTCTTAATTGTCACTTCTTCTGGATCTTGCCCACATCTTCTCCATAACTCTTCATTTCTGACAGTTTCTGACCAGTAGATCTTCAGGATTCTTCTGAGGCAGTTTTTTAAATGTCTACAGTTGTGAGTTACAGACTCGGTGATCTTCCAGGACTGGCAGCCATACAGCAGCACATATTTGACGTTGCTCTCAAATATACTTAACTTGGTTTTTCTTCTTATTTCCTGAGATATCCATATTAGTCCAAGTTGCGCAAGGCCCCTTTTTCCTTTCTTATCCGTTCTGTTACATCATCATCTGTCCCACCTATGTTGGAAACCACACTTCCAAGATAGGTAGTGTGATTTCCTGCTCAACTTGTTCAATCCTTATATTACTTTACTAAAATACAAGAATCTGTTAAAGCCTTCCATTCATTAATAAGTCTGCATATTTCCAGCTGTTTATGTAGACTACACCAACTCACGTAACCAAGTCCCTTCTAATTCTGACAGCAAATAAAATTGAAATATGATTTTCCACTTCTACAGATTTTATTATCTGTTTTATTTAACAAACTGACAGAATTTCGACAGTTTTTCTCGTAAAACGGTAACAGTCCTAAAATTAACAAGAAAAACCATTTTTTTAAATCAAACACACACACATACTGGATGGTCACGTTTAATACCAGTTGAGGTAGGACAATTCCCCTACTCAATGACGTAAGACACATCACCATAGAGTAACAACAATTCAGGATGAGTGCAAGGGCTGGAAACATTGATTGCATTACTCTATGCACGCGTGCTAGCTGGCCTACAGCAGATGGGTCTGTGAATAATTGATTCTCTGAATCATACCAGCGGAGCCACCCTCCTAAAAATGTTAATAAGCCGGCCTTCATCTGGTCTCCGGTTACAAATTACCCCTTGTCCCTCCCCCTCCTAATTGTCCAAGTCCTATTAGAAACTAATGTTATCTCTTCAGCCCTCTTCCGATTGGTAAACTAATATCGGCCACCCTGTCGGGAGATTGAGTCCTTCGTGATGTAAAAGACTTGCAAACACAAGATGATATAAAAGTGCACTCGATAGGTAAAAATGAATGTTATTAACCTTGATAATTGAGATATTTATATAAACAACCACGAATAAAGTTTGACCTATCAGAGTAACCTTCAATATTTGATTGTGCTCCGTAGCGCTAACTACTACCCCTCCGGCAGAGTTTTATCAGCCCTACACTAAAACAGCTAAATTAGAATTAAGAAGGTACAGTTCTTCAATGTTTAAAAAAAATAAGAAAGACTATCTCACCCTTTATCTACTTTTAAAGGAAAGTGTATTTAGTTAATTTGTTCCTATTGAGTTTGCCTATGACCACAGAGAAGAAAGAAACAGATTGAATGTGTGCTCTCCAGTTTATTAACTAAGTAGCCGACAGCCCTTGTTTCCCTACAGAATGACTATCTACGCTTGCTTAACCTTTCCTACGTGATTCTCTCTAAACCATCACATCAATATAAAGGCTCAGCCTGCTGTCGTTCTCCTAGATAACAAAGTTTTATGGCCTAGAAAACCCTACAAATCTACTTTAAGAGATGCCAAGAAGTGCAATAGTGTCAGAGTTAGTAGCGATGACCTGAAACATTTCACAATGAAACGAAATTCGCCAAGCCTTTGTGTCAGGTTTAGTGTTTTTTGTATAACCTGTTTGAAATAAAATATTAAATTTAATTAACACTATGTTACTCTTATGGAAAAAAGGAAAAAATTGAGGGGCTGTTTCTACCCCTTAGGAATGTAATTTCAAGAAATCTTTCCTTAGAGGGCCTCTGAGATACAAAAGCTAACGTTCTTCAAATTTCATTATGATATCTTCAGTAGTTCTGGATAATTTGTGCCAGTGGATACATCGTTTTTTGATTTTATACATTAATATTATTTTTATTAGTGTAATACTGAGCATTATTACTCTAATACTATATCCTGGTGATATTTTTTTAATTGATATTAATAATCCACGAATAGTCTAACAAGGAACACGCGTGCTGAATGGTGTTTTGCTCGAATATATGGTCAGCTCAGCGAGCACCAGTATTGTTAGTTCTAACGTTCGTTACCAGGATTCGAAATCAGGATTCGTAGCTTCCCAATTTCCTCACCAAGCTAGGGCAACAATGGGGAACTTGAGGTGCAATTTTTTACTATCTACAACCTCGGTAATCGAACCCGAACATGAAACTCAGGAAGCAGGTCAGGTAACACTTGTCCACCGGCACTTTAACTCTATTATTAATTAGCGTGTCTACCCTGTTGGATCACGCAAAGCTTACAAATCAAAGTTCCTTTTGGTTCTTCTTGTTTTCCACAATTTCTTCATCTAACCACTAAATTTCATCTTTCTTTCCTCTGTCCATTTGGGCACGACTCTTTTCTTCTTGTCCTTTTCAATTTCTGGGTCCCACTTTGTACGTTTTGCTAGTAAGAGTGCATGTCTGTTATATCTGTTTCTTCGATTTTTGCGTTCTTCCTTACCTGTTCAACTTGTATTAGCCATGGTGTTCCTGTTTTTTCCTTTTATGAAGGTGAGTGTCTGTTTTGTTAATATGTGCTGTGGTAGTCTGCTAATGTGTCCGTAGAATTAATTGTAGCCTTCGTTTTCTTGTGTCTTCTGCTATGTTTGAAAGTTTTTCTGTCATTATCCTTCGCTCTGTATTTTGGTTCAAGCATTTTTCTCATTACTTTCCATTCTTCTTTGAGTATGTATTCGAGGTCTACCTTCAAGTGCAGTGTTAGTGTTTAACTTGTGTACAATACTTATGGTTTGATAACTGTGTAGTAGTGTCTGGCTTTTCTGTGTATTTAAATGCATTTTTTATTGTATATGTATTTTATTTCCCCTACTGCTCTCTTCATCTGTATTATTGTTTTATTTGCCATTTTTCTCTATTTTTTGGCTCTATTATCTCGCCTAGATACTTAAATTGGTTTACACTGTTGAGTTTGCCATATTTCTTGTTCTACTTTAGTATGTTTACTTTTGTGCATATGAATTCAGTCTTTTTGTATGATACATGTTGTCATACTTGTTGTGCATATTTAATCAGTGTCTCTAATTGTTTTATTACGTCTTATAGTACGGCTAGATCATCTGTAAAGGCCATAACATGCTGTTTCAATTCCTCATTTCTTATTCCCTGGACTAATTGGTTTCCAATTCCCTTTTTTCTTGAGCTCTTTTTCCTACTCTCTCATTACTTAATGCAGTACCAGGTTGAACAGTAGTAGTGACAGTATATCACCTTGTCTTACTCTGGTTTTGATTTCGAAAGGTTCCGAAAGTTCTTCTATGAAAGTTCTTTTAAAGTTGGATTTGGTTCCGATAAGTGTTTGCTTGATTAGTCTCACTGTCTTATGATCTAGCTCTTGTTCTTACAGGATGTTTAACAGGGACTTTATGTCTATTGAATCGTGTACTACTTTTACCGTTACTTCACTACCACTGATTTTTTTCGCTATCACGGTTGATCAGGTTAGGTTAGGTTAGGTGGCTACTAAAATTGATGACAAACTGGCAAATCCAATTATTGACTTAACACCGAATGCGCTCTCCGTGTGTAAGATTCTGGAAAGTGATAAGATAAGGCCAGCGATATCGGATTCCTATCGGATAAAGAATACCACAATGGACGTAAAAATAATTGGGGAACAGTTTTTAAAGCAATAGCATTTTTATAAAGCAGTAGTGAACTAACGAAAAAGGTCAAAACTTATTATTCCTATTATTATTTAAGATACAACACATAATTTACCCAAATATAAAATGCAGTCTTTACAAAATAATTTACACAAAGGCGCTTTAAAATAGACAAGCTTTGAATGAATTATTCAAACTATTGTCCTATACCATAATAGTAACACATGAAGGGTAAGCTGTTACCACTTGTATTCGAAACAATACAGTTATAGAGCTTACAGGATATTAATAATGGAATAAAAGCTGTGTTAGTCGATTGGAATTGCGCTCACGTGTGCAGTAATTGGGCGACAAACAGGCGCAATTGGCACTCACCCCTCGCAGTGCATTTTTCACCCTGGACCGTGACACCTGGTTACGGCACGCTGTTTGTATTTATAAACCAGTTTGTATTCATAACTATTCATCCACACTCGACGCCGCTATATTTACTTATCTGTCTTGTCTCGCTTTCACTTTCCATGTCACTTTAGCCCCTCCACTTGTGATATATTTGGTTTCATTTGGACTGAAAGCATGTCCCAAACTACAAATAGCTAACATTTATTTTACTAATCATTATACTGCTCTTAAATTGGTTAAGGAATTGTATTTGGGGGGGGGGGGGCTGTGGTGATCTATAATCTTGGATATATTTTCTATCAATGTATGTTAGCTTAAAAAGTCAAACTAACAAACTAACACGTTATGTATTTTTCTAGTGAAATTATGTTCGAGAATTCATGTCATAATTATTTTCATGGAGAGTATTGATTGATTTGCGTAAATTAATTGCTTATTTAAATGTTTGTGATACATGTATTTAAAATGTTGTAATTTAAATTAAAACACCAGCTAATTGGACAAACCAAAAATAAATTAATTAATTAGCTCATTTAATAAATTAAGCAACAATAAAAAAAGTTAATTAACTAGTAAACATTCAAAATTTGCAAATAAAGAAACCTTTTAAAGACTCAATAGTGTTTTTCCTGTTTCTTGATTTTAGGGAATTTAACATTGGTCTTATGGAGAACAGATTCGTTCAGGCGCGAAATCCACCGTACCCACCTCTTAGTTAGGAACTATAAGAGATTTTCCATAATCATAACATTTTTTGAGAGAGAGAGAGAGAGAGAGAGAGAGAGAGAGAGAGAGAGAGAGAGAGAGAGAGAGAGAGAGAGAGAGAGACCGATCACTTTTTTAGCCTTACTCTGTACATCCCCCATAAACTATTGATCTGTGTGGTTATTTAGATAGGGTTAGGAAGGGGGCTAGTACAGTCGTATAAAATTCTACTACCAGTTTTCAAAATATATGGTGTGTTTTCAACAACCTACAATATTTATGCTTATTGAGATATATGTTTCTTTGTATTTTTTTTTTTTTTTTTTTTTTTTTTACTCTTTTTGTTGTTTAATTTTAACAGCACATACAAATAGGCTATTTTAATATGCATATTGGCTGATATTCAAGAAAATATCCCGCTCAAAGTTTGCGACAAAAATGTACATCCAACATGTAAGTTTATCGACTCTGGTTTGGGTCCATCTTCCGTGAACACTACTATCTACATTTAGTTTTCAGACCCGTAGGCTTATATAAGCGAGTTAATTATATTATTCATAAAATCAAAATTTATGTTTTTAGTATTGTGGTGATGAGCTTTATCACCATCAATAAACTGATTCAAATGTCTTCTGAAGAGCTGATACAATCCTTGCTACCAGTTAAGCTTGTTTTCCCACAAAAGGTGTCGACAAAAAAAAGAAGTCCCCCAACTGATTCCTTTCTGAACGTGTTTTACCTAAATTAGTTTAAATTTTTCCTATGTTGTAGAGTTGTTTACTATAATGGTTAAGTAGATGATACTTATTATGTAATTAGTAATTAATTGTACATCTGCCCACTATTAAATATAATTTATTTTTTCCATTATTTTCAATTTATTTACACTTAATATAACACTAATGGTTTTAACATATGAATCGTTGAGTAAAAAAAATTTTTTGTTCTATCAGAATGAAACTATAAATACAAATTTAGGATAACGTATTTATAGTTTCATCCATTCCTCAGTAAATATAGGTCTCAATGAGTCTTGGCATGCATATGGACATTCCTCTTTATATAAAATATTATAAGGATTGAAAAAAAATTGTAAAGATGTGACTTTTATCACGACCAAAAATAAGGAGTTGCTTTAATTATTGACGATAGAACATTTTTAATTTCTAAATACGAAAGGAGTCAAAGTGGATTCCACTTGATATGGACAACCAGTTACATAAATTTATTGATAGACGAGAAACAAGGATTCAGTTCTCTTACTGGTCAAAAGATAATATTGCTAAAAGCACTTTGATGGAATTATCGGCTATCTCACAATAATATCTGACCAAACAGAGATATCTCTTGACAAATCACGTGACAGGTGAAAGCGGAAGCGGATACGAAGTGTTTGCCCTCACCCGAGTTTAACAATGACAACCTGCTGCTACCAGTTGCAGTTTTTACCGCCAGATGGGAACACAATCGCGTCATCACGCGCCCACCGGAGGCGGTCCGCCGAATTAGAATCATAATGTTAGCTGCCCCCCGGTGGCGGGAGGGTGGCCGGAGTGTCGGATGATACTGAAACATCCGGTCAGGATCCAATACGTCCGGCTACAAGTTTAGTAAAAAAATAATCAGTTAGATTTCAATAGTATCACATTTTTTCATACATTTATTCTAAACGGAATTTCAGAGCTCTGAAATAGGCAGTTAGTGTGGGGATATAAAGCAGTTTGAGATAGTTAAAGGACCTTAAACATAGAGGTTATAAAGTAGTTTGAAGTAGACACAGGACCTTAAAAATACACGATATAAAGAAGTTTGAGTTAGATAAAGGACAGTACAAGTAAACGTCACATAACACAAATTTATTACAAAATAAGCACAAAATGCACAAATATATTACAATACAAGTACAAAATACACGAATATTATTGTGATCGATTTCGGTGAACCACGATCTTTACACCGTAATATTCGTGCATTTTGTACTTGTATTGTAATATATTTGTGCATATTGTGTTTATATTGTAATAAATTTGTGTTGTGTGACGTTTACTTGTACTGTATAAGTACCAACACGTATTATGCTAACTAAAATACTATTTAGATAAAGGGCCTTAAACATAGAGGATACAAAGCAGTTTGAGGTAAATACAGTACCCTAAACATAGAGGATATAAAGCAGTTTGAGATAGATAAGAGTTTTCGCTATTGAGATCGTGGCTTCCCAACTGCCTCAAAACCTTGTGTCAACATAGATAGACAACTTGCCATTCTGGAGACCAGGGCTTTATGCTAACACTTGTCCACTTAATGTAGTTAAGATTATCTAGAGAAGCATATCCAATTTGTTTACTGTATTTTTGTAACGTTAAAAGTATTGTTGTTATTAAGTTTCCGTAGAGAACTTTGTGTGATATTAGACAAATCTATTTCGCTAGTCACGATTATCTTCAGTAATAACAGGTCCTGAATTTCCCGCCTAGCAACGATAGTAATATTTTTCACCGAGTACAAAGCAAGTAGAGAATAATCTAACCTCAATCTTGCACAAATAGTTCTAACTAACTAATCCTGGGTCAACTCAGACGATGGATGTGACCCAGTTCGAAGAGGGACTACAAAAACTGCTGTATTTTATGACATATCTTACAATTAATTGTAACAAATGCTTTAGTGATCACTTCCACACTTAGCTATATCTTAGAAGCTCTATAATGAAGTCCATCATCCAACATGTATTTTATTAATTTTTTCAATCTGAAATCCGGGCTTAAGTTTAGAGATAGGAACACACCAAGATCCCGATTCGATGTCTTGTTAAAGAGCCCGGAATTCCACTAATAGTATAATGTTGTAATTCACAGAGAGTGTTATTGTAAATGTAATGTTCGATTCTTATAACTTTCAAATGTTTGGAGCATTCTTAAATATTGTCAATACAGTAACTTGAAAAGGGAAAGTGCTTAAACATTATTAAGAGTCTGCAGAGTCTGTCGGCCATGTTGGTTTTAATCCCGTAATAACAATGTTATTTTCGAAACGGACATTTGATCATACGTATCCAAACTAAACTGTTATTTTTAAACGGATTTTTCCAAACCAATTGTATTTGATCAAGAATCAAATTGCGCGTTGAAATTGATTTTCAAATTTCTAATTATGTTTATAGAAAATATATAAAAGATATTTAGTTTGAAGTTTTTATTTTCACCTATTTTTTAAATATAAGTGTATGTATTCAAAATATGAAAAGCAAACCCAATGCGCAATATGATAACGTTTAAAATGACACCTCATACACAATTTTTGGTTAATAAATAAATAAAAACTATGAATTCGCAAATAACATTGTTCTTATGAGACTAAAACCAACATAGCCGACATCCTCAGCAGACTCTAAGACTAAATATTTGTGCGTAATTGAAATTGAAGAAGACATATTGTTCTTTAACGTTTTTGATTGGATTCCATTTTATTGTATATTTTGTTACTTTGCACTTAGCTGCTGGAAGTCTCTGTTACTCGTAACTAATTTGTTCTTTTTATGCAAATGCACTCATTTGATATTGTTTTATATCCCATTTGTTTAAAGTTCTTTTTTTCTGTTCTGGACTTGTTTCCCCTCACAAAGGCCGCTGCCCATGTGGGGAACCAATTTAATTTATTTTTCATTACATATTCGTTTGCGTTTTTTACACAGAGAAATAATCATATTTTCTTTCGTTTCAATGTATGTCTTGTCGTTTTGCTAAACGACGATTCTGTTGGTCTGGATCAATTGTATGCATTGCTCGTTTTCGTTTACTCGATACAGTCGCGTGTTACTACCGGAGGTGAGGGTGACAGCGGGAGCCAACTATCAGTTATAAAACACATTGACATGTTAGCCATGGTGGTGGGGTGAGTCCTAGAAGGAGCATTGTCAGGGTATAATGAAGAGGGCACTACATCGTTAGGGGTGGTGGAGAGGGGCAAGTGCAACTGTTACACCCACTCTCTGTGGGGTGTCCTTTTTGTAGTTAAATATTAAAGAGGAATATCACTTTTAATATAGCAATGAAAGTCTGAAAAACTCTGTACCAATCGGTGATTAAAGGAGAAGTTAAAATACTGTATATACAGTATCACAGATTTTCTTTAACATAAGTCAAATAATTTTTAGTGTTTTTTGAATTGAAAGTTCCACTCAATATTTAAAACTATGATATACACAATACAATGACTATCTCGATGAGCACATATAAACAAAATCACATTATGTTTGTGTTACGGCCGCTTAAGCCTAAGTTCTAAAAAAAAAAAAATAAAAAAAATCACATTATTCGTTATCAGTAAGACGCCGATCGTCAAGATATGAGCGAATATAGGTGAATGAGTGTGATGAGTGTCGATGAACGAGTGTAGTCATTGTTATTAACTAAAGTCAACTGTTCCTCAGAAATAGTTATTTATTAATATTCCAATAACTAGAGCAACTTGGGACCTACAGCTTTACGTGGAATCCGAACCACGAAGTGTTGGACTGATTTACAGCTAATTGACAAGCCTCATACTCAGTTCTCTTCCCTACACATCTGAACCTGGACCACCATCCAATCAGACTTCTCTAGTAGTAAGTCGGCAACCATTGAGCGGACGCCATGTCGGTATAAAGAGGACCGAGCATAGAACCTACAATCTCCTCAACTTTTCCCCTAAGTAAGTTATACAGCACTACGCCACCAGTGGTGACTTTTAGTATGTTGTATTTGGTGATTTTACAGACTGAATGGTACCTCCATGAAGCCTTTACACAATATCGTCACAGGTTTAGTCAACTTCACAATTTTATTAATAAACCAATGCTACTTGGTTGCCCATGGAATAAAGCATAATAACCATAAAGCATAAAGTGACGTTTCAGAGACTTTATCAGAAACAACTTCTCAGCTATATTAATGCAACTAATGAACAAAAAATACAACTGATACAGGGTGTTTCTTTTAAAACGCAACCCATGATTTGAAATGGGTTAAATTTCAATTCAATACAAACAGTATATACAATTAACAATACGTATAGTTAATACAATGGGTTCAGAATACTGTTCGAAAGCATCTTGACATAAAACAAACGATTTCGTTTCAAAATGTTCCTTCACGATAAACACTCCCTGGTCTTTGCTCAAAACCATGTTTCTAACCTCAACTGTATGAAATTGCACTAAACCCAAATAAAGTGAACAACAATACAACTATGTAAATCAGCTGATAGCCAAAGAAGAAGAAGAACCAGAGCTGGCAACCTATAAACTTGTAATTATCTTAAACCTTAATTTTCGGTACTTGTAAATAGGGTGCGTTTTTTAATGTGAAACACCCTGTATAAATATGTATAAATAATTGGTAGCCAACATCTCGTTATCTCAATAACACTAAAAATATATCCATAAAGCAAGACCTAGCGATTTACGTCGAGTGACCTTTTGACGAGTGATTCAAAAAGCACTTGAGCGATTGTGCCTTTGTAATCGATGAGGGACAGAGCGGCAGTGATCTGTTTAGGGTTAGAGAGGGCAGGGGTTGGTGGCATATGGTTGCCCCGAGTGGTCGCTTCGCTCTACTCGGCACGGCAGACACGCGACCGGATAGACCATTTGGTTATCTAAACGTACAAGGTCACGCTACGTGTTGCTTGAACTCTAGGGCTTCAACTAGATCAAAATTAAAAAGCCAAGCACTTAAAAATTGTTATGTACGTACGATTGGAGAAACAGTAATACAAATTCCCAGGAATTATGACACTTGACAAAATATGAGTTGGAAATCAATAATTTTACAAGGCAGACTAGTATGTCATTTTGGAATCGTATAACAAAAAATATAATAATACAGATTTACAGATGAAAATTGTAAAACATATCAATTGGTGTACAAGTTTCTAGTTTATTACAAATCGATAGCAAAAATAAATGTTATTTGATAAGTCACATTATCTTATGGAACATCAAATTCAATCATAATAAAACTAATACATTAGGTTTAACATTAGTAGCAGTGATAGTTATGGTTTGTTTAAGGATATTATACTCAGCTGATAAAAATAAAATACCATAGAGACGAAATAAGTAGAGGTCATGTCCAATAGTACGCTAAAAGTGTGTCGAGTAGTTTCTCCAGTTTGCCATGCAGATGGCAGGGCCAGCACCTTGTCAGCCCCTCCCTTATTCCCCCCCAAATCCTCAAGGAAAATAAGTAATTATTACTACAGGTGAATAAAAATGTACATTAGTTGTAATCTACATATAACAGCCACTGAAGCGTCCGCTGCAGCCATAAGAAAGTGGCCTCGGTTTCTTCTTACTCTGTGACAATACCAAGATAATTAACTTATTTTAACAAAGTTAAATGGAAGTAATGAATACTAAACATAGATTCTATGGATGTAAACAAGTGAACACTTACAATCCTCCTTATTGAATATTTAGTCATATGTTTAGTAACAATTTAAGATATTGTTTTCCAACAATTTAACATATACTTAATTTCCAAATAAGTACTATCTAAATGGATAATTGTCATTATTAGTTGGAAATAAATTCATTTATTCATATTTTCCTGTAAACCGTTCCATTCTGCCTCATATTCACCTTATCTCCCCATCTTACACCTTCCATCCTCATTTCTATTGTCATTGAAATTTGTAAGAAAGAAGAGGCAAAGAGTTAAAGAAATAAGTTGGAGAAATGAAAATTGGTTAAGTCTTGCAATGAGAAAAAAGTATTTATAGAGGTCGTCTCGAGTTGCGCGCTTTATGGCCTAAGGCAAGGCCCCCTAGCGTGGCCTTGCCTAAGGTCCTTAAAGAGATGCTCGAGTTGCGCGCAGGTAGCCTACCTGCCGCCGTACCCTCAACGAAATGACTAAATGTTCCAATACTCTAATAATAAATGTTAATACTGAAACTAACTTTTTATAACATGAATTAAATACAAATACTAAATATTCTATATCATCAACTAAATATACATACTAAATATAAAACAATTTACTTTATTTTAAATGTGCAATCAAATCTAACAATTAATATTCCACGAGTGAAATTAGTTATTGTAGTTCTAACTTTTAAAGACGACTTCTAATAATTAGACACATCATTTTCACCAATTAACTGTACCTTTTTTTGTTTTGTTTATATAATGATGTACGGTAACTACAGATTAACCCATATTTTGTATTCAACGAACGTAACATTCAATTTATGCTTGGACAAATTATTAAATTCGCAGTTATTTTTAATCCCCTTCAAAGTACCCTTGAACCTCTAAAATGTCAATAAGTGAAAAATGTTGCTAAAATATGCCAAAAAGCCAAGTGAAAATAAACTTTCACGTTTTGCTGATTACATTGTCGAAACCTACGTAGATGGTGACTATTTCACATTTCCACCACAACTACTATAGGCCTCTCCGATTGACGAGAATTACAAGGCCTTTCATAGTAAGTTTAACAATTTATGTCCATCAACACATCCGAAAATATTAGTTTTTATTAAATGTTTGTCAGCAAATCAAAGATACACACGTATATCACAAAACACAAGTGAATATGTTAGAAGTCAGGACAAACAGACACGAAATAGAAAAAGATTCATTAGTGAAAAAATACTCAGTACCAGAACAAAGCCATTAGTCAGCTCAATTTTATGACATGTATTGGCTTCAAAGTATCTGTGTAGATGTATTATGTAATAATGATTTTTAATTAATTTTGAATTTTGACATCAATAAAGAATAGCATTCAAGTAATGCTTGGCCTATTATTGTAACCGTTGTACTTGACGTTTATCTATGAAATAAATTATAAACTATAGTTATTTTTTTCATGGTATACGTTTATTGTTATTTTTGTTCTTTTATACTTAAGACGCCGATCGTCAAGATATGGGCGAATATGGACTTCGAATGAGTGTGGATGATCGAATGTAGTCATTGTTACAAACTAAGGAAATGTTAGAGCATATTATACTGTTCTAACGAGCTTTATAATCAATATATATATCAGTAAAATTTAATTTTAATAGTGCCAGACTATTCAACATAAAAAATGTTCAGTTCTAGATACCTCTATTATATAAGAGATAAAAAAATAATTTTCTCTTACATTCAAGGATAACGTTTAATCCTGCTTCAAGATAGTATAATCAGACTTGTAAAAAATGTTCAGTGTCTATATAAAAGGACGAAAGATTATTAGTGTGTTGTATTTGTTAAATAACTTGAAATAATGTGAAGTAATACATTATAATTTATTTAACTACGTTTTCTCTTACTAAGTAAAAAGCTTCTATGAAAACTTACCACTTAATACGAAACACTGTAAATAAGTTACACAAATAACCAAGAAAATATAAGAAGTGGTATAAGTTTAGTGCTATTCGGAATCAGATGACAATTCAAGGTATTTGTGGTAGGATGAGATATTACGGAAATATTTATTTCTTTTTCACAGCTTGTAGTCTAAGTTGTATTTGTGAGCGGCCAAGACTGGACGGCCTACCTGAAATCGGTATTGCGCGCAACTCGAGCACTGTTTAGGGACCTCTCTGGAACACTGTAATTAACGCAGGTAGTATTGCGCGCAACTCGTTAACGGAGTTTATAGAGGCAATATTAATCCCCAAGGTTAAGCGTAGTATAGTTATTACTACAGTTGTACGTAGTCTTTTTATCACTGAAGTGCTCACTGCGGCCATAAGAAAGCGACCTCTATTCTTTTTTCGCTGTGCCAAAATTTATCTTTATCTAATGGAAAAGCAAACGTAAACAGTGCTTTACATAAATGTTTATGAACTATTACAACTGGGTGAACTCAATAAATAAACATTAAAACTTATAATTTTATGAAGTTTTTTATGTAAAAGTAATATTTCACTAATAACAATCAAAGTTCATAGTATAAACTGGAAATTTCAAATTTCCAGCCGTCAAACTACAAGTGGAGGTGATGCACCATCCACAGAAGGTATGGTGGGGTTGGCTGTGATTTACTACAGCAGGTCGTAGGGGAGCAACCAAACCTTGAAATTCGACGCCAGGCCGACAGATGGGGCTGCCGCGGTACGCACTGGACCGTGCCCTCCTCACCAAACAATGCCCCTACCCACTGGCTTTTTTACCACCACGCCGCGCCTCTTGATAAATGCCCATTACCAAACAACGCAGTGCTGTCTGTGAGATTTAATTGACACCCCTACAAAGGACGTAGTTAGAGCGATTGTCGTGTCTGGAGGGACGATCGGCAATATGGTTAGATACCGCGGAGTGTCTGCAACACTTGAAAGTTAGAGTGATTGTCGTGTCTGGAGGGACGATCGGCAATATGGTTAGATTACCGCGGAGTGTCTACAACACTTGCAAGTTATGCGATTGTCATGTCTGGAGGGACGATCGGCAATATGGTTAGATACCGCGGAGTGTCTGTCGGGCATGAGCAACTAGCCAAGAGAGCGATTGGTTTTCAGTCTCTAACAGAAACTCCGCATATTCTAGGAACCTGCGGAACTTGTCAATGCCAAAGACCACAGCCAAACACTCTACCTCATAGATGGAAGAGGCTTTCTTTTCTTAGCGAGTCAAGGTACGAGACGCAAAAGCAATAGGCTACCGAATACCATTAAACTCCAGGGACAAAACAGCAGCAATAGCAGAGGAGGAGGCGTCAGTCTGCAAGATGAACTTCACTGAAAAATCCGGCATCCGCAGAACTGGAAGGCTGCATAATAGCCTCCTTCAAAGCATCAAAGGACGTCTGCTGAGTTTGCCTCCAAACAAACTTCGCAACCTTCCTCGTTAACTCATTCAACGAGGTGGCAAGTTCGGCCACGTTGGGGATGAAGCGACGATAGAAGTTAACCATTCCCGCAAAACGGGCCACACCTTTGGCATTCCGGGAAGGATGAAAGTCCCAGATACCACGAGTCCTAGCAGGATCGATGCAGAAGCTCTGAGAGGAAACCAGATGACCCAAGAAAGAGATTTCAGGATTAGCAAAAGTGACTTTTTCAGGGTTCACGGTAAGGCCAGCACTACCCAGGCACTTCAGAACTTCCTCCAGATGTTCAAGGTTGAAAATTTAAATGCCATTCTTGTTAGTTTTACGTTAAAAACTCATAATATCAACTTATGATCCACTAAAAAGGGCCTTTAATCATTATACAATTTTCACTATAAACTTTTATACCTTATATGTATATATATTACTATAGTCGGCGCTGGAGAGGCAGTGATGTAACCCATTTACTTGGGGACAAAGTGTTGTGGAGATTGTATTCACTGTGTTCTATCATCTATCATCATTTCTCAAAAACTGATATGTTTGCTCAATAGTTGCCATCGAATGCCATAAAAATGACTGGAGTGTGCGTGTTGGATGGTAGTCAGGGTCGGAAGTAAGGAAAGAGAACTGAATAAGTATCAGACTTGTCAGCTGAAAATCAGATCCAGGCTATTGAGCTTTTATACACTCTCATTCTACATTAAAATAATCATCCATATTCACCATAAAGAACCCACACAAAGTTCTATCGGTGTCTCATGTCCGAGAATAATAATCTTACATTATATTAAAAGTATAATTTTAGGGGAACCTATAGTAAATATGTATTTAGGTTCCTCTGAGGTGAAGTCAACTTAACCAATGGACTTAAGTTCTCCATGTGTCAACGTGTGTGGGATCCTCTGACGGGGAACTAACTGATGACAAACAGAAGCCCTCAAATAGGCCAATGATTGTCAGCCCGACCAAATCGGATCTCTAAAATCCCTTGTAAATACGGTGTCCGTCCATCCCCTACTACTGACGCAGTGGTCTGCCAATTTTCCGACCGGCCGGCCGTTGATTCTCCCCAGATAATCTAGCTACTCGTCCGCTCCTATACTTCTCACGGAGCATCCGGCCTGCTACTCACCCTATTGTATGCGGTCAATGCCCCAAGTGTTGAATTGAAATAAAAGAATAGACATCGTCAGAGATCTAACAGAACCTAACAGTGGGTGCACCTACATATTTAACTGTAGTAAGAAATGTTCATGTTACGAAACATTTTCGAAAACCAAGGGTATTGTACTGAGGTAAAAATTCCAACCTCCGATTCCTATAGAGGCTTTGAAACATTTCTGGACTTTTGCCAATAAATACTTTGAATTTTTTAATTTATATGAAATATATTAAAATTTTATTTTATCTAAATATGGAAGTATTTAGGATTCATTTGTTTCTTGTCAAAATAAACCTAATGAAAATTTAAGAGGCTACACTTTGTGACAATACGGTTATATATTTTATATTCAATGTTCTTATAAATCAATGTTTAAATAAAGTAATAGAACAAAGACAAGCGAAAACCTCATTGGCAGTTATCACTATGTAATTAAAATATTTGCAAATTTGTATTAAGTACTACGTTTATCCGTCAGGGTGTGGAGGGACTGACAACGGTGCTGGCCTTGCCATACACACAGAGAAGTGGAGAAATAACTTCTCAACGTCTCAAGTTTTTACCACTTCAACGCTCATTCAGCGTACTATTATCTGTCTTAACTTCATGTATTTCTTACGTTAGCCAACTAACGGGTTATTGATCACATAGAAGAGCAATATCTAGATATATACTGTACGTCATAACAACGAACGTATTTCTATTCCCGCTCGTCTGTATCAACGAACAACCTTGTGACAGGAAAGCTTTTTTAGATGCCGAAAGAGAAATCACTAAAAATCTGAGTAAAACATCGTAAAACTCTAATCACTTCCGCTCAATGGTTGCCATTGACGTGGACACTACTAGAGAAGTCTGGAGTGTCCATGTTGGATGGTATTCAAGGTTCAGATGTTGGGTGTCAGGCTTGTCAGTTAGCTGAAAATCAGACCAACACTACGTGGCTCGGATTCCACGTAAAGCTGTAGGTCCCTTAGTTGCCCTGGTTATTGGGCTATTAATACATAGCTCTTTTTGAGGTATAGTTGACCTTAGTTAGTAACAATGATTACACTCGTTCATCCCCACAAGTCACAGTCATTCACCCCAAATATGCGGCCATATTTTGACGATTGGCGTCTTAATAATGAACGTATGAATATATGTATTGAAATAAATTACACACTGATTAATGAATTATAAGAAATAAAAATGATGGCACCACGTGACTTAAACATTTCTAATTAACGTAGTTACTTTTAAAAACCTCGTCTTATAAGTACGCTAAATTTATATTTATACGGTAAAGAAAAATCTTTTCCCATATTTGTACGATTAAAAATATTATTAATATTGCCTTACATTAGAAAAGGTAGCAAACAAATTTTAAAAATTTTAGAAACAAAACTTTCAGAGTTGCTTAAGTTAGTAAAGTGTTTTTAGACAACCTCATCTTTATAATGGGACGAAGTATTTTAACAAATTACCCGATAAATTAAAGCATGTTAAAAATGCTAAAGCCTTTTCTCCAAATTACGTACAATACTTCTGCTACAAGAAATACTGACGTTTTAAAACAGAGTAATTTGTTAGTTCAATACACAAATATGTCATCTTTATATTACTACCAACCCTCTATTTATTTCGTTTGTCCTATTTGTTTAGCCTTTTGATTTTATTTACATTACATTTAATCCTTTAAAATTTTAACATCCGTGCACTTATTTAATAGCAATGAGTTTTTGATATTGTAAATACGTGTTTAAACGTTTTATTTGAGAGCAGCATTTGTAGCAGACAGCTCTTTAGTGGTTAAATTGAATTGAACATATTTTGTTTCTTGTTTTTAGTGTTGGAATCACATTAGCGATATATTGGTAACCAGTTAACATAATTTTTCAAGTTTTTGTTTTATCTGATATCTTTCGTATCTAGACAATAAGCTCGAAAAGTTAAACTGTCCGCCCCTCATATTTGGCGAAGGTAAAGTGCTCCAACCAATTTATTCGAGCTCGTTATCCAGGAAACGTCAGCTACTCAAGTTCATTCCTGAAGGTATCCAGTTTAATTCCAATTAGATTTTCACAGGGATCGGCTGAGAGTCTTTGACTGTTCTCTGACTATTAGGCTAATAAATAACTAATGGATAATACATCTACATTCACAAATTACTAATCAATAGACAGTTATAAAGGCCTTTTGATGATATGTGTCTTTGCAAAATTATTACGCAGTCATTACGGATGAGATGAAGATGTGCAATACTACTATACGTGTATAGTTGGTCGGGTAGGTCAATACCACTGTACGTGTATGGGCGGGCGGCTGGGTCAATACCACTGTACGTGTATGGTTGGTCGGGTGGGTCAATACCACTGTACGTGTATGGGCGGGTAGATGGGTCAATGCCATTATATGTGTATGGGCAGGCGGCTGGGTCAATACCACTGTACGTGTTTGGGTGGGCGGGTGGGTCAATACCGTTGTACGTGTTTGGATTGACGTCTACTTTTACTTCTAGTAGTTTCTAGACACCCCAGACAATACTAGAGTAGTCTGAGTTGTCCATGTTGGGTGGTAGTTAGGGTCCGGATGTTGTGCAGAGAAGAGAACTGAGTATCTCGCTTGTCAATTAACTGAAAATCAGATCAATACTACGTGGTTCGGATCCCACGTAAAGCTGTAGGTCCGCTATTTGCTCTTATCAATGACCTTTGGCAAGGTCATCTCTTATCGCATTCCCTCATATCAGTCATCCTCGTATCAATAACCTAGATGCAAGGTAATCTCAATTCCACTGTACGTGTATGGGCGGGTGGGTGGATCAATGCCACTGTACGTGTATGGGTGGGTGGTTAGGTCAATGCTACTGTACGTGAATGGGTGGGCGGGTGGGTCTGGGATCAAACTAGCGGCATCTTTTCAGGGGACGGCCCACAAGGAGTTGAACGAAAATCCAAGGTCGAGTTTGGTATCAAATGAAAGGTCTATTCAACCTGAGACCTGCACCTCCTCTAATATCACTTATCGTATTATCAATGACCTTGGGTAATGTCATCGATTATCTTCCCTCTTATCAATGACCTTGGAAACTATTGGGTTATTAATAAATAGTCCTATCTGAGTTAAGACAAACTTAGTATCTAGTCTACACAAAACGTGCATACTCATCCCACATTAAAGTAACATTTATATTTGCCTTAAAATACGCAAAAACTGTTTCATCATCTCGAATCTGAATAGTAAAAAATACTTCAAAATATTATAATGACATAAGATAATCTTACTGGATTTTAAAACCCAACGAAAATAAGGGTGATAGATGAGGGTGCAATGTGTTTTGAACAATGGACAAATGTGGGCACATGTGTGGATCACCCTAAGAGAATCTGACACTGGTGGCTCATCCTGGACGAGGCAAAGGGGATGAAAGTCTCATCTGGCGGCCAGGCTATGCTTTAGTATCAGTGATACATAATTTCAACAGCATAATTAGTAAGCATGGAAAGTCGTAATGTAAGTGTATAAAACACACGTGTCCCATAGAAGGTGTATGCTATGGCGGACCAATGCTTTATAAATAATTGGATTGATCAAATAAAATTATTCTCTACTTATAAATCTCCACCCCCCCTCCCCAAGAATAACGGATAAATATTGTTGGCCTTTTAAGGATACAGCATATTTCAGAAAAGAAGAGGTTCTAGTTCGTATATCGCAGTTTTTAAAAGTAAATATTTATCTCGTTATACATCATATGATTGGTCTAAAATAGAGAAACATGTTGATGAAGATAACAGAAAATTTATCTTTTCCTGTTTTGAAATGGCTGCAATTTTATTATTATATTTGTTGAGAAATTCATTATTTTTAAAACCCTTTCTTCCCTTATCAGTGCAAAAATAGAAACTTTTGCTGCCTTAAGATAATTTGGGAAAGTTCCATTTAAAAATGAAGGCTGACTATCATAATTAATGGGCTTAAAATGTGCTACTAGCATATCTTAATGAGCCACATGGAAAGGAAATTCATATCATTGGATTTTTTGGAATGGAGGTGATGGATCAAAGAAGCCAGTGCATCCTCTGTAACCAAGGCTAGCGCTATGGAGGCTAGAGGACTTCGACCATAGGAAGGAGCTGACATGCTGAAGATCCCACATGTTATGATGTCACAGACGGATGGACCAGTGCAGTACAACTTGTGGTCACGGCTTATTGGGTCACATTACACATCATTGTTGCGCCATCTGCCGTTGGGGTGCTTCACCTCCGTCTGCCTTGCTTACTCCTGCCTCAAACCCTGGCGGCCTACAGCTCAATAGATAGATATTTTCTCACAGGTTTTTAATTTCGGATAATATTTTTTTTATTTATGTTGTGTACAATTTTAAATCAGACATTAAATAATTATACAATACAATAATTTTAGTATTTGATACATGTCGGTACGTTCCCAAAATTATGTCAGATTTGCCAGTTATTCATGAACATGCTAGTTCCTGTTACATTTGAAATATTATCGATTAGACTTATTGATAATATCTAAAGGTAAGTAACTAAAGATATAAAAGAGAACGTCAAGATGATCTTCCCTCGCTGCACAGGTCGATCATCATAATCATTTCCGACCTTGCACTGAAACTGTCATAAGTACCCCTTTTTCATAGAAAAAATTATACCCATTTATCTTTCATGAAAATAACCCTCGTTCTGGATTAGGTTCTGCTTTTCAAAGTCTAATGAGAGGAAGAAATAAAATTACTATCCAGTAAAAGAAAAATCCTAAATCCAGTAGTAGTTAAATTTGTTTCAAACAAATTTAAGACTATTCACGATAGAGAAATAGTATATTTCATAACAAGAGTGGAAAGTGGGGTTTTGCATGTTCATGTTCGAGACCATATGTTTGAAGTGCGAGACTTGTTGAGCACTTCAAATGGTCGAGAACATACAAAACACTTTCACTCGAGTTTTGAACGATACTTTTCACTACACTACGGAATAAAAACAGGTGTTGTTGTCTGTGGAAAATGTTCGGTTGTAAACAATGTTACTTTCGGTAGTAAACAATAGACAGCTGTTGAAAATATGATGTTTCGCAGGTTGTAAACACATAACGAAAACAGCTGAACTCATAGTAGTGTAGTGAAAACATCTTTTCTGATAGGGGAAAGTGTAAGCAATGAATACAGATCTATAAGAAACGAAAAAGAATAGTCAGACTTCTTGTAGCATGAGCCGGTTGGAATGAAAGTGACGTAAGTCCAGAAAAGCTAGTTATGAGATACTGAAGGTTTTACGTTAAATGCTATAGAAAAATAAATCAAAACAATGGAATTTAATCACTTACATTATGTACTTACTTGTTAGGTTAAAATTTTTTGGTAATGCAACCATAGTGATAATAAGTCCTTTTTTCTAAAAAAATAAATAAAATGTGACTTACGCCACTATCATTCTCAACACGTAATAGGTGTGGTTATAGAACTTTCAATACACTAGTAGTAAAATATTTTTTAATGAAGATAAGACAAAATTTTACAACGTTAATAATAATTACATTAGTTACGTAAAAAAATCTATTGATTTGCAATATGCACTGTGCTCAAGGTTAGTCTAAAAGTAAAGTTAATCCATTTCAGATTCCACATCAACATGATATTCTAATGGTCCAGGGTCATCTACATCGTTCTGAACGTTTGTTGTCAAGTTGTTAAAAAAACCGTGATACACTGGTGGAATGAAAGCCGAAAGATCTACATATCTTTTTTCTTCATTTCACTCACTGGTCTCTTGCTTTTGTGTAGCATTTCCAAAGTTAAACCATCCAAAGATGCTGTTGGTCTGCCCTTCCTCTTGCTAGGAGTAACATCTAAGATTTCAAAAGGGAAACAATCTTGTAAAGTTTCCTTATACTTTATACTGAACGGACAATTTTTTTCTACTCTAAGCCATTGTATCTTTAGCCAGTTAACAGGGCCGTTGTCTACACTTAATTTTCTTTTTGTAATAGCCTTTTCTAAATTTGCGGTGGAATAGAAATCATCACTGTTCATTTCTGTAATTATAAACCTTTTCTTCCTTCGACAGGTGGCCATAATATCATGCCAATGTGTTGGCAAATAGATAACTTTGCCTTTAGCTGCTTGTTCTACCGATCCGAAGTCGGAATCATTAGGCAAATATGAATGCCCAGATATTAAAAATTTCTGATCAACTATCTCAATGCTAGTTTGATGGCTTTGGACAAATTTCATTAAAGCTAAAGTCATTTTAATATTTCGGTTTTGTCCGGTGCAAGTGTCACTGTAAATAGTAATTTTTTTTCTGTCAAAAGCATGAAGTTTTAGGTGTTTCAAAATGCACGAAGATACTTCTTGTGATCCTCGAGAAGCTTTAGTTTCATCCCACACATAGAAATAACCAGTACCCTTTTGCAGATCGTGCACACCAAGATTATAACAGTATAAATTTCGCTTGTAATAAGCGTTTGATACAGTCAAAACAGGAAAAGGTAGTGCCTTTTGCAGATCCACACTACATACATAGTTCTCAGGATTGTCTTTAGTGAGCTCAGCATCATTTTTCATACTGTCCCTAGCTAGCTCCGCCTTTCTTAAATGAATTTCATGGTCACTTTTAAGTCTTGACTTTTCCTGTTCGCTAAGTTCAGGGTTGTTAATTTTAATATTGAATATATCACATTTTTTACAAGTATCCTTTTTGGGTAGGTAAAAATGTAAGTTACATTTTGTGTTAAACATATACCTGTAATAATGCTCTTTCTGTGGGGTTTTTTCTTCAGCTAAACATTTTTCCTTGTACAATAAATACATTTTCCTTAAATTAAGTGACTCACAGAGATATCTTCTGTTCTCATTATGTTTGCGAGTATAATGGCTCTGGTAAGAAGGAAATGAGTTTATATGTTCCATAATGTACTTTGTATCCTCCTCAGAAATTTTCCTAGAAGGACAGCCCTTAGACCCTCTAAGATCCTCGCCAGGGGACTTACCTCCATCAATTTTGCTTAGTGCTCTGCGAACTCGTCCCTCTGAAATTTTAAATGTGTTCAAAAAATATTTTTGACACACTTGATGTGATGCATTTTCGGTCCTTACAAAATATTTATTTGAGCCTTTCCTAACAGTACCCTCCTCTTTCCTTGGCCGCCTCCTTTTGACTTCATTTTTCTGGACCAAGCCACAAATGTATGAGTTTTGCTTGCCAAAATCCCCTATATTCCAAAATGAGTCAAACACAATCTTCCTCTCATCACTAGATATTTTATTATTGCATTCCATTTTACAATTGCATGGAATGTTTATAAAAATCTTTGCCGGACAAATATTTCCTTTTTTGGACACATATTGCTGTCCGGAATTTCTGCATTTTTTGGAAATAGCCTGCTTGAAATTATCTGGATTTCTTATTCTCTTTCGGGTTTTTATCTTATTAGTGGGGCCATAATGTGATAATGATAAATTACCTGAGGAAGGCTCAGTTTCAGACTCCGATGATGACGAGTACGACACAAGACTTTGGCGGGACAAGTTGACTAAAAGAGGCCTAGGCCTATCACTATCAACCACACTGGGTGTATAATTAGGGTCCCTGTCACTATCATCACTGAATGGAGATGAACTCGACTCACTTGAATTATTTAGATTTAAAGCCATTAAAAAATAATTGTTTACATCGGCCTAGAATGTTTAAAATCAAATTTTATTGTGATGATAAACATAACCTAAAAGTTAGTAAATTGAGTTTTGTAATGTTCATCAAAAATATATTTACATAATATATTATAACACTTCGTAACACAGACTAAAAACACTATAAAACACACTGAAAACTACCAACACAACTTTACAAACATTAAAAATATAAAAATCTCAATAAAAACAACATTAGAAAAGTGACTGAAAACTACATTGGACTTACTCCACTGTCACTCTAAACAAAACAAGAATTCAGCTAAATGGACTTGAGTTGTGCTGCTCCTGGTGGCAGAATATTGTACTAGGGACTTACAGTGTTTTCATTCTAAACAAAACTACCTTTCTAGATTGTGAAACTGTACTTATGTCATTTTTTTTTAATTGTGGACTTACGTCACTTTCATTCCAACCGGCTCAGATAAAAAGAGCTTAGCGAGGTTGCCGATAGGCAGCGCTAGTTTGCATTCTCTCTCATTCTCATGGCAATTTTCAATCTTCTCCATCGCTCTAGGTTGTTGCGTAACAAGTTCAATCTAGCAGCGGCCGCACCAAGATAGCGAAAATAGAAAAAAAGTAGTCTGACTTTTTAACATTGACTTTCACTTCTTATAAATGTGTGCATACATTGGTGTAAGTCAATTTCATTCACAACTGCATAACGAGTTTTATACAGATACAAACAGAAGTAATGGTTACAGAAACCAAGTTAGCTGTAGACTTAAACTAAAAAAAAACTTTCCGGAAAACTAATAAACAATTTTCTACACATATATTTCATATACCATAAATAGAAAATTCAGGCTCTTCAGATATTGATTGTACACATGTTCAGATATCACCCCTTGTAATATGTCAACCACTGAATATCTTGCACATTGGGTTGTTTTTTGTCCTTAACGGTAATTTGTGTAAAAATTCTGATAAAAAAAAGCTCTGATGAACTCTCAAAAATCCCATGGGTCTAAGGGCCACTACATCAAATACACAGGGGCCAGTTGTAATGCCTTCCCGGTCTTAATGAAAAACACACAAATAGAACATTATTTTTGAAATAGGGTTTTACGATATGATTTCATCTAAGCTGTAATATTATACAAGGTTAGCTTCTTGGAGGCTACTTACAAAGCCCAATTATTTGTTTCGTTCTTGATTTACAGTTACAGAAATAATCTTCTGACCTCAACAGTATAACATAAGTATTTAAAAAATGATTAAAAAAAATTCTTGTTCAGGAGAAATAACTACTTGACACATTAACTCGACCCACATTCAGCGCACTATTGGATACGACCTCCATGTTATTCTCTTCTTTGTTTACGCAAAAAGATGAGAAATTCATTTACTCTAAAGCTTTAAAAACTTTTAATAATATGTTCAACATGTTGCATCATAATATTAAACATCATAATATTAAACTAAATTCACTAATTTTGGAATATAAAAGGTTAATTGTAATAGGCTAATTCACATAAGTCGGGCAGTATATTTCAACAAGATATATAAAACCACAGGTCTGCCTTTGAAAATAAGCAGCTTGAAAATTCAAATAAGACAAAATACATACTGAATAGTAACCAAAGGTTTAAATACAATTGATGAAAGTAAGATGTGTAGGAAAAAAAATATTTATTTTGAATAAAAAACACCATGATCGTAACTTTCTTATAAACGAACAGGTTAATTTTGAATAATATTAAAAAACATTAGGTCCTTTTAATACTGACATGGCATCCGCTCAGTGGTTGCTATCGGTGTGGACACTACTTGAGGTCTGAAGGGGGTCCATGTTGGTTGGTAGTCAGTGTCCGGATGTTGTGTAGCGGAAAGAACTGAGCATTAGGCTTGTTAATGACTTAAAAATCAGACCAACATACGTGGTTCGGATTCCACGTAAATCTGTAGGTCCCTATGTTGCTCTGCCCTCTTTTTGCTATTCGTCAGTGGTCCTTTCTGAAGAACAGTTGAACTTAATAATCAGACTAAAAAGGTTATCCACCCTCATCCTAACCTAACCTAACCTAAACTCATATAATCATTCTTATTTACCTTAAAATACGCAAAAAGTTTTGTCGGCGTCGCATACGAAAGTTCAAGGATGAAGTCAAGTAGTTTTCTGTAGTGAATTTTCAGAAAATTAGTGAACTGAAGCAAACAACCAATAGTAATTTTCGATAATAGCCAATGCTATTTCAGCAGTCACTCGTGCAGTAAATGTCATAAGTTTATCGACGGTGATAAGTATAAAAATAGGGTTGTTGAACACCTTTCATTCCCTTTGGTCTGAAGATGGTAATTGTGGTATACCGAAATGTATCACCATAGTATTTGTAAATTGTTTACTTACATCGTAATAAATATTTATTTTGTTTTTGAAATTTGTTAATGATGGAGTATCAGATGAGGGAGACAAAGGTAGTTGGACATTTGCCATCATTACGTGAAAATTAACAATCACGACGTTTCGATTTGGTAAAACCCAAACCTTTTTCAAGTGCTAAAAACTAAATTTGTTGTTTGACGATCATCTGTATTTGCTTTCTAATTATATATGTGAACATAAAAAATAATAATTTACACGTAAAATGAATCAGTTAGTAAGTTTACATAAAACAGGTAAAAGTTAAACCGTTTTGAAGAAATGGAAATTTCAACTTTGTTGACGCCTCTACTTCTCTCTCACTACCTCCTGCACCACAAGTAATCAGCAAATTGCTGTTGATCTGAAAACTTAAACACAACTTACGTCATTGCTCAGTGACGTCATTGTATTTGCTCCTGGTCAGATTGAATTCTAGAAAACAAACAAGCGATAGAGCGGGAGCAGCGAGGCGAGCACCCCTACACTCCACGCCAGTGGAAATAATTGGGCTCGGTTCATTATAGCTGGGGATAACGACAGCTATAAATAATGGCATTGCCACGTCGACTCTGATCGGCAGCTGGTTGGGATAGGGTCAAACCCAATGAGTGCAAACTATCAAAATATATATTTCTGAAAGCAATAGAACACAAGGCGAGGTTGACTATTCAACCAAGTTGTTAATTGACTCTTGTCTTTACACTCGATTCTTAATAGCTACATAGACAACTACAGAGTAACTTCGTCTCCTTTTTGGCTCTACAGCCCATTGTAACCCTTTGCCTCCATGACGACTTACCGTAATCTATCTCAATCTCTATCTACAGCTAATCGTCTCCTGTTTCTAATATATATCGTGTGGCTTTCGTAAGCTAGCTACAAAACTAATGAAACATAAAATAAATGGTTCAAAGAATCGGCACAAATTTCCCCCCATATTAACACTAAAAAATCAAAACTTTAAAAATTACCACTTTGATTCCCAAACATATCTTTTAGCCATATCTAAAATCTTGGTCAAGCTAGAGACATCTGAATTTTACTAAAAGATTTTAAATTATAATTCACATCTTTCCTGAAAATTTAATCAAAATCGTGAGAGTTTTAATAAAAAATTTAAAAAACCCTAAAATTTCAAAACAGTGAAAAAATCCTCTGGATATAATGGCTAAATACACCTTCATACCAAATTTCATCAAAATTGATCCATCCATTTGGTTTCTAGCAAAGTGCACATACACCAGACAGACGAACATACGGACAGACATCCAAATTTGTTTTTTAAATAAATAAACACTCTTTTTGGGTTCAGGGGACCCTAAAATGGATTTTTAGACCAACTTGTAAAAAATGTTGTTTACAATCACAATACTTTATCTATGCTAACGCATATGGGAGAAAGTAAAATTAGTGGAATTAAAAAATCTAAATTAAATAAAATCTACGCTACAAAGTACTTGCGTCTTAGTATTTGAATATTGACCTCCCGTCACAGGGCTAAATCCATGTTTCATAACCATTCAAGACCTGCTTCTCCGATTGGGTGAAGACCAACTAATCCCCCCTGAAAAGAACACAATGGGCACTCATTAACTATGTGATCCATAGTTTGAACTTCGACCACGCAATCACATGACTGATCATTTGCCATTCCCCCTTAAATTTCCAGTATTCGCATCTACGCACACAAGTGCGAAAGCGACTCAACATAGTCCATTCCTTACGAGGAAGGTTAATTCCACCGATTAAGTGTTATTATTAAGGGTGATACCAGAAACTTTTTTCGACCATTAAACTTACTCCAAGTTAACACCTATTTGGTTTTTGGCGAAAATGCGTTTGAGGAATAAGTGTAAAGCTAGTCGAAGAAGTTTTTTTCTAGATTTAAGTGGCCCTGCACGTTGTGGGATATCTTACAAAATGGGGAGATTCAGAGTAGATGGGGTCTTTTTAATTAAGTGCCTCTTTGCGTCTTAAATTCGGAGGAGCTATGTTGCACACTACCGGAAGCCACGGTAGAGGGGTTGCTATGAGGGAATCGCTGACGGAATTTGTGATGTGGTTTTTATTTTTTACCTACGTCGACCTTTAATCAGATTGACCTTAAAGATTAACTTAAAAAAGGCAAGTAGATTTTAAGTAAGTATTTGTTTAGATTTGATGTATATATTACTTATATATAAGGAAAAGACATGCTATACTCCAAATCATTCGCACATCCAGATATTTGAAGCAAAGAAAATTAATTATGTTTGTGATAAATTGGTCATAGAAGTGTTTACATAAACTTAACTAGTAATATATAATTTATACATTTATTTCTGTAAAATTATGCAAGTGATTGGATGGATATATTTAATTAAGTAGAAAAGAACTGATGAAAGCATACATATTGAGTAAAAAGAAACTTAATCTCGTGAAAATATATCAATTATTGACAAATTATACTTATTTATTGCGTCGTTTTGAAATAAAATACAGTACGCAATGTCACTTACCAACCAGAAGACCATTTTAAATTCTAATAATTTAATAACGTTATAAATTATTAGAAAATCATATAGATTACTATATAGTAAGTCAGAAGGCTCTAAAAATATTTATTTTGAAATAAAACTCACTATCGAATTCTATTGTTAACTCGTAAAAATTATCTCGTGTCAACATACAATGTGAATTTAATTCGAGCTTGATGATGCGACAAGAGAGATTTTACAGGTCTTTGACTCGGAACGGGCCGCTACAAATCAAAGATGTGCGGAGTAGCGGAAGGCATTTAAATTCGGCTGTCTGCTGCCAATGGTGGTGGTGTGTGACTTATGGGCAAAGGGTAGTAGGGTGAACAGGTGGGAGCAACAGATATAACAGCTGTGGCCAAAGTCACCGTATTGATTGTAAGGGTAGTTAGAGGACAAGCATAATTGGATGTGCTGTATGTAGTTAGTCTTTGACATGATTTCATCAAGAAGTGTGCTGGCATGTTGTATTGCAGAGCTAAACTGTCTTTTCTGAATAACAGCTGATCACGAATTGTCCACATAGTCCATGAATATTGAGTTGTTCATAGTAGTATGTGTAGTCTTAATCTTTGCTATTATAACAATTACAGTAAATGAAAATTATATTTTAATTTGTTAAGGGTGTCCGTTTTCCTCCACGAAAAACACCCAAAACATAATTTTCTAATACAATATTTCGGTCCTTAATGATAATAATACCGTAATATTACATTTGATACGTGAAGACCTATCCTAGTGGACCTTAATTTGTTTTTTGTAAACATTTTAGTATTTTTCACAGTTGAATACCTGAAAATTTAAATGTCATTCTTTATGATTTTACATAACAAAACTAATAGCAACTTAAGATCGACTACATTGGGCCTTTAATAATCACAGTATTCACTATAAATCGTTATAATAATAAACACGAACAGTGTAGGTAAAATAGAAAAACATGTTTTGACACCCTGATTGTCAGTGACTGTAAAATTGCATTACTACTATACGTCTGTCAGGAGCTGTCAACTTTCCAGCGGTGACTTGACAGTTTGGGAAAAGGCCTTCTTAGGCATACCAATACAGAAAACAAGTTAATATGCCTAACTTTTGTTTTAACAAACCAAAAATTTTAAGATTCCATATTTTAATTTAGTATAAAATCGGGATCAAGGTCCTCCAGCTAATACCACTGTAATCAAAACGCAGGAGACGTTAAGGTTTCCTCTGAACACAACAATTGAAGGGTGTATGAATGAAAATAATGAAGACCATAACTGAGGAGCATGAACAAAATTATGAAAGATGTGGCGTGTAAGACCTACGGAGAAAAAAAAAAAGAAAAGCGGAAAAACATGAAGAGTGGACATCTGCTGCGAACTTGACTGCTGCCTACCAATCCTCGGATTAACTACTGCAGAGGAAGCAACGCACGTTATAAAATACTAGGGGACACCCCTGCACGCTTAGCGTGCGATCCCCCGTCACTGGCTGCGCTCGTTACACCTCGGCCTGTCACTTTTGACTACGAATTATAGTAGGTTAACTGTATAACGTTAAAATCACAATAATAAATTTATTTACAACATCTCACTCACATTACTTACGTTGCTACCTATTTATCAATATTAGTATAATCACCCAATTAGCAAACTTAGCCTGTTTCAAACGTGTTAATTTCATTTATTTTTGTTTAACAGCTGAAGATTAATAAAACAATTGCATTATATTACAATTATTGAAACCTGCAAGCCCAGTAGAGCGGAGCCCTACAATGGAATGTGAATAAAACCATGCTTACAACCTTACCTGGTTTAACAGTATGAAAGATCGGTTCTTTTTCGTTAATGCACTACCAATACATTTTTTTCCAGTTAATTCACAACCACTTGATAAATATTATATTGGTCTAAAAACTGTTCCACAATCATTTTTACGTCTCTGGGGTATACCTTATCCGCTAGGAATCCGATATCGCTAGTCTTACTTATCGCATTCCAAAAACTTACACACGGTGGGCGCATTCGGCGGTAAGTCAATCATTGGATTTACCAGTTTGTGATCAACTTTAGTAGCCACCTAACCTAACCACAATTGCGATTAAAAAAAGTAGTGGTAGTGAAGTGATGGAAAAAATAGTGGAAGTGAATTAACGGAAAAGGTCCGAAAGATCTAACTTCCTCCATATTAAAAACGCCATTGTTTACATTCCAACAGTTGTTAACACTTTTTGGAAACCATTATTATTTTTCATGTTAGGTATTCATATGGCCGAAAATGTACTTTTAGGGCTTTCCAAACCCTTCAGGGTGAATAAATTGAATAATTAAAACTTTGTTAAGCAACTAAGAAAATAAGCACATTTTTTGACACCTCAACCGTTTAAATTGGTCAAGAAATAAGGGAGAAGTTGCGTTGACAAAAAAATGCTTCACGTATTACAAATTAGGATTAGAATCTAAATTAAAACAATATCAACTAAAGGAGTATTCAATTTTATTCAAACACCTAGAGTCAATTCAATCGGCAGAAAGCTTTTTACTACAAGGTGCTGGTGGTCCGGTAAGGTGATTATTTTTAACGTTCCGGACACACTATTAGGTTAGGTTTGATTACAGGTCGGACAGCGCCTGTAATTGAATAGGCGGCAAATCAAATGACAGTGTGACAGGCGGCGTGCATAACCAATAGACTGCAGGGGCCTTCTACACACATTAGCTAATTGTTGCTTTTATGTTATTGTTACTGTGGAAATCACGCTTGTAGACTCAGACACTTATTCATCTTGATACTAAATAACAAATAACGTTGCTGAAAATGTGTTATTTGTCATTAGTTATGTTTTAGGGGGCAAAGTGTTGTCCATATTTGTTATAATTTCCATTAACCCAATATTAAAACAGTTTTCATTTTTTCCGATAAAACTATTTTTTATACGCCATTTTTTATAAACTGTAATGAATAATGTGGTTTTCTTAGTGTGTTTTACATTTTTGCTTTAGTAAATGGGATATGCATACTTACCGTTGTTCTTTTGTAGTATAAAAAATAATGAAATAAGAATTCCAATAATAAAAAAATAATAATAATAAACGATCAACATTCGGCATTTATTTTAGACTTTATAAACATAAAAATCGTAAAATCTAATCTCTTTTAAAGCACAAACAGTATAGCTGTCATTTTGTTTGATTATAGCAAATGTATGTTTTTTTTTTTTTTTTTTTTTTTTTTTTTTTTTGGGGGGGGGGGGAGGGGGAGGATCTTAGACCTAAGAATCTGTAGTCCGAAACTTTGTTTTCGAATTTGGTATCACTCTACCATCCTTCCCCCCCCCCCACCCAATACAAATTTCTTTTCAATTTGTAGGATCATCGATATATCGATGTGTAGAATCCACAGTAGCATATACCTTGTAATTATTTTAGTTTCGGTAATTTATAACAATTAACAAAGTAAATACCCTATAATTTTTTTCCGTGTTAACGATGCATGCCATATAGTTCGACATTTCGATACTTCGACGCCACAGTAGTACACAAAGCGTATTGGAAACCAAACGAAAATTAACTTTCATTTAGGAGTGATATTTCTATCTTTGACCTTACAACTGCCGGTGGTATTCAAATTAAAGCCACCCCTATGTTATCATTCGGATCTTCTAGGAAAAAAATGCTTTCGTGGCCATCTAAGTTGCTGGAAGTTTTTTTTCTATCTAAATATTACCCACGCAAAAAAAATAAACAGAGTTCGTTTTCCTGTGGCTGCTGCCAGCAATGTTTATTATAAAAATTAACAAATCTTTATAAATATGTAAATCCTTTATAAATTTGTCCCAATAATTACTACGTTTATCCCTCGGGTTTTGAAGGGGAATAAGGGAAGGAACTGACAACGGTGCTGGGCCACCCATCCGCACAGAGAACTGGAAACTTAACTAATCGACGCCCCAAATTTCTCTAACTCGACACCCCTTCAATACACTATTGAATGCGATCTCTGTTTCTTTCTCCGCTGCAAATTAATTTGTTTCTTGGTGTATAGCCTACTTACAAAATTAAGCCGAATCTCTATGAAAATCCAAATTTGTAGTAGGCCTAGTTTTGGAATTAGCCATTAAAATATATCTACCACATTCTTCTTCGTACTGAAGATAAGTTATACCGATAGTAACTGGGGCTTGCATTCTCAAATTGATATCGTGAATTTAAATTCTATCGATCGACTTTACCTCCAGTGAAAACCTGTATGGATGGTTAACAAGCTTTATCTTTTCCAGAACCAAGTTAAAACCGTCGGAGTTGAAATTGCGTTGTGTAAAACAATAAAGTAATGGATAAAAAGACAGTAAAAGACGGAGAGGGAAATCAAATTGAAAATCAAGTGCAGTTAGGAGATTATCGAGCTCATGTTTTATGGATGTGGCTTTAATGGGGGAGATAGCGCAGTGGATTATGACGTGCGTTTTTATGGGCCCTACCAACAGATGCAGTAGCTGGTGGGTTGAGGGGTGAGGGGAGGGTTGTTGGTCATCACAGGCTTTGTTCTTTGATGGGGTGGTCTGTTGGGCCAAGTGCAAACACTTTGGCCACCGTCGATTCCGACCAGCGACACTTAACAGGGGAACCACGAATTAGAATGCAAATATCTGAGGATTTGGTGAAATTGTTGTATATTCATTAAAAAAAAAGGAAAAAAAACGTAGGCTAAATATCTTACTTTATTGCTTCTAATCATGTGTTATTTTACATTACGGTGTGGATTTTTACATGGTATCCCAAGTCTTGCTATACTAATATTGACTATGGGTCAAGGTCAAATACCTTTATTTAACCCCCCCCCTCCCGCACCCCAATATAATCCTTTCTAGAGCAGTACAAAGCGAAATTACGAATGTATTCCGATATTTGGAAGGAAATAAAGGCATCTGTCAGTATCAGCAGTGCCTTATTCTCATCTGATTACGTTAATTGAATGTCATGCACAGTTTCTTTCCTTAGTTCACGTGCGCCGATTCTTGCTCAAGTTTAGGCTGGTTTGGATATTTAATTATTTTCCTTTATTCAAGAATCAAGAATATTATATTTCTGTAGAAAATAATTGATTTTTGAGGCCAGCTAAAGGATTTTGAGCTTAACTTTGGTCTATCTTCACGTATGACTTTTTAACGTTCCCAGTAACTTAGATCTAATAAATTTTAAATACATAATTCCCCACCAACAATCAAGCCAAGTTCAACACCAACATTCAGGATGGTTACAAAAATAGGACAGAATTCATTTTAGCCACTATTACTTATGGCTATCACAATAAGTCAAGGTACATAAATGTATATATATATATATATATATATATATATATATATATATATATAAAATATAAATGAATGTTAATTGCAACTATTAGATATTACAGTCTGCGTGTTTCCGAGATGTAACGACTTCTAGAGTAATTGTTTTTTTTTTTTTGTTTTTTTTTTCTAAAGTGTATGACTTGTAAACCACTTCCGTACTAATGTCGCCGTGGAGGCTCAGTGGTTGGACTACAGAAGACCCAAGAAGGGGCAGTCCAACCAGGGGATCTACAACTAACTAAGCTTACGCGCGGTGCTTTACTCCTTAAATGGAATTCATACAAAATCCTGTAGGCCTTGTGAACTGGTGAGGGAAGTTAAAATAAGTACTAAAATAAGTAACAATATCAATTTTAATCATTTCAAACTTTAATAAAATGTTGTTTAATTTACTCTACTAATAATTGATTTTTATTCCTCTAATGAATTAAAAGACTAAAAATAAAATGCTTTATTTGATTCTACTTTTTATTTTCCTTTAAAAAAATATTAACGCAAACAAAACTCTGTTTAATACAGTAAAATAATACGATGAATGTGTAGTATTATAATATTTTCTTTATTTTTAATAACTTATTATTAATTCTAAAATAAATTCAAGATTTATTTTCTTTTTTAATTATTAGTTTTAATTAATAGACTCTGTTATTTTCAACATCATTCGCCTCTACTAATTACTTCTTACCATACATCTGTCATTGACCTTCCAGCAATATAAATACTAGCCTTTAAATAATTTTGTTAAATTCTATTAAATTGTGAACTTAATAATTAAAAAAAAACTTAATTGTGAACCGTGTTCCTGGAACTGTGCAGTATTTTTATAGTCGTACTGAATAATCACAAGTCAAAATCACATCTTAGTCTTGCCCAGGTTTATATAGTGAGGTGCACGGAAGATATACTTCGTATATATCCATTATTAAAACTAATCACATAGTAGTTACAGAAACACTTTGAGAAAAAAAACGTTTTATATGCCTTGTTGGGGCCCAAACTGGCAAAAAATTATCTTCAGTCTTCCTGGTAGACCCATCAAAAAGTAGATATGTAAAAAATAAAAAATAAACTTTTCGATTAATCACGAAATGATCCATACAGATATTATACAATATCTTGATTATTTTTCCGATACACCAGTTCTGAATATCTGCCCAATGTGGTATCTAAATGAATCAGAATAGTGAGCACGAGTGAATGCAGTCTTCTTCAAAAACGAAGATTTTCACAAAAATAAACGTGTATCTAACTAACAAACATATTACAGTATGAATAATTGAATAAAAATAATAACACCACGCCTTTACAGACCATAAATTAAGACACAATAGAATTAGAATCATTTAAAAATAAGGATTTTCCGTTAATTCACTACCGCTTCACAAAGATTCTATTGCTCTAAAAACTGTCTCAAAATCATTTTTACGTCCACTGTGGTATTCCTTATTCGCTAGGAATCCGATATCGCTGACCTTATCTTATCGCTTTCCAAGAACTTACACATGGAGAGCGCATACGGCGGTAAGTCAATCATTGGATTTACCAGTTTATCATCGACTTTAGTAGCCACCTAACCTAACATAACCTAACCGTAATTGCGATAAAAAGTAGTGGTAGTGAAGTAACAGAAAAAGTGGTAGTAGTGAATTAACAGAAAATGTCCAAACATTATATCAACAAATATCAACAATGAGGCAACACTTTTTTAGACAAAGAGGAAAGAGTTAACTCTTATATCTGACGTGTTTCCATCAGAGAGCTCTTACCGGCAACGCCGGATGTTACTTGGCAAACAAAACAGGTTGAACTGGGTATGAAAAAATTATACAGAGGATGAAATTAATGGATTAAGAGCGATGGGAGAGTGATTTCCGCAGCCTGTGCTCACTTCATCCCTCTACGGACCTGCACCTCCATAACCCTCCCCCTCTATAGATGTCAGGAGAGTACATCGAAAAACTCTGCTGTAATATTTATAACACTCAATAAAAAGTTGTTCAGTATGATCTAAAGATTAACGAGATAGTTATTTATGATGAATGGAAGGGCCCACAGATAACTAATTGTATATAAATTGCTCGTTCTATTCTAAAAAGCGTCATTCTATTTTCTACTTTGTGAGCCATCCACTTTGCAGCAGCCCAAACGTTTGTGGACTGAGCGTGGTTGTCAGATCGTCCAGAGTCCACCCTAAAAAAGACCGATAATGAGCCTGTATGGGCGGGCGGATGGGCCAGAACCACTGAGCCTGTATGGGTGGGTGGTGGGCCAGTAACACTAAGCCTGTATGGGTGGGCGGGTGGGCCAGTACCACTGAGCCTGTATGGGTGGGTGGGTGGACCAGTACCACTGAGCCTGTATGGGTGGGCGCGTGGGCCAGTACTACTGAGCCTGTATGTGCGGGCGGGTTTATGAATAACAACCCACCCGCCCACCCATACACGTACAGTGGTATTGACCCACCCGCCTTCCCATACACGTACAACCCAGTTCGAATCTTGAAAACCAGAATCAACAGTCTTATAACAACCCACCCGCCCACCCATACACGTACAGTGGTATTGACCCACCCACCCACCCATACATGTACAGTGATGTTGACCAAACCACCCACACATACACGAACAGTGGTGTTGACCCACCCACCCTCCCATACACGTACAGTGGTATTGACCCACCCGCCCTCCCATACACGTACAACCCAGTTCGAATCTTGAAAACCAGAATCAACAGTCTTATAACAACCCACCCGCCCACCCATACACGTACAGTGGTGTTGACCCACCCACCCATCCATACATGTATAGTGGTGTTGACCCACCCACACATGCACGTAAATTGGTATTGTACTAATTTAACTTTAACCTTAATTTAGATTTGTTTCTGTTTGCTGAACCAATAGCCTACAGAGCTCGACTACATTATTATGGCCCACATACCCTCCCATACACGTACATTGGTGTTAACTCACTGTGACCGTCAGTGGTGGGCCAGTACCACTGAGCCCGTATAGGCGGGCGGGTGGGCCAGTACCACTGAGCCTGAATGGGTGGGCCAGTACCACTGAGCCTGTATGGGTGGATGGGTGGGGTCAGTACCACTGAGTCTGCATGAGTGGGTGGGTAAGCCAGTACCAATGAGCCTGTATGTGCGGGTGGGTGGGGCCAGTACCACTGAGCCTGTATGTGAGGGTGGGTGGACCAGTACCATTGAGCCCGTATGGCTGGTCGGGTGGGCCAGTACCACTGAGCTCGTATGGGCGGGCGGGTGGGCCAGTAACACTGAGCCTGTATGGGTGGGCGGGTGGGCCAGTACCACTGAGCCTGTATGGGTGGGTGGGTGGGCCATTACCACTGAGCCTGTATGGGCGGACGGGTGGGGCCAGTACCACTGAGTCTGTATGGGTGGGCGGGTAAGCCAGTACCACTGAGCCTGTATGGGTGGGTGGGTGAGCCAGTACCACTGAGCCCGTATCGGTGGGCGGGTGAGCCGGTACTACTGAGCCCTATTTTATGATCTTCTCCAGTTAATAATTTTTAGCATTCAAGCCTTCGACTCTCTCTACCTATTATTAATTTTTGAACTACTTGCAACTCTGTTTACTAGTTATCTAGTCTGACCGTCCGTCCCCAAACCATTGCGTAATTTGAAAAATCACGGCAGTTGACTCTCTTACTCTGCTTGGCTACCAGGCAGTCCGTTTATCAGTAGCTTACGCTCGCGTTTTTTAGTAGAACATAACTTCAATTTAAAATGTTTCACAACTATAATTTTCAATATTGCAATATTTGAAATTTATTATGCTTTACATGGAAATTGTAACTAGTGCCCCTGACATAGGTTTTTTTTTTTGTTTTGTTTGATTAAAAAATTAATTAGAACAATAATTATTTGTATTTAAAAAATAAATCAAGGGATAAAATTAAAATCTGATTTCAGTGAGCTCTGGACAATTGTGATCTCTTTCAAATAAGGTAAATTATAAATGGTTCATAACTAAAACTGTAATCTTTTTTTAACTAACATCGGCTTTGTGGAGAATCAAATCAAATACGGTTGTAGGTACAGGCACGGCTATACCATGACCTATCTGTTTACAAGTATCCTTTTTACGATTGTTGGCAGTATACACTCGAATATTCCACCGTGCACTACAGTGATTAGCATCAGCTGTGGATATGGTTGTTAAAACTGGTCGTCTCTGGGAAGTTTTTGACTACTCTGTGGTAACAATAGTCCAACTGTATTATAACTACTGTTAGTTTCAATATTGTACTATCATTCTACCTAGAAGTCGTCCCATCGTCACATACAAATGTTGTGTAAGTTGATGAATCTACTTTCCCAAACATGGTAGTAGAACACTAGCAATGCTAATCAACGCGAGCTCTGATGCAGAATGTGGTAAGTAAATAAATTAAAAATTTCAGTTTTTAAAAGGGAACTACTATAATTAATAAACTGATTAAATCTATGGATACCAGCCGATCGATAATATAAGTGGCCAGCCCAACTACTTCATCTCTCAAACAGCAATCAACTTTAGTTAATATGGTAAAAATATTTCTAAATATATTTAAATACGCAATATATTCGAATCCTCCAGCAAAGGTAAATAAAAATATACCTAAATTATTATTTATTTGTTATAAAGACCGCGATTGTATCTCTTCTATGAGACGCTTTGCCTTCCAATCCCGTCATTCACTGCGCTCCCAACAACTCGGCCTTCAGCCTCGGTTTGTGAATCGAAACAATATTATGATTAGTATGTTACCACCACATTATATATAATTGCAAGTAACAGAACAAATAGTTGTATTTTTGTATCTCCTATTTTATTAAAGTTAAAAGACTGCCATGTTTTTCATCTGAGAGAAAATACTTATCGTAAGTGATGTTACCAGCTTTTAGAAATTGATTTTGAAAGATATTTTCATAGTGCGTCTCTATGACACAGAATCTGCAATTGCTTAAAATTTTAAATTAATTGGTTCGATTTGGAGATTTTCTATTGAGCCTGTGAGTGTTATTTCGTGTATAATTAAAATGTTGTATTCCTATAATTACACACCATTGCGATAGTTTTTATCGTTATCACATCTAGCTAAAATACTTTTGGGGGTAAAGTAAAAACTGTATTTTGTACACTTAATTCAACATAATAAATTTTTCCAATAAGAAATTTAAGAATTTTAATTTACTAAGATTTTAAAAATTTTTCTAAATTCAACCACCTGGTCTCATGAGCCTGCAGGCATGTGCGTGAACTTTATTCAACGAGTGAAGTACGACCGTTAGCTCAGTTAGGGAATCGAACCTTTGAACATACCCTATGCATTCCGAAGTCTAGCCACTGAGCCATCACGCAGGCAAAGGTGACAGATAATGCCTCAATCACATATGCCAGAACATATTCAACCAAAGATACATCCACCCACCCTACGACCGAAACAAACATAATCTTTTTTAATTAGACAACAATAAATAATGAATAGTTAATGATCATAAATAATGATGAGCAACTCAAGTTCAACAGGTATATACCTCAAAAATACAACTACAAAATAGCACCAACGTGACAAAATAGCACCAACGTGACAAATCACAGGACAGTAAAATATATTCAAAGATTATACTTATTGTTCAATTCCTTTTCACTAGTTGTCAAATCATCGCCACCAAAGCATGTTCCCTGAACCAGATGGTGTCCTGGCTAGCTCCACCCCCACGAGATGCCACCCCCGGGGGCTGTAGCCACCGCCCCCACTCGATTGCATTGCGATTACAGTGGTCAAGCCGCAGTAGCCTCTTGGACCCCTGATAATTACCTACAACTCCACAGCAGAGATATTGCTCCCATATATCTTGGGGAAACGGAAGTAACAACTGCTTTCTTACAGAAAACTGGACTGGAAAAGGAAATTGTCTTTGAGGGAGAAATAAAAGACGTTTCCCTCTTTATATACGTTATTTAACAGTTATCTCAAATTTTAATTTAACTTATTTTATGGGTAAGCAATTACTCTCAACTTATACTGAAACCTAATCGTATAACACTACTATTGATTTTTTTTAATATTACAGAACTTTTTCAACAAAAAATAAATACTAGAGAAATACATAGTTTGAAATATTGTTTGAATGCAAATGTTATATCGTCGAGGTTATTATAAAAACGTTTTCTTTATTATATACTAGGGGATACCACTGCACGCTTCGCGTGCCAACGCCGACGCTCACTGCGCTCGATACACCTCTGCCTTCGGCCTCGGCATGTGACTTGACTACAAATAATAGTAGATTAACTATATAACGTAAAATCACAATATTAATTTATTTACAGTATCTCACTCAAAGAACTTGCGTTACTACCTAGTTAATAGTATGAATACCCAATGGTATTACAGACCGGGCCATAGTTCTAGGCGTGTAGGAGAGGTAGTGGAAGTGAGATAATGAATATCCCCCACCGTACTTCTCCCACGTCTATTATGTACAGTCTGTTCAAACTCTTATTTAGGTTGGCTGCTATGTTTATATAGTTTGCTGGGTGGTGCTTGTGTTATTGAAATTAAAGATAAACAAATGGAATAAATGTTGTGATAGTATAACAATAACATGAAAAATAATAGTTCTTCTTCTATAATCTATAATACTGTGATTTTATAATAATTTATTTTGTTACATGCCACTATAAACATGTAAACACTCATTAATAAACACACAACGTGGCTGTTCTGTAGACTGTGACGTCACATGTACAAAACCAGCTGGTTTGATTACTGTATTAAATACTGTTAGCTAAATCAACCAATCACGTGGAAGTATTTTCTATATACCGTTGTGTGTTTCTATATCCCTGTCGTTGGAGAGGGAAATCCATTGATGCGCATGCTCAAACCACACACCCAGAACTATGGACTGGTCAATATTTGGGTTTGATTTAATTTTTGTTTAACAGTTGTAGATTAAATCAAAAATTTGAACTTGATAGTTTAATATTAAAAATGCATCTATCAAAAAGCAGCTTTGTTTTGTGGAATCAATAGTACAATGTAAAACATACAAAATAAACATGTTTATTTATTTTCAAAACTGCTGTTATTAATTTACTAAAATCAACCTAATGTTATCCTTATGGATAACTCTTTTAGGGGTGGTTTGTACCCCTTAGGAGTACGTTATCAAGATGAAAATATTTTAGCTGTCCTATTTAAAACATTAAGACACAAAAAGTTCAGCTCTCTACCTACATGGGAAGTTGGAGAATTAGTAATGAGTGAGTCAGTCAGTGAGGGCTTTGCCTAATATATATATATATATATATATATATATAGGCCTATATATATATATATATATATATATATATATATATATATATTCATCTGATAACAAAAAATATAAACATTAATTTATTTTTATGGAATATAGTTTATAGTATAATGGAAGTGCTACTGATATTAATGTATTCATGAGTGATAGACTGAGGCTGGAGGCTGATGTGATTTTATACCGACTTGCATTCCCGAGGCCGAATGCTGAAGTTAAGGAGTTTGCATGTGAAGCGTGCAGGGATGTCTCATAATTATGTATAAGTGTATAAACATCCAAGTCACAATATATATGGGTTTCTATTTTGCATTTCTAATTTGGTTTTATATCGAAAAACTGTTAATAAGTTCTAAATTAGTAAGTACTTAATCGTACTACATTTTAAAAATCAAATGACGTATTTTTTAGTTGATAAGGTCATCATAATGGCCCATAGAAATGAATTTGGATTACAATGAAATTAACCAATTAATTCATGGTAATAAATATCTTAATCAATCCAAAAACTTTTAATAATTAATAAATCAAATTTCTACAATACTCTGAGCCATATAATTGATGTTTATGAATAAATGTACATTTTCGGAAGTTTATTCCCGGCATCGTTGAACCTGAAAAAGCCACACCTCATTCCCCCAGAGACCATAAACTAGACCATCCATTATCTTAAGCCATCATATCAGGGTTACTGGTCGTATCATTCACTTATCTCTGACTGAAGACAAGGGCCCAACTTTTCATTTTAACGCACCTCAACTTTACCCCCAGATATACGGGCTATCATATTTACTCGCTTCTTCCTCTTTGTGACCATTTTGTGGGATAAAAGGTGATCGAACATTTGCGTCTTCTCCTGTAGAGAACTGTATGTGCATATGACTTATTCATTCATTTTTATTATTCATTATTATAGTTCTAAGACGCTGATCATAGAAATATGGGCGAATATGAAGGGTGAATGTTCTACTGTTAGGGAACGCTACTGTTTTCTTCTACTAATATGAGAAAATTAAATATTTAGTTTTCTTTCATAATTTTAAAATTATTTTCTAAATTATAGTTAGCTATTCATATAATCTAGGGGCGAGTTTGTGGCCGAGCTGCTTAAGACGTCAGTACTTTGAGCCTGGGTTAGAGCAGTTGGCTCTAACAAATGGTTATAGATAGCACAGGTTCGAATCCGGCCTGGACTGGAAATATTTATTCATAATATCCACCGTGTACTGTACTGGTTCGACCCTTACTCTGTCTGAATAAGTTTCCCGCACAGATCAATGGCCTATCGTCTACCGGGAATAGACACAGTAAGGCTAAGAAGGAGGATTGTCCTCTCCTTTTTTCTAGGTAAAAAATAAGACCAATTTTTCTTATCAGCTTCATATCTATTTCCAGCTACACCTTCACCTTGTATTTGGATACGAGAACAATTCTTAAGCCCATGGAGGGGACATTAAAAACTGTTTACGAAATGAAAGGGTGCTGTGGAATTCTGTGACTGTTCAAAGCACAATGGCTTTGATGAACCACAAACAAAAAGACAGTTGAACAATACAGAGATACTAGTTGGTCCAGTACAACTGTCAGTTTGGTGGTTACTGTCATTTGTCTAAAACCAACCCCTCAAACCTACTCAAAGGGGAAATAAAAACAACAACAACTAAATATACCTCCATTGGTCATGAATGAAAACATACGAAAGAAAATCAACATAGCTAAAGTTGAAGATCTTTAAAATGATAATTATTTAGTACTTTGAATTTGATTGCATTTTGGAATTAATTACAACTAAATGTTGAACTATGGAGAAAGAACTTTTATGTTGAATACTTTTGTATTTTATTTTTAGCTTTTAAGACTTGTAATACTATGTCCAACATTTTACACCCGAATATTGAAAGTGAAGATAAATTCAATAATTCAGGAATATATAGGATTAACTGTAATGATTGTAATATGTTTTACATAGCTCAGACTGTAAATTTTAGCAAAAGATATAAAAACCATGTCTCTGCTTTTAAAAATAAGAAACCTGAAAGATCTAATGTAGCTAAACACCTTCTGAATTGTACCCACAGTTTTAATAAAATAGATGAAAATGTAGATATTCTAAAAGTTTGTAAGAAGGGTCGTAACATGAATGCTTGGGAAGAGTTATTTATTTTTAAAGAAAAATGTAAGGATCGTGATAAATTAATGAATGAACAGGTTAATTTTGATTCCGAAATAGTTTTTAATAATGTTTATTCAGCGAAAAAAAGAAGATAAGTAACGGCCAATAGGAATTAAGCAATATTATCACAGCAGCCGCCATTTTGACGATTCCAGCCAATGGGGTCACGTGATAAAAAAAAAAAAATGAAATTCAAAAACAAAGTCGGCACTGGTGGGGCAGTGCTGTAACCCAGTTACTCGGGGACAAAGTGTTTGGGAGATTGTAGGTGATAGGTTCCATGCTCGGTCGGTACTCTTAATACCGACACGGTGTCCGCTCAATGGTTGCCATCAACGTAGACACTACTAGAGAAGTATGGAGTGTCCGTGTTGAATGGTAGTCAAGGTTCAGATGTTGTGTAGTGAAGAGAACTGAGTGTCAGACTTGTCAGTTAGCTGAAAATCAGACCAACACTACGTGGTTCGGATTCCACGTAAAGCTGTAGGTCCCATAGTTGCCCTGGCTATTGGGCTATTAATAAATAGTCCTTTCTGAGCTAAGTCGAACTAAGATAGTAACAATGACTACACTCGTTCATCTACACTCATCACACTCATTCACTCCTCATATTCGCCCATATCTCTACGATTGGCGCCTTACAGATGAATAATGAATAATGAACCGTCTGTCACATATACATACATGTACAATGTTTAGTTGATAATGGACAGTACATATACGTACATAAAAAGTAGAATATTAATAAAAACCTTTTATTACAAAAATCCAAAACATCTCTGTAAAGATGTCAAGCAATGCTCTTCTTGGATCAATTGCTAAATACATTTTCAACGTTAATGTATCTGTTATGAATTCAAACTTTATCTCATCTTTATAATTAAATATGTCTTCAAAAGTATAAAATACCCTTCGACCTAAAGCCTACATGGTATATAAATAAAGTAGATACTCATGAATATTATGACACAAGACCCAATTCATTGACCGTCATCAAAGGAGTTCTGCCCTCAGGCAGGCCCTGCAGCAGCTTTCCACCAAATCTCTCTGTTTTGAGTAAGTATTTTTGATGTCTCATACTTACTCATTACAGTCTACCATCTGATATCTTCTTCTTCCCATTCCTCTCTTTCCTCTAACTGTACCTTCCATAACTGTTCTCAAACGGCTCTTTCCTCCAATAGTTTCTCTTCACCCACTCTCCTCAATACTTCTTATTCCACACTCTATCTTCCCATCCTATGTTCTCCATCCTTCCAAATCCACACTTCCATTGCTTCCTTCTTTCATTTCTCATTTCATCTTCTTTCCTTGGAGTTTATGTTTTCACTCCACATGAATAAACTCTCCAAATAAAAAAATGTCTTAAATCTTTTTCTCAGCTTCTTATCCAACTACCCTCGTAAACGTCTAGTTTTATAAAATCTTTTTTTTTTTCCATATCAAACCTTACTTTTTCTTAGTTATTGTTATAAGATGAAGATCAGTTGCCTTAAACACGAATCTTGGATTAAGAAACAATAAAGTTACCTATTTTACTTTCTTAAGATATCATACTACATAGCCTTTTAAAACACACAAATCCAACAACTAGCAAATCGATATAAACAAAATTTAGAAAATGTATTATAATAACTGTGATGGAAGTTTGAATGTTATCTTCAACCAATATAATATTCACTCTCCATTCCCACTCCACATGTAATGTAAATTATCATGTTTTAAACACATGTTCTCAAACATACCAGAGGCAAGTTTGGAATGAAAATTCTTTGTAACATTTTACAAAGGATAGCAAATCTGATAGTACGTACTATCCTTGGGTTAGTTACAGATGATGAACAAACAACATACTGTGTTTAGCTTTGAGTATTGATATTACACTCTTTTTTTTTCTTTTTTTTTAAGAAGAGGCCGATACTCTTCTTAACCTTATTCTGTCCATTTCCCATAAACTGTAGATCTGTGTGGATGACAGAGTTAAGGCCACTTTTATATAATGCGGGTGCGGTTTGCGGAATCCGCTGAATACGTGCGGTTGGGAATTTCTCATGGAATTCCTAAGATTATGGCCGCAGTTTTTTTCAACCTCCTATAGTGGTAAAGTCAGTGCTGCCAACGTTATTCAGTTGCCAGCCCGCAAGAAAATGGGTAGCACTGAGAATAAAGTAGGTTGGTTAGCGCTGACTGCGGGTCCGGTTAGAATCGCAATACATAAATGGTCCAATAAGACGCAACGAATACTGAAACCGAAAGAAATCTACGATTCGTAAGTCAAACGCACTGGACCTGCGGGCTGCAAGTACCGCAGTGGATAAATAGGCTCATTCGGCCCAGTGTACACACAAAACACATACGTGGAAACCGCGAGTACATAAAAGAGGTCTAAGGGGAGACCTATTTTAGTTCAATGTGTACTTTATTGATACGTACATCCAGTCTAGGCCAAGGTTCAAAACTGTGTTATCCTTAAAACACAGGCTAAAAGTCATGACGTCTTAAACCACTCGGTCACTAGCTGGTCCAGAATATTTCTTAATTTTCAAGATTTTTCGGGTCTATCCCATCCGAAATAGGGTCAATAGGGGACCTGTTCAATTCAAACTTAAACAAAAAATTTTTGTTTTTTAACAATAACAAACTAACCCCCACATCGGATTGACGTCACTAAAGCCATTCAACAAGTGGAACAAACACACAACTCATTCATAAATGCAGCCCTGTTATTTCCCACGAGACGGCGCGTTAATTCAGTTCTTGCACGCGCTAAAATATTAAAGCGTGGCGCGGTAGCGGCTCCACGCATAAAACGTTAAAACAATTCGGCAGGGGTTTATACTATAATAAAGTGGCTAAGGTGTGACCCTAGTGAGTTAAACATGCAGTACAGTCGGGCTGCATGGTTTTAGGGCTGTGTATACACAGCTTTGAATACAACATCAAGTCTAACGGGCTTAAGTGTGCGGAGAATGTTCAATTAACCATACGTTATGGCGTAACGTGAAATAACTGTAACATACATATTTGGGGACAGTGTTTTACAAAGTTTATTTAAATAAATATAATGCTTACATGAATATAACAATGATTCAACAATTGCTTTACAATTAAAGTATAAGTCATTGCGTACTTTATGAATTTTTCGTTATAAATATATTGATAAGACATCGATCGTCACAATATGGGTGAATTCGGATGGTGAATTCACACGATGGACAGTATTATTAAGTTCGACTATTCCTTAGAGAGGGAATTTATTAAAAGCCCAAAATCCAGGAAAACTAACGGACCTACAGCATAACGTGGAATCTGAACCATGTTTGACTGGTTTCTCTAGTAGTATCTACAAAAAAACATTGAACGGATACTAGATAGTATTAAGAGGTATGATAATAGATACTATCTCTTAAAGCCTCCACATCATTTAACACCCGTGTAACTGGGTTACAGCACTACGCCACAGTTCTGGTTTTCTATCTCATTACATATTTCATCAGAACATATATTTAATGTATACTTTTCTCCAACCTGTTTTGTTCGGTGATTAATACACCCCTATTATCTCTCAACCTAGTTTAACACCAAGACTATTTAATTTGTTTTTCTTAGTTATCAAAATGCTCTTGTTTTATCTTTAAATTACAAACCATCAATAAGGTTGAATTTTTTATATTTTAAAACCAAAACTTATACAGTAATTATCTACATTTTCCGGTGACAACCGCGTCAAGGTACTATTTTCAATATTTACAAGATAACCAGACGTTTCGCCCATATTGTGACTCAGAGAAACCACCGAGGATGCCACATCACAGTATGGGCGAAACGTCTGGTTATCTTGTAAATATTGTAGATAGTACCTTGACGCGGTTGTCACCGGAAAATGTCTATCTAGTTATGACACCGGCCGCTTAAGCCTAAGTTCTACTACACTAATGTTTAGTTAGATACTGAAAACGTGTTTCTCGTTATGGTTAGATAAACATGTGCTTCATGTTCAATTTTTGTATAGTTTGTTTATCACGTCACTAAGAAGTCTGAGAACTCTTGTAGTGGCTAAAACGTAACACGTGTACACTAATAGATAAACAAAACATTTGGTCGATGGACACTGAGCGATTATCATTATTTTTATCCACCCAATTTCAACCAGTCTTATTATGATAAATAATCTAAGACGATATATTTTCCTAGGACCAGTTGCAGTAAGCATTGTAAAGATTTCTTCATTGGACTGACAAAAAAATTTGAAAAAAGCGAAAAATCTCAAAAGATTTTTTAAATATTTTTTTTAATCTAAAAAATTTCGTACATTTCTGAAACATGTATACCCACATGCCCAACCTTACAGATTTATTCCTTATCCTTAAAGGTATTGCACATTTAATTTTAAATCTTGATTAATTGCTTTATCTTTCAGTACTACATCCAGAATAGTAATATTTCATCTGATTTCCTGTACCAAAATGAACAAGAAATTCTGTTTTGTATGTTTTGCAGGTAACTACAGATATCTGTGTCACAAGAAATATGTTGATTTACAAGTAGATTTACAGATCATAAGTTGAAATATGTGTGAAGAAAATTGATAATTTTTAGAGTCGTACTGAATCCTTCTTGAATTTCAGGAAGTCTAACTCTATCTGAGAGTATATCAATGTGCTGCTGAGATCAGTGGATTATCGAGTGAACTAATCGGTAGTAAGGTACTATCTAGTGCTAGCCAGGTAACAGTGCAGTTGCAGGATGCTGCACCAGTCGGTCCCCGGGGACTGCTCTTCGCCCGCCGCAGGCCTGAGTCTTTTGTTTCAATATACGAAGGTAATGTATGCGCCAAGTGCAAGATCCTGTCGAGACCCAGTCCCAGAGCTGCCAATCAGTCACTCCATCAATCCCATCTGTCCTATTGCACCACTAACTTCCCTATCGACTCATCCATGCTATTTCTTATACTTTTTTGTTTATTTAGTAAAAAAAAAAATAGTTATTTTAGAAAGTCCACTGAATGTCTAAACTATACATTTTTGAGTTTTGTTTTTTAGTTTTTTAGTTTCTTGCTATCAAAATTTCAAGATATAACTTTTTTTTAACACACCAGCCTAAACCCTCTGCCATATTTAAGTGGTTCTCCAGGCATAACTACATAATTTTACTACAAAAGTAAATTTATTTATCGTCGTGATGAATTAGAACTTACTCATTACATGAAAGTAAAATATATCGTACATTACATTTTCAATTGTTTTTCATATTATACGTACAAAGTAAGCTTTACTAACCGTAAAGCAAAAAGTTATTCATTGGGCTAATATGTGAACTAAATGTTAAGTTTTGTATTGATTTAAATATACAAACGTAGTAACTTAGACTTAAACAACGAACATAATAACTTAGACTTACAACCTATATCTTTACGTGGAATCCAAGCCACGTAGCATTGGTCTGATTTTCAGCTAATTGAGAAACCTGATACTCAGTTCTCTCCCCTACACAACATACGGACACTTGACTACCACCCAACATGGATGGATACACCAGACTTCTCTAGTAGTGCCCACGCCATATGGATGGCCAAGGTTGGCAAACGAGCGAAACGACGTTGCTAATCATGACTCAAGTATTAGTAATTTAGCGAATAAAATTTTCTAACCAGCATCCCATGATCGGAAGGCGAAGAGGAGGGTGGTTACTTCATCATGAGTGAAAATGAACGCGAAAAAGGACGAAATAAGAGATGTCACTCTGCAGGGGTATAAGGTGTGTGGGTGGGTTCGTTTATTCAGACAGATCCATGTAATATGTGACCTAGAACAGACTTTTTTAATACTTAACAGACATAAGTAGTAAGCTGGACAACAATCGAAACAATAAACAAACAAAAAACAAAAACTATGTGCCCTGCACACCTTTTAGCGGTTTCGTCAATTTGCATATGCTGGAAAGTAATATTTCCTTCATACAGACATTTCAATACAATAATTTAATTGATTATTTAGCTTAAGACTCTAACAAAGATTACTTACATTTTTGTAAAAAGCGCTGATTTTTCATTTTGCTCATAAAGCTGAAGTACATGAATCAGAACTTCATTCTATATCTCCCTTAATAATTAGAAACAATTGGTAGTGATTTAGGACCTTTTCCTTTAATTCACTACCACTACTTTTTTTATCGCAATTACGGTTAGGTTAGGTCAGGTGGCTACTAAAGTTAATCATAAACTTGTAAATCCAATTTCTGACTTACCGCCGAATGCGCTCTCCGTGTGCAAGTTCTTGGAATGCGATAAGATAAGACCAGCGATATCGCATAGTGGATGAGGAATACCACAGTGGACGTAAAAACGATTGGGGAACATCTTTTAGAGCAATAGAATACTTATAAAGTGGTAGTGAACTAATAGAAACAAAAAAGTAGTGGTAGTGCATTAACGGAAAAGATCCATAAATTAATTTAAATTATTTTAGGGTTTGTTAAGAATAAAATAAAATTAAGTTACAAATAGTTCTTTACTGTGGCAGCTTTATTTTTACCACCCTTAGATACTGCAATTATAAATTTAAATCCATATTTTGTGTTTATGGATGAGAACTCAGACGAGTATGATGAGTGAGCTTTCATCTAAACCTCCTAGCACCGACTTGCGTTTAGAAAGACATGTCCATCATACTGTGGAGGATAGTAAGATAAATAGATAAGCCGACGTTATCACTGCAGCGATAAACACACAGAGCACCAAAGGCGTTATTAATGTTCACCTTAACCGTTAAATATGACAGCGCCATTATCATAAAAACGGCGGCGCCATAAAGGCGTATCACGGCTTGGCGTCTAGTGGCTCGTATACCAGCGTAAGTGGATTTTTGAGCAATAACGGCGGTCCCAGCACGCGTAAACAAATTAAGACGCGACATAAGGCACTCAGAAGGGACTGCGCATTTTATGAATGTCTTCAAAGGGTGGAGGGGAGGGGTGACACCTGGGATCGTTGCATATAGACTGGGGGATGTCGGGGGTGAGCGTTTACACGGCGATTTACGTTTTATACCTGACTAATAATTTACAAAACCTACTGCCATCACGAGTTTTACAAGAAATGGATATAGAGTGTACCTTTGACAGTAACGTTAACAAGGACGGATTAATATGAAGGGCGTCTAATATGAACTTTTGGTTGGTGTGATAAGAACTTTTAGTGACTTACAGCCTTTTTAGTTTAAACCCACCACAAACCTATGAGACTAATTTCTATGGTGATTTAAGAAAATGGTACGGCTAGCAGATATAGCAAGGGTACCCTGAAGAAAAATATAAAAATGTTTAAATAATAAAACACTACATATAAATTCACATACATGGACAATATCCATATATACGCTGATATACATATGTTTATAAAATCAGTATTTGAATTATATGTAAATATTATAATCGACATTACCCTCAATGTAAAAATGTATTTATTTATCGAACTAAAAAATTACAAGACACTATTGTCTACTTCCTAAGCATTGCTCTACAGACTTATTAAAGCCGGGTCTAAGCGGATCAACGTAATTAAAGGGAAGGCAGTGAGCGAGACTGTTAAATGATGAATCCATGATGAGACACCGCTAGAGGCACTTCATTAATTAACTGAACCTCAGTGTCGTTGACAGCGTGCCTTACTCAACTCACAATAGATATGTTGGAGATCTGTACTCGCTAAGAACGTTCCATCAGGAAGACAGTGAGCGAGACTGTTAAATGATGAATCCATGATGTGACACCGCTAGAGGCACTTCATTAATTAACTGAACCTCAGTACCGTTGACAGCGCGCCTTACTCAACTGACAAAAGATATGTCAGAGATCTGTACTCGCTAGGAATGTTCCATCAGGAAGACAGTGAGGGAGACTGTTAAATGATGAATCCATGATGAGACACCGCTAGAGGCACTTCATTAATTAACTGAACCTCAGTGTCGTTGACAGCGTGCCTTACTCAACTCACAATAGATATGTTGTAGATCTGTACTCGCTAAGAACGTTCCATCAGGAAGACAGTGAGGGAGACTGTTAAATGATGAATCCATGATGAGACACCACTAGAGGCACTTCATTAATTAACTGAACCTCAGTGCCGTTGACAGCGCGCCTTACCCAACTCACAATAGATATGTTGGAGATCTGTACTCGCTAAGAACGTTCCATCAGGAAGACAGTGAGGGAGACTGTTAAATGATGAATACATGATGAGACACCGCTAGAGGCACTTCATTAATTAACTGAACCTCAGTGTCGTTGACAGCGTGCCTTACCCAACTCACAATAGATATGTTGGAGATCTGTACTCGCTAAGAACGTTCCATCAGGAAGACAGTGAGGGAGACTGTTAAATGATGAATACATGATGAGACACCGCTAGAGGCACTTCATTAATTAACTGAACCTCAGTGTCGTTGACAGCGCGCCTTACTCAACTCAACCGACAAGAGATATGTCAGAGATCTGTACTCGCTAGGAATGTTCCATCAGGAAGACAGTGAGGGGAGACTGTTAAATGATGAATCCATGATGAGACACCGCTAGAGGCACTTCATTAATTAACTGAACCTCAGTGTCGTTGACAGCGCGCCTTACTCAACTCAACCAACAATAGATATGTCAGAGATCTGTACTCGCTAGGATCGTTCCATCAGGAAGACAGTGAGGGAGACTGTTAAATGATGAATACATGATGAGACACCGCTAGAGGCACTTCATTAATTAACTGAACCTCAGTACCGTTGACAGCGCGCCTTACTCAACTCAACCGACAATAGAAATGTCAGAGATCTGTACTCGCTTTGGAACTTTCCATCAGGAAGTTAGTGAGCGAGACTGTTAAATGATGAATCCATGATGAGACACCGCTAGAGGCACTTCATTAATTAACTGAACCTCAGTGTCGTTGACAGCGCGCCTTACTCATTTGACAATAGATATGTCAGATATCTATACTCGATAGGAACGTTCCATCAGGAAGGTAGTGAGCGAGACTGTTAAATGATGAATCCATGATGAGACACCACTAGAGGCACTTCATTAATTAACTGAACCTCAGTGTCGTTGACAGCGCGCCTTACTCAACTCACAATAGATATGTCGGAGATCTGTACTAATGTAGAAATATTCCATCAGGAAGACAGTGAGGGAGACTGTTAAATAATGAATCCATGATGTGACACCGCTAGAGGCAATTCATTAATTAACTGAACCTCAGTGTCATTGACAGCGCGCCTTACTCAACTGACAATAGATATGTCAGAGATCTGTACTCATGTAGGAATGTTCCATCAGGAAGACAGTGAGGGAGACTGTTAAATGATGAATCCATGATGTGACACCACTAGAGGCACTTCATTAATTAACTGAACCTCAGTGTCGTTGACAGCGCGCCTTACTCAACTCACAATAGATATGTCGGAGATCTGTACTAATGTAGAAATGTTCCATCAGGATGACAGTGAGGGAGACTGTTAAATAATGAATCCATGATGTGACACCGCTAGAGGCAATTCATTAATTAACTGAACCTCAGTGTCGTTGGCAGCGCGCCGTACGTGTATGGGTGAGTTGGTCAATTCCACTGTAAGTGCATTGGTGGGTTGGTCAATTCCACCGTACGTGTATGGGTGGGTGGGTGAGAATCTATTGTATATATAGGTTCACAGATATACGTAATTCTATATTTTTGGTGCTGCAAATTATGCCAGTTAAATAATGCAACTAGGCCTATAATTATTAGGTCACGTTAACCATAATAAATAGTCAAGAATTTCAAAAACTAAAAAACTTTTGTACTTTTGATGACAACATTGAATTCAAAATGGTGTTAGGTACCGGAATTTACTATTAATAAGCTATTATCAATCTTATAGTCACAATTTTAATACATTATTATATTATAATTCACGTACAATCAAACCACGAGAAGTTAATTCAAAAATGTATTGATAAGTTAGTTTTTTGTGTGCCTAAACTTGTTTAATCCTTTCAAATTAGCTTTCTTTCTTTCACAAGATAAAAATTTGCAGGTTCTTTTTCCTTTCGCCACAGAGAAAAAGAAACAGAGGTCACATAAATGAGTAGGTATCGAGTAGTTATTTCTCCAATTTGTCTTTTGGGATGAAAGGGCCATCACCTGTGTTAACCCTCCCCCTTATTCAACAAATCCTGAAGGATTAACAAAGTAATTATTACTACAAAGTTATATAGATGTACATTAGTGGTAACATATTTTCACCTGCCACTAAGGCGTTTACTGCGACCAAAAGAAAGTAACCTCTGTTTCTTTTTCTGTGCTACCACTTATGACTCACTTCAAAATAAAAAAACCTGTCCTCAAATGTTTTCCGTTCAAAAATGCCAGTTTGTGTAACTAACTGTTTTTACTTACTCCCATATGCGCTTGCATAGAAAAAGTATTGTGATCGTCCAAAAAAACGTTTTTTTACAAGTTGGTCTAAAGATCCATTTTAGGGTCCCCTGAACCCAAAAAAAGTGTTTTTCGAAAATAAATTTTGATGTCCATCCGAATGTGTGTCTATGTGTATGTGCATTGCGCTGGAGACAAAACGGATGGATCAACTTTTTTGAAATTTGATTTGAATGTGTATTTAGTCAATGTCTCAAAAAACATTTTTTCCTTTTTTGAAATTTTAGTTTATTTTATTTGTATGGGTAAAATAACATACAAAAATGGAATGGTCTCAAAAACGGCTCTAACGATGTTGAATAAATATTTAGGAAAGATGTGAATTACAATTTTAAACGTTTTAATAAAAACTTCATGTCTCTAACTTGACCATTTTTTTTATATGGCAAAAATATATTATAATTTTTACTTTTTTAGCTATAGAAAAAACATATTTAGGAATTAAACTGGTAATTTTAAAAGTTTTTATTGTTTAGTGTTTAATACGGGGTAAATTTTTGCCAATAATTTGGAACCACTTATAATTCTTCTTTCTTTGCCCCAATATATTTAATTGCTTCTGTTTTGCATCAATTAAATTTGCATCAAATTCATGTAGCATGGCTGAGTGTTACATGAACAATAGACGTTTTGTATTCAATCACGGTCTGCTGTTCGTTTTCCGAGTGGATACGTAGAAGGTGTGGTTGAACAATGCGTATTGAGGCGTACCGACTTGTTTCTATACCGCTAATGTATATTAAACCAGTATTAGCGTAGAGAGGTGAGAGCCTGCGTCTGTCCCGTGGGTCCTCTGGATACGTACTCCCCATTACCGTAATGAAGCCTGCCTACCAGTCAGCTGGGACACGGGATTGTGCAAAGAACACAACTCCTTTGATTGTGGCGGAGAAATGAGCTGGCACATCACACCCGGCGTCCACGTGGGAAAAGGGTGGTTTACTTTTTTTTGTCGATGTAGGTTATGTTGGAATCGAACTGGAAGCGATTTGTCGATTGTGGGCTTGTATTTGTTTGGTTTTTATTCACCAATTCAATATATCAAAATATTACAACGAAATAAGTATAACATGGTCTAATCTAGTTTGTCAATTAGAAATATGTATTCAATACAATTTAAAAATTTAATTATTACAGTAATATAATATTTTCTAAAATTACTACGCTTTTGAAACAAATTTATGTATTCAGCTCTTTACAATAATGGAAAAGGGGACATTTCTTCTTCTCATTTAAGAAATATTATATGTATTTTTCGACAGACAACATCTTGTTTCAATGAATAAGCACCTAATATTAGTATTTTTAGTGTGATTTTTTAGACAGATCATCTTAGTAATCTTCCTGTCTATTATTCCCCATAGACTACCGATCTGTGTGTGGAAGTTTAAACAGATTAAGAACAAGAATAAGATGGTTATTCCTGCGTAGAGCTATAATTTGTCTGTCTGAAAATGAGAAATTAATTTTCACAAAAAAATATGTAAGAAATTACTATAATAATTTTCTTAAACTATTTTTAGGGGAAACCTAATTTCAAAAGGGTTTTAATAGTTGTTCTTATTTTTTAAATAACAAAGTTATTTTCATAACGCAGCCATTCGTTATGATTGTTAACAAACAAAAACGTAAACTACTCAACAACTGGGACATACTCAACAACAGGGAAATACTCAACAACAGGGACCTACTCAACACAGAGACCTACCTACTCAACAACAGGGGCCTACTCAACAACAGGAACCTACAACAGTGACCTCAAACTGTAAAATAAATAGCCGTATAAATAAGAAGAATTAGTAATATGACATTACATTCTTTGAATCACTGTATTTTCTGACTGGGTAATACTTTTTATTTTAGCTTTGTGCTTTTGTATTTTACAAACAAAGACCTTTAAACTGAGGTATAACTTGAGGTAAGCTTATATTTAACATTTTTAAGACTTCCTTCATTGGCACTTCTTCCCTGACTATCGAAGGAAGGCGCCTTGAATTTAGCGGTACGATCATTATTACGGGCTAAATCGTTTAAATAGAAAACCCTGTTTTACTAGTTTTTGTTAATTTTTTATTTTGTTTTTTTCATAAATCGAAATGGCTCCTTTAAGATATAGCAATTAAAACATCTACAACCCTTAAAAATAGTCAAATTATATTAAATAGTAACGGGAAATAAAGAAGATTACTACTGTCAAATAATTAATATTGAAGCAAAGATAGTACAATTGTATTATTACAGCTAAAATCGTATTTATTGGAGTAATAATGTAATTCAACAAACGCCAGTTCAGAGAAATATAATAATATCAGATCTCTTTTATAAAATGATTATAATGTTATAATCAACAAATACGCAATACATTGTAGGCCCCTACACAGCTATAAGCGATCTCTTATTTCCAAATATATTTTTGTTCCTGCATGTTATTTATGTTAATTAATTTAATGAAAATAAAACGTTATTTTATAGGATTTTATGGATATTAAAAAAATTACTCTTGAGAGTGACAGTATGTACATGCAATACATCGTACAAACCCCAACTTTACTAAATTACGCCAAGAGAGCGTTATCCAATTCTCTTCCTGGAAAGACAACAAGGTGTTTTATTTTACACGCAAGGTAATATATCAAGAGAAAGTTACCACTGCGATTAAAACATTGCAGCGCCACTCCATCTATGGACAAGTTGTTTGGAACTTTTTTATCGCTGGAGGAAAGAAGAAGTGCCTAATTACAAATTACTGGGTGAAATTTACATCGGTCTCACTCCAACTTCTACCCAGCGATTTATGTGCCCTCCTCCCTTCAATTCCAGGCTCTGTTTTTTTCGCTAAAGCATTGCTCTTGTAAACCACTCCTGTTTATCAACACGGCTAATTCGTTTTATTTTGGGCAATTTGGCCTCTCTCCCCGCTTGTTTATTTCCACCTCCTCTTTGACTCCAGCGCCAACCTGGTTGCTTCTTTATTTGTAAGTTCATTTTGTGAAGAAAGTAATTTATTTATTAACTGATATTTATTGGGTATTTCTTACCACTGTGATAACTAATTCATCTATCTTTTAATATTAACATATATTTAACTTATTGGCCTGTATTTAATTAGTTTCATTCTTCAAGCTCGTTTCTTACTGGATATATAATTTAATGTTATAAGATGTAACAAACACTCCAGTAAATGATTTTTTAATTTCGTTAGGCCTTTCCGTAACGAAATTTATACAATTGTTATATATATTTTTATTATTTTCTTATTTAAATTATTCCATATGTTTTATTTTAATTTTTATTTTATCATGTATTTTTCAAATCAATCAAATATAAACAATATTTAATAGTTTGGTTGTCAGAAGATGGTAACTTTGTTACCGAAAGGCCTACCAAAATAAAAAAAAATTATTTACTGGAGCATTTGTTACATCTTATAACATTAAATTTAATTAATTTATTATATAATTTTTTAATGATTCAGCTGTTAATGATAAGTTTTAGTTTTCCCTAGCGACGAACGGAAGGTCATTACAATAAAGAAAATTTGTAAACTAATGAGTTAACCATTTCTTGTAATAATTGAATTAAGGAAACATTTCCAAAATGGTTGAATCACTATTTAACAGATTTTAAGGTTAGAAAAGAATATACTTTTGCAATCTTTTTACTGAAAAATACAAAACTAAAGAGTTAAACTTTGTTTTGTACTAATTGAATTAAGGAAACTCTTCCAAAATGGTTGAATCACATTTTAACAGATTTTAAGGTTAGAAAAGAATACACATTAGCAATATTTTTATTGAAAAATACAAAACTAAAGCGTTCAAAATGTTGTATGTGCTATACTAATAAAATCAGGGAAATACTTCCAAAATTGTTTAATCACGTTTGGACTAAACTTAACTTTTTTAGTATCTCACAAAAGTTCAATTAAAATTTTAAGAAAAAATCTTAGTCGTAACCCGCATTCTGCTAATATTCTGTTTACATTTTCCCCTTGCAATTTTTATTAATTCATCAACACCTGTTAATGCTAAAATTAAAATAATTTCAAATCGTCAGAAATTCCAATAAAACGTTTTATTCCCTTGAGGCCCCTCACTTTTGATGTATATAATTTTAAAAAGTACAATTATCGTTGATAATTTAATACAATTTGTAGAAGTGGTTGCATGGTGATTAAATTATTACCCATTGGTGATTAAATTATATTAATTAACATATTAACTAACTACGTACAAAGTTAATTTATCGAAGAGAACGTTTACAAATCGACCACCAATGTGTTCTCTTGAGGCTGCAAGGCGTTGTATGTAATACTTATTATTTCAATAATTAATTACCAACCTTCGGGAATTGCAGGTTGTCACAAATAAACAGACGGGTTTCATGTGGGAATATTTAGCCAACAGTTTGTTATTGAATTAATTTACCTCTATAAAGTAACTTATTATTTAAAGTTAAACTAAACTGGTCGAATTATATGTTTTATTAAGGGGAGATGTACGTCAACATTTTTAAAAAATTCTATTTTTTTAATATTTTTTTTATTTTAGTTTGTTTTTTTATGAACACAATGGTATATAATACATATGCAATAAGGTGTCAATTTGTACGATAAATGTTTTTTTTTTTTTATTGCTTACACAAGGCGCAGCACCGAAAAGTGCTGATCTCACAGCAGTACATCGTTATACATAATCAATTTTTATGGTAACATATTTATTTTTTTACTTTGTTTGTTGGCTAATCTGTAAGTTAGCAATATGCTTATTTGTCTTATCTTAGCAGCTGTTTATTGTTTACATTTGTGTCAAATGCTTTTGCTTGGTTAGTAATCTTGTGTCAATAATCTTTCTGTTCGTGAATTGTAATAAAGTTTTGTTTTGTTTTTATCACATTTTGTTCGGTGAAATGACTAGGTCTAAAAAGTTGTGGAAGAAGAGAAGTTTCTGTGGAAACAGATTTACTTTTATTTATAAAGGAAGATTACAAGTGCTAGAAGAACTAGGACTCAGGGTTGGGAAAAATTGCTATCAAAATCTCACTGATGCGGATAAATCCCGAGTTATGAAAGCCGATCTAGCATGTACAGAAAGTTCTAAGCTATCCAGGAAGAGGTCAAGGATGATAAGGAAGAATCTTATTGATACTGAGAAAGAAAAGGGACAAGATTACCAGGCCGGAATGTTTTAAAATTTCAATAAAGTGTAAGTTTTTATCTGATTTTTACATACGTGTTTTGTTTTTAGTCTCCCCGAAAATATAATTTTTTTCACAAATGCCCCATTATCTCAGAATGTAATAAAGTTAAAGAGGTGATATTTTTACCACATGTTCTACTGATGCAACTACTAAATCCCTGCTATTTTTGTATAGATAACTCTATAGAGACAAACATTAAAAAATAGTTATTAAAAATAAAATGTAAATAAAAAATAATAATTTTAAAAATGTTAATTCAGTTGTTTAATTTTTTAAATCTATTAATGTAGTAGAATATGCACAAGATAATGTTATTAGAATATAGTAAAAATTTCAACTGTGTATCTCATACTTTCTGAGATAATGGGTCATTTATATATACGGTATTCAATTAACATGGACAGGGTAGGGGACGTACATCTCCCCTTAAGTGGATAGGGATTTTATATAAAATAAAAGAATTAAATTATACTGCCGCTCAAGTATGATATTTGTTAAACAATAAAAATTCAATTAGTTCTTGATAGGGTCACCTCAGCGCTGCAAATCTTCGACGCGTTGCTTGATAGTTCTCGATTGAGAGCACAGGTGACACCATCGCCATCTATATACTGTATAGTATTGTACACCGTCACACTCCTTGTATGTTACGTGGGTACGTATTACATTATTAAATTCAAATAAAATGCTCCCAAAATGTGTTTAAACCCATCAATTTAAGCATAAGATAGAATTTATTTTCATTTTCATATCCTTTCGAGAAAGTTGTGATTTTTTTTCGGCAACGATCTGCAGATTTCTACAAGAACATTGTAAACAAACGTTTTTCATATCCAACCTACCAAAAGCTCATGAAACATGAAGTAAACTAGCCTAATGTAACAAAAGTTTAATAGCGGATAAATTTTACGTTGAATTTGTGTTTTAGTCATTTAAATCTTTTATTTTCTTACACTTTTTTATCCAAATGTAACAGGAATTTTCCAAACTATCACAATTTAACATTTAAATCAACAGTGCTGTTAATGTTTAATCGTAGTTTGTAGTCTCAAAAAAGAAGCTTTTTCGAGTAGTTGATGTTTGAGGGTGGATAGAAGGCGCCGCCCAAAAATATAAAACCTTAAGAAAGTTTTTTAGAATGATTCTATGGAATAGATTCCCGCGGATTTATAAAGTCACAATTACTCAATGAATCTGTAAATAGCCTACACGATGTTTCAGATGATAATAACTTTTAACTATCTTACATTTTATACTTATTTTGCAATAACTTTGCATTCACTGTTGTCAAAGTTGAACTGCATAACAAACATGGTAATAGATGCCCTTTTTAAGACAATTAGCTATAGCTACAACAATTAAAGCCCAGTCCCCACTTGGAAACAATGATTGCTAACAGTTGACAAACAGTTTGTTGTTTCTTCTTTGTGTTTGTAAACAGTTTGCAAACTATTTGTCAACAGTCTGAAAACTCTTTTGAAACAACAAAGAAACAGAAATGTTTGCCATTCATTTGTGTCCACACTAGCAGGACGGTGTTTCCCGAGATGTGAAGAAGACATCCCTTTAGTAGTTCGTATCAGAACCATCTCACTTTCTTGGGCGAACTACCGCGTTTTTCTCTCACAGTGCTTTGCGTTCACGTCGAAATTGTACTTTCAAAACTTCTATTTTTTTCTATTTCATCGATGCTCACGGAACAATCGGGCGTGATTCCCTACGGGGCGTCACATTTCTTATCCCCCTTATGCCTGGGATAAGTTGTTCAAAGATCTTATAACCTGGACAACTTATGTCCAACAAAACTGTACGGGAATGAAACTCTTCAATTAAGTTTGAAATCTGTTCCTGGTTCCACGCAGTAGCACACATCTTGAACGGCCACAACCGATACTGCACACTTGTAAGTCGTCTGGAACAATGAATACACATCTATAAGAAGCTAAAGGCTAATGTCAAAGAGTCTCACTACTTTTTTCTAGTTTTGCAATCTTGGCGCGGCCGCTACTAACTTGAGCTTGTTGCACGGCAGCCTAGAGTAAGAGGGAAGATTGCAAGTTGCCATGAGAATGAGAGAGATCAAACCAGCGCTGCGAATTGACAGCCGCGCTAAGCTCTTTTTGTCTTGTATAAGAAGTCTAAGTATTTCCCTTCTCTTCTCGCTTCTTATTGATCTGTGTTCAGGACCTATAGCAGGTGAAGCATTTATATGCTTCGACACAGGCATGAATGGCATGGCAACCAGAATGCAAACACGCATAAATGCTTGCATTCAAGAGCCTGTGACAAGCGAATGGAAATGGGTTGTCAAATCTCGACAAGCAACATAATTTGAAATAAAAATCTCTTTATTTTGTTATTTCTATCATTTTATACGAAAAGTGTTAATTTTTACAATTACTTTGATTACACTTACAAAATCAACCGTGCTCGCGGCTCGATTATACTAACCGTTCTCACAACGCAGAGACCGGTTGAGACCAACGTTGAGACCAAAGACTAATAAATATTTGATATATCCCTAAGCAAATATAAAAGTATAATTTATTATTTAATAGTGTTATTTTATGATCACAGAGATGTCACAAAATGTAACATGCTCCATATATTATTAAAATGTTAAAAATATGTTTATTTAATTGATATTTTACTTCATATTAATTAAATTAACATTGATTGAATGTTTATATCAGTAAATGGTCAATTCTGTTTATTAGAATAGTCTTCTAGGCCTAATTAACAGAAATAACTTGCCAAACAGACGATTCAGAAACAGTATAAGTCGCATTGAATTAAAAAGACAGGTTATATTTACAAATAGATTTAATACAAAACGATTAGTTACCGGTGCATTTCTATTATATCGGTATCTAATATTTGTTAATCACCTGATCAGTATAAAGTTTTGTGCCATTTGCACATTACGATCGTCTCCCTATGACAGTTCAGTCTTCCTCTCTGTGTTTCATTTAGTTTTAGTGTCTTTGTGTTCACTTTCTGTTTTCCGTGATTTTGTTTTCTGTGTTCCTTGGCATCGACGGCAATCTCCTATTCTAGCTTTGGTGCCGACACATGTTTAGAAACGTTTAGCCCTGGCTCCGAGGTTGGAGAGTCATGGACGGGCACCTGCATGGCTACTGACTGCGTTTTCCTGGAGGCACAGTGCGGAACCTATAGTCTGGGACTAACCTCTACCTCGCGTCCCAGAGAGGCAACCACTTCTTCACCCTTTCCACGATGTCCATCCAACAGCCTCTAGGATGAAGACTTTGACATGCAGGTGACCCAAACCCAGTTATATTCTGGCCCCCTTCAACATTGAATCTTTAGTGAAAAGCGTCCTTCAGTTGAATTTTATTCACCAGTGAAGTGTCATCTACTTGTGATGAAACATTTTAATTTTTTAATGAATTATAATTTTAAAGTGAAATATATTTTTAGATTTTATTTTTAAGTTGTTTAGTTTAGGCTATATTTTTTTCTTTGGGTTATTTCTTTTAAAGAACGGGGTTCTCGGATAACTCTTCAGTTTGTTGTTCCCATTAGGAGCCACCCAGTTTAGCCTTCTGAATTTCGGCGTAATTATTAATTTAATTCTTTGTTTAATTTGTTTTTTAACTTTTCCAAATTGACCAAAACCTTCCAAATTTCTTCTGTTGCCCAAGGTTTCGTAAGTTCAGCTGCCTAACTACATTTAAATGTTCTCTTGGTATTATTTGTAGTTTTGTTTATATTAATTGGTTGTTAATGTTATTATTTATTTAGATATTTATGCCACGTGTTGTTTTTGTTGTATATTTATTGTGACATTTTTTCAGAGATATATTTATGATGTTATAAAAAGCCTAAGCTTAAATTTTTTTTGATAAAGTTTACGTTTTATTGATACTTTATACTGTTGATATTTATTAATCTTGTTTTCTTTATTTATTTATTTCTTTTGCCTCGAGGCCTTATAATATATTTATAAACTTTTCTGCAACTTTTCACAAACGGTCAACATCCCGTTGTACGTAAATGTTTACTTTTTTCCTGTCATTTAATATTTTGTTAATACTTTTGAACTTAATTTTTTTTTCATGTAATAAACAATATTTTTGGCATTCAACTAGTTTTTTTCTGTTTCGTCCTCCTGACACCTTTCGCACCCACCATGTCGATGGAACCAGCAATGTTTTGATAGTACGTGGGTAGGTTGCAGCTTTTAGAAATCTACCCTCACACTGTCCCTCTTCTATTAACCTCTGTTCAAGCTCACGCATACCTTTAGGCTGGGCTAACTGTATTTACTGTAACTTATTGTGTGTTATTTAACAATGAATTTACAGCAGATCATGTAGTATTCTTAAAACATTACAATACATACACCAACGCTTCGTATCGGCAACCACGCTAAACTCTTTTCGTCTGCTACAGGAAGTATGACTAATTCCATTTCTGTTCCCTTCTTGTGTATCTGTATTTATTGTTTTGAAGCACCGCTTACGCCCGATGACTAATTCACCCTCTTCCTAACCGACGTTTAAGTGTTTCTACAGTACGTGTAGAACAGCACAACTTCTGAGAAATTGGGGTGCCTTTCCAGACATTCACCTAATAAGAGGGGAAACAAGCTATCATCCATGGTCTCTGAAATTCTGGAATGGTCTACATAAATTTTTGTCTGCAGAAAATTCTTTGATATTTTAAATAACTACTAGGAACTATCCATAGCACAATACAAACGAGGTTTTGAGGCCAATCCCTCAGAAGCCTAGTTTAGAGAATACAAATTTTTATTAAATATGCAATGAAAATTCACGAGTAAATATGTAAATTTTTAACAAATATTTGTTAGGTAATGTATGCTATCAGTTATATATCCACTTATTTACAACAGTAGGCTACAATCAGAATATCAATAATCAACAAATGGCTAAATATTCAATTTTTCAAAAGCCGTCCGTATAATTTCATAGACTAATAGCCTACTCAACTGCGAATAACACACAAATTTTAGGTTATAATAAAAAGGTAAACATGCTCACCTAATTGGTTTTAATGTAGCTTAGGCTATATATAATAGAAATACACAAAAATTGTATGAAATAAAATGGGCCTTTTCGTTAGTTTACTACCAATACTTTTTCCGTTACTTCACTACCACTACTTTTTTTATCGCAGTTACGGTCAGGTTAGGTTAGGTGGCTACTAGAGTCGATCACAAACTAGTAAATCCAATGATTGGTTTACCGCCGAATGCGCTCTCCATGTGTAAGTTCTTGGAAAGCGATAAGATAAGACCGGCGATATCGGTAGGGAATACCACAGTGGAAGTAAAAATGATTGGGGAACAGTTTTAGAACAATAGAATATTTATCAAGTGGTGGTAAATTAACGAAAAAACGTATTGGCAGTGAATTAACGGAACAATTAAAATATATATAATTTGTTTGTCTTTTGATAAACCACCAACCAATCGAATTGCATAGTCGGAAATGTCAATATTGTTACGGAAACCATGTATAAGTTTGTAGAAGATACATAGGATTCCGATATATTAGGTTTATTCACGTAGAAGTTAAAGGTATTTTTTTGTGCCGAAAAACACTTTTAAATTATGGTAGAAAAATTATTAATTTTCAGATGTGGTAGTTTTTAATATCTGTTTTAAAAAAAAACATGTTTTCCAATTTTTCGGATAAACAACCAGTAGTTTTCTGGTTAAAAACCAACTTCATGGATAAATAAGGTAGCCTATAATAGGCTAAACCATAGAGACAAAAATAAACAGAAGTTACTGTCACTTGGCCGAAGCGAACGCATCAGTGCAGTGGTATATCTTTTATAATAGGCTAATTACTACGTTTATCCTTGAGGATTTGGGGGTATTAAGGGAGGGGCTGACAAAGTGCTGGCCCTGCCATCCGCATGCAAACATTAAAAAAATAGACTTAATATTAGAACTACATAAACTTTCAGAGCACTGTTGGATGTAACATCAGTTTCTCTAGCCTATTCTCTGTAGCTAAACTGTTCTTTGCCACTTTTAAAAACTAAAATTCAAAGTTATAGACGCGTCTTTTCAATGCATATAGGCTACATAGAGCTTAAATTAGACAAACAAAAGGGATGTCATACAAGCCAGTAAATTGTCATTGTTGGGTCACATTATGCAGAGTGGACCTATGCTACACCCTACGCAACGTGGGTTACAATAACATTTATCGGATTACTATTATTTTATTAGGTGGACGAAACTATAAAACTACTTGGACGAGACGTGGTCTGTGGTTTTATAGTTGTGGCTACATTTGTTTGATTTCGTTAAAAGCCTTAGCTGATGAGCAGTTCGTGGTTGCCCGGCCGGCAGTGAGGCGCGAGGCGAGTGACAGTGGCGCGGCCGAGCGTCGCGGCGCTGTGGGCCGGTGTGTGGCGCCGTGGCGGGCTATGCTAATCAGCGACGGGCCGGCGGGTGGGACGGGCGCGCCTCACCATTGGCCAGTGTCGTCCCTTGTGATTGGTAGGGAGGCGGGGCCTCTTGGGGGCGGGGCCATGCGCGCTGCGTCGCCGATGGATCGCTTATCAGTCGCTCACGGGGGACTTGCACTCCGGAGACCGAGGGCGCCGATACGACATCTCAGCTCACTTACATACGTACGTAGTTTATTCAATTTCCCCTCAGCGTGGCAACGAGCGTAGCGGATCGGGCGATGAGGGGTGTCCGCTAGTAGTCACTGTGGAGTGCGGGTACGCGCCGTCCAGCTCCCCGTGGCCGTTGGACTTAGAGGCCTGGGGACGCAAGCTGTATCCGGCCCCTCGCGGCATGTTCGGGCTCCACCATCACCCTGGTGACCACCAGGTAGCTGGTCTCCACCACCACCATCACCATCACCACCATCAACCTCGAGGACCTGTGACGGGACTGAAGGAGGAACCGCTGACCACCAGCCAGCTAGCGGCGGCACGGGCAGCATGGATGCAACCAGCCGTCGTTGACCAAACCAGGTAGGCAGAACGTTGACAGCTGACCTGGAGAGTAAATGTAAAATAAACATTAGGCTACCAAGTTCAAATAAGAGACTTCAAACTTATAACTAACTTAGACTCTGTAAAATTTAGTTGTGGTAGAGTGCACTTAATTAAAATAGTTTATTTTTAAATTCTCCAATCGTAAAATCGCTAAATTTACTGAATATTATTAAGGACATTAAAGACAGATGAAGTTAAAATAATGTATAGAAAACCAATCATATTTATATCAATATATAGGCATAGTCATTCAAAACACAATTAATTTTCAGTAGTCTTTGATAATCATAATATTTATGGCCTAGTAAAAGTCTAATTAATAAGTATATAAATATAACAGTACGTAATTAGATAAGTCAAAAAATTAACTATCTAACCAGTTATCATTATCTTCTTATGAACATATAATAGTCGTTAAACATAGTCTATATATTTTACACGTTTTGAGTAAAGTAGGCTTTATGCCTACAAAACAACAATAAAAATTAAAAATATAATTCTATAGTCGCTAGTGAACGATTGTTGGTTGTTGAGAATCCTGGTTCGATTCCTAATGGCCTAATGGCCTAATGGCCTAATGGCCTAAGAGTCAAACAAGTGTGGTAAAAGGATATTAAAAAGGATGTTACAGACACTTGACAATAAGCGTATATTAAATATTTAAAATTAATTAATGAAGCGTAAATTGGCTGATAATTATTCAGTTAAAGTTCATTTCCCAATATAAAAATTAAATTTTAAATAGATCATTATGTTTAACCATATGTCTCATATATTATTGGTAGCTTATGAAAAATAAGTTCTAAAGAAAAATAGGGTTACCTTATAACAAAAACTGCATTTGTTTATTAATATCCACTCCCACTATATTTTCCCCAAAAAAGGTTAAAAACTATGTAGACTAAATATGAAAAGTAAACTTAAACTAGGAACAGATGAACTCGGTCTAAAGACAATCGAGATAAATGTTTGAGTCAAAATACAATTGAAGAAACATTTTTGGGGCAAAAGACAATAAAAGATATTAGTGTTTGGGTCAAAGATAATAAAAGATGAATGTTTGGGTCAAAAGACAATTACAGATACATGTTTGGGTCAAATGACAATTACAGATACAAGTTTGGGTCATAAGACAATTACAGATACATGTTTGGGTCAAAAGACAGTTAATTCCTGCTAAATATTTGGGTCAAAAACAATTTTAGATACATGTTTGGGTCAAAATAATTAATTCCTGCTACGTGTTTGGGTCAAAAACAATTTTTAGATACATGTTTGTGTCAAAAGGCAATTAATTTCTGATACATTTTGGGTTAAAAGACAACAACAGATACGTATTTGGGTCCAAAAATAATGTTTTGCTCAAGAGACGATGGCAGACAACTAAGGCTACATGTTTGGGTAAAAATACGGTTAATTGTTGATACATGTTTGAATCTTTTAACTCAAACTGTTTAGGAAGAAATAAAAGAATGACATTATCGATTCATTGTGAACAAGTGTCACCAAAACGTTGTCACCTTTTAAAATTATGATTAAAAGAAGACCTAAAATTGATTAACTAATAGTAAAAATATTATAACAAAACGTAAGATTAAATAAGGTCATTTTAATATTTGATCAACATAAAAAAGACTTAATATTTTGAAATATTTTTCCTTTGTAAAACTAATATATACAAAAGTGATTTTTTACTTTATAAAAAAATCACCCCTGACATTGTTGGACATGGAAATATCCTAAATATAGTAGGTATACTACAGAATTATACGAGGAATAAATTATATAGTAAAAATTGTATTCCAGCAGGATACTTTGAGTTCTGGAAAAAAAATTATAAATTCACTCAATGAACTGTAACAATTTTTGTAACGAGTTATTCATTACAAAAATATAGTTGGCTTAAACTAAGCTCAGTTGTGTTAAATAAATTGAAATCAAATTTCATAGTTAAATAAATTTATTTACCAAACATACAATCGACGTTGATATTTGCAATTTAAACAAAACTTTGTCAATTATAAATTAATCACCACCTATAGGCATTTTAACTTAATAAATTATAATAATTTATTATTGATTTAGTATTTTATATACTATAAATTTGTAGTATTTTTTCACTACGATATATTATGTTAGAATATTGACAGACTTGGATAAAAATGTATTTACCTCAATTTAATTTTATGGAATAAATAGCGCCCGTTTCTAAAGCTAATTACAACAATCAAAATAGTACAATATATATTTTACAAGGTAATTTTTCAAAGAAATAATTAAAAATAGTAATAGCGTTTTTGATAAAGAGAAGCTTATTGCTTGTTAAGGGCAGCAGTAATAACAATATTATTATTTCTCAGATATACTATTAACTTAAATTTTAATACATAATAAAATACAGTCAACCCGTTTAATAAACAAACTAAACATTTATTTATTCAAATATGTCAGATTGACCCCAATAAATTTCGTTATAACTATTTTATATCTGAGAAATATTCGACACTTAACGACAAAGCCTTTTGGAGGACATCTAAATTAACTTTGCTCTTAAACTTTGACGAATACAATATAAACAAAATAAAACAAGTGTTTATATGGATTAATGGCCCGTAACACGTAATGGTTATACAAACTGATTTTATTACATATAATGCACAAGATAATTTTAACGGTGGATTGACTTTTGTATGGTATTTATTATTTGACATGAAAATTACCATTTAGGTCATTATAGTGAGATTTTATATCTTTATCTATAGATATATAGAGAATTCGTTATCTCACTTTTATCTTCAATAATTAAAATAATTGCCATTGTCAGTTCAATCAACTCTAGATTATTAAAATAATTTTTATAAGCTTTATACAGCATTAATTTTTAGACGATTTGCTCATATTATTCTATAAAATAAATTATCACTTATTGAGAAACGCTCTTTTAAGGCATATGTTTAAAACGTTTGACAAATTCTAGAAATTATTTTGTTTTAGAAATAGGCCTGCAATAAACTGGCCTACAAATGTATGTTAGTTGGAATCTAACAATATTTTGATATGGTCAAACAAAATATAGAGTTATATGAATTTGTCTCTTACAACATACAAATACAAATTTAAAAAAAAATTGTGTTTAGCAGGTACAATTTGTGATAGCGTATTTATATTTTTATTTAAAATTTTAGCCTAAAATTTGAAAAATAATCAGCCTATTTTTAGTTGAAACATTTTAATTTGAGTACATTTTGTTTATCTTGTAAAATCAGTAAAAATAATTGAATAGAATAACATTTAATTTGGTAAAATGCAGTCTATATTAGCAAAATATAGGCTACTGAATGGAGAAAAAGTTTTTAAATGGATAGTCGTCAAATGCGGTATTGATTTACTTCCGAAAAGAATTGTTAATTTTGTAATATTCTTTATTCATATTCTTTCATACGCCTATTTAAAACAGTTATTTTAAACATGGTTTTGATACTTTGACTTTTCAAAATTACAATGAACTTCAAAAGATGAATTATAACACTTCAAATTCATCTTTCAAGGTCGTCCATGATTAATTCAACGGTTTAATCTTGACATTCCAGTCCTAAATAGCATTTTTTGAATTTTTACTTCTTAAAATAATTCTTTTTTTCTTTGTAATTTATCGTTTGTGATATGTCTATTTTATAATGATTGAAGAAAAGTCCTCGTTAGGTATTTGGGAAAGGTAGAGAGTTAGTTAGTTGTATATTTAATTAATACCTTAATTGGAAGATTAAATATTTAAATGAACTATTTACATAAAATATAACAATGGAATGCACATGTTTACCAATTGAATATTCTTACCAAAATGGTAACATTCAAAACAGAATGTTTTAACAGCTGATTAGCGTACATAGGCTGTGTGTTAAAATTATCTCTAATCAAAAGTTTATTTTTTATTTATAGAAATAAGGTATAGGGAACGTTATTTGCACATTTATGCATTTTTTTATAAAATAACTTAATAATAAATCATAAAAATTTACACATACGGTTTTTGTCAATAATTAATATCAGATAAATAATTCGCACTAGAAGTATAGCCTATTACTGGTCTGATAATTAGGGCCTATATGATCATGACGTTCTAATTTATTTAGTAGTGAAAATTCTGATAGTTTATCGCAATTAAATATATCAAGGCGTGATAGTAAAATTGATTTATTTTAAATAAGAGAAATGTTAGACTCAAGAGTAAGAACTTAAAAATACGCCACTATGACACAATCAAAACATAGGATAATTAAACAAAAATATAATATGTTATATTTTTCTTTCTCGAAATATTTTTGTATAGCTTTAAAAAAGATATTACTCTTTACCTTCTGTACTTTGTGTATTTCTTATACTGGCAAAATAAAATGTAATCTAAAGCTTTATATTTAGTAAGATTTTATTTCTAAAGTAAAATTAAACTATGCATACATTATATATGGTAGAAAAAGATAAACACCAAACAATATATTTAAAATAAAAATTGTGCGGATGAGTTATAACTTTTTCAAACTATTTTTTATTCTCAATAAAACAAATGTTATATAAATATAAGTAACAAAATTACAGTACTAGATATTTTTCTGTGTATCAAGATATATTTGTTTAAATGCAAATTTTAATCAAAAACAATATTTTATAAATTATACAGTAGGCCTATATTTTATACAAACTTACGTGGATTATAATCAAAAAGAATAACAAAATGTAAAATATATTTAAATTATAATACATTGGTATAAATAAATGCTTTGCTATACACCAGATAAGAAATATAGGTAATTATGCACTTTCTTGCCACCTCACGGATTTTCAAAATTTCTTCTCCACTAGCTTAAAAACGATCTATATTTTCATGAAACATATTTTTTTTCGTGCGGAAATGTCATTTTATTACGAAAAATAACGAAAAAGGAGATGCTGGAATTGAGGTTATGTGCGTAAGTAAACACTAATATAGGACGATTTCACTAGAATGTTTATTTAATTTTCACAATATTATGAAGCAATTTAATGTATTTTATAACAATTCACATACATTTATTTTATTTGTATGTTAAAATGATGTTTATACAACTATTTTCAACTTACACGCAACACTTCTGATAACTGTTTTTTCTTCACTAAATAAACTCAAACTCCAAAAGCACTGTCTTCGTCATCATCTCATAATTCCATATCCCCTGTTCCACAAGCTATCCTATTTCAATGCTAACCAAATCACTGCTTCTATACCTTATAACTACTTAGCTACTGTACAGAAAAAAAGGAATATAAAAAAATAAACAATCATATTTTGTTTGAAAAATATATTTAGCAAAACAGAACAAAGTTATGCCCTTGTGGGATTTTCTTTTAGAATTATAGCTTAAGTTACGATAAAATATTATTTTTCTTGATTGCACATGGTATCTTGGAGAAATCAATACGTGTCCGATGTGGTGAGAAGGAGTAGAAGCTGAATGGCCGATGGTGGAAGAGAACCAAGGAAGCTGAAAAAATTATATATATATATTGCATATAAAACTTGAATGTTAATAAACATACTTTTATTCTACTAAACTTAAATGTTTACACTCAAATCGTAAGAGAAAAGTGGATTACCTTAATACTTAGGTGGATATAACCTAGCAGCCGCAACGAAGAATCTGTGGATCCGCTCACCCCGTGGATACTTTCGCTTAAACTGGTATTCAGCTAAGTATCCACAATAGTGTTCTGTGCTAACCCCGTAACGTGGCACTGTGGCTCGTACTTCTCGCCACGAGCGTTCCACGGTGTTTGTGTGTGCTCCAGTATCGGGGTCAACAAAGTACACGGAGTGGTTCACCGTGAAGTGGTCGAAGCCTTGTTGTTGGAGGTTTTGGTACGCCTTCCAGCAGTCACTCATTATGGTAGTACCAGGAAATACCCAATCGTGCAGGATTGCTAGAAGGGTGGTGGCATCGCGGGTCTCTACAGGAATGTAGAAACTCTTGTTACTTCCCCTTTCGATGCCACCAAACACCCATTGACCCTATAAAAGAACATTATATTATAATGATTTCAAAATAGTTTTAAAATAACCTAACTTAACTAAACATGAGCTGACATACTCTAACTTAAAATGAACTATAATAACATAACATATACTTAAACAAAATTATAGATTTGCGATAAAATAAATTGTCTAGCCGGCTTTAATATATGAGAATTCGTGTTCTATGATTAATAGTTTGTTTTTGTAATGCTCGTGTAGTAGCCACTATTCGAAAACTGCGTTAGATTTAAATTTCTGGCCTCCGGGACGGCCTGCCGGCCGTCCCTTCGGCGTTTAGATATGAGAATTCGTGTTCTATGATTAATAGTTTGTTTTTATAATGTTCGTGTAGTAGCCACTATTCGAAATTTGCGTTAGATTTGAGTTTCTGGCCTCCGGGACGGCCTGCCGGCCGTCCCTTCGGCGTTTAGATATGAGAATTCGTGTTCTATGATTAATAGTTTGTTTTTATAATGTTCGTGTAGTAGCCACTATTCGAAATTTGCGTTAGATTTGAGTTTCTGGCCTCCGGGACGGCCTACCGGCCGTCCCTTCGGCGTTTAGATATGAGAATTCGTGTTCTATGATTAATAGTTTGTTTTTATAATGTTCGTGTAGTAGCCACTATTCGAAATTTCCGTTATATTTGAGTTTCTGGCCTCCGGGACGGCCTGCCGGCCGTCCCTTCGGCGTTTATATATGAGAATTCGTGTGTGTAATTATTAATTAGTTTTTGTAATGATGATATAATGGCCGCTATTTGAAATTTGCGTTAAATTAGAGTTCCTGGCTTGTTCCTCAAATGTAATTATATGATAAATCGTATTTTGTTCAGCTATATTATGATAGTAAAAGTTACGTAACAATAATGTTATTAATATTAATTAATTACCTGAATATAACGGCCACGATTGTACTTGGATCGACCAAACTTCGCTTCGTCTATCTCGACGATTTTGCCGGGTCCACCTATCCTTTCGCTGCTACGTAGAGCGTCGTCGATCAAGACCTCTCGGCAGAAGGAATACCAATCGACGACGCTGTGCGCTGATAATCCCAGTTCCTCTTGCAAGATGTGCTGGCGTGGAGGATTTTGGAGAAGCATAAAAGCCACAAATCTCCATAGCTTCTGGATTGAAATGTGTGTTTTTTCAATGAATGTTCCTTCACGCGCAGACACTCTGCAGTCACACTTCCTTGGCCTCTGTTTCCTCTTCGAGATGGGTTTCAAACAACGAAAGTATAGTGTTTGCCTATTCAGCTTCAGTTCGTTCTCACCACAATCAGGACACATAATTGATTTCTTCAAAACACCGTGTGCAATCAAGAAATCTAATATTCTATCGTAACTTAGAGCAATAGCTCCAAAAAGTAAAATACCACAAGGGCCTACACAATCCATTTTATTTTAGCTCACTGTAAGTACTGTACACTGTAAAAATGGCGTGAATTCAATAACGCTTAGTGGAAAATAATATTTTAATTTTGAAATTAATAAAAACAGGTGATATAATTAAAATTATATTGCAGCTTCCCCAGGAGGCAAAATAGTAGCAAAATATAAAAATAAACTTATTAATGATGAGCCACAATAAAACGATTCATATAGGCAGTGGCAGTGGCATCAATATGACATTGGAACAGTGGTATCGTACCAAATTAAATGTTACTTTGTAAACATTAAACAGGTACTTCGTAGTGTATTGATTGATTGGTAAGAATATAAATTCAGCTTTATTTAATTGTCATAAAATAGTTGTATAAACATCATTTTAACATACAAATAAAATAAATGTATGTGAATTGTTATAAAATACATTAAATTGCTTCATAATAGTGTGAAAATTAAATAAACATTCTAGTGAAATCGTCCTATATTAGTGTTTACTTACGCACATAACCTCAATTCCAGCATCTCCTTTTTCGTTATTTTTCGTAATAAAATGACATTTCCGCACGAAAAAAAATATGTTTCATGAAAATATAGATCGTTTTTAAGCTAGTGGAGAAGAAATTTTGAAAATCCGTGAGGTGGCAAGAAAGTGCATAAATACCGAAATATATTTCTAAAATAAACGCAATCGCCTATACATGAGAACGAGTGACGACATTTTGTACTATCCTAAAGATATATGTTGCTTCAAATTGAAAAAAAAATAAAGAAATAAATAATTAAAGTTGCCTGTATATGTTTACTAAAAACTAAAAAAATTGCTTGTTTCGATAGTAATTTATTTTACACTAAGTATTGAATTTATAAACCTATATCGCATTAACAATAATGATAAGGCAAAGTTATACACATGTATTTTTTTCCAAATTAAAATAATGTTTTTGTTGTCCAGTCGTCTTTAAAATGTACATCACATTCAATATATATTGACGGCAGCAGCCAATTAATACATAATACAAAAAGATGGCAAAAAGATTACACAGTTCACACTGCAAAGGTAAAAGAATGAGACAGATAGAAAAGGCAAATACAACAGGAGGTCTTAACAGCTGGCAAAATAGCGCGAACCAACGATACATAAACATAAAAAGATTAAAGATCAATTAAACAAAAACAATAGCAAATACAAAAAAACAGCAGCCCTTACAAGTAGCATATCATTACAACCTATCAAGAATTTGAAATAAATAAAGCGTCAATCTAAAATGACAAATTCTCCAAACATTCAACCAACTACTACTGTATATGCAGAACGTAATATTAAATGAATTAAGAATTAAGATATATAGGCTAGTACTAAAGAAATAAATAAACAATATTTAATAAGTGCTAATAACAGCAATCATACAATTCATATAATAATTTATACGAGAGTAAACAAAAAATTTAACAATGGATATTTAAGTGGTACATTAATAATAATATTGGTTCAAAGGTGATTGTATTGCAATCTAATTTACTGAAGGCCTACAAAACCTCAACAAAATGGCCGTCGCTTCGCATACGCTGATTAATTGTGAGTCCGTGTACATTTGTGTAACACTAGTCAATCGTACACACACGCCGCGGTGGCACGGGCGACACGCCTATATTTAGTGTTATTAACGGTCTTGCTCTCATCTAACTAGCGTAGAGAATACGGATACAACGCACGCATCGGACACTTTCGTTACCCTTAGTAAACCAATATCTTGCATTTGTGTTTTTAATTGTTTCTTATCGAGCATAAGTGAAGTTAATAACCATAATATACTATCAGGCTATCATCACTAGGGCGCACCCCTGCATGCTTCGCGTGCCAACATTGTAACTCGTCGCCCTTCAGCTTCGGCTTTTGATTTCAAATATTAGTGGTTAAACTGTATTAAGTAAAGTACTTTAATAATAAGTAAATTTATTTTCAATAGCTCACTCACTGCTATTGTGACACAGACAGACACGCAATCGCTTTTTTATATTTATAGATCAAATTGAACTTCCACTGAATCAATCAAACTCACTATCTATAACCTTCGCTTTATTATAAACACCATTATTTACATTCCAGCTACTCTTAAAATGTCATGAACATTGTTTACATTTGAACATTCGTTATTTTTAAGTAATTTAAGTACATTTTCGTGTTATTCTGTTGGCCAAAAAACATACTTTGAGGTGCCGTTCCTTTTGAGTTGCTGTATTTTTACCGTTTCCTTCAGGGTAGGCCTAAAAATACTGAAGGATGAAGACCTTAACTACTGAAAGGCCAAACATTTTTTTTTTACTCATTAATCGATAAAATTGATCAAGAAATAAGGGAGGAGTTCAAAGAGAGTTCACATTTGCCTTAAAATATGGACAAGTTTTGTCGGCATTTAAAAAGCCCATTAAGTCTCTAAATAAAATAAATTTTAAATGCACTTATTCCTGTGCATTACTTGGATTAGTGCTAATTTTATATACAATTTTATTCACATTTCATACTCCATAGAATCAGAATCGAACCTTATCTCAATTTCTATCTGTCGGTAACATTTGAGTTATTCACCTTTCACGAGAAAAAATATTTTAGGATTTTTAAACATTTTTCTGTATATAGGCTATGTGTAAGGTTTTGGACAAGTTGGATCTTCAGAATTCAACTTAGGGACTAAATCAACCCCAAATTTATCCAAAGTCATCACCTAAGTTCATATATAATGGTTAGATGACATTATTTATTTATTTAATTTTAGCCGTTATTCTAATTATAGTTTTTATTCGTTCTGTGAAAATGTATGAACAGGACAATCAATAATACATTATTAAATTTATATTTTGAGCGAAGCCCGCGAAACTGCAAGTCTTAAATAAGAAGTGCCTGATTGTGATCTGGCTTCTTAAGGTTTTGGACAGAGAACTTAAGAATTGAATAGAATATTAAAAAATTATTTTTTAATTTTTGCAAGAAATGTTCTATGTAAGTCAATCATTCAGTTCAAAAACATTTAATATCGACCAGTCGCCAACAATTATTGTTCATTAATAATTTAGTGACTTATGATTCCATTATTAATTACATAACTTATGACAGACCATTAATAGTATCGTAATTTATTTGTAAATGTTTTCTTATTATTAATAAATACTTGTAATTTATTTATGGAGGTTTTTCAAATGTTCGGGTCGTAAAATGAAATTAAAGTAAGTGTAAATACTTTTAGGTTATATTTATCTCTAATCTGCAATATTCCAGTATCAGATTAGATGCCTATATAATTTAAAAACATTATATGTATCACATATAACAAGGTCAGTAAATGACAAGGGCTATGTAACAGTTGTACAGCAAACTTGCAATTTATTGTTCGAATAGGCAAAAATTGTCTTAAAAGTAGGCTATATCCTATAAGAATTCTAACTGCTTGTTAAAATAACAGCATTTTTAAACGTTATATATATTTCCATTATAGGACTAATCTGTAACACTTTTTTCAGGACATATTCAAAAACTATTTACCAGTTTAAAAATTACACAATTTACTGTGACTATGTAATTTCAAATATATATATAATGTTAGTTGGTACTACATAGATATTTTTAATCAACCATTTTGAAATCAAAAGTTTACAATTATATGTTTAATTAAAATTCCATATAGTGTGTAACAGTGTATTGTAACAATAAAACTATAAACATCTCAATTACAGTCATTGTTATTGGTCAACGTGACGACAACAGTAATTCTATTTATATTTAGGCTTACAATAGACATAGGCCTACTTCGTTTTGTTACCGATTATTCGTCAACGCTTCAATTGACGTAACTTACGGTAGCAAAATTAAATTTGTCTTGGTAATTAATCAGTCAGTTTCATACAGTGTATACAAATAACTTTAGGGCTTTTTATTACAATAAACATTGATTTACAACGTTCGAATCTCACTTATGTAATTTTAAAACGTTAATATATTGCATGCCGAAGTAAACAGCAACTGAAATTTTTTCTGTTGGTGTTCTGCGCTTTAAGTGAAAAAAAACCGACCAAATGCCATAAGATTTGCCTCCGATATTAAAATTACGGTCAAATATATTACAAAAATATGATTTGAAACATAAAATACCTTTAAAATAGTTTCTATTTAGATATTTTAAGCTGCAGAAAGTAGTTGCTTATTGAAAAAAGAAAAAAACTATAGTTAACTTACTGATTGTGATCAGCTACTTTCATTTTTGGACTTCTTCTGAGTGGATATTTGATGCTTCATTTTAAAAATACAGAAGGTTCACGTTTGCATTTGGGACATTTTACATTAATTCACTACCACTACTTTTTTATCACAATTACGGTTAGATTAGGTCAGGATAGGTTATGTGGCTACTAAAATTGATCACACACTCGTAAATCCAATGATTGACTTGCCGCCGAATGCGCTATCCGTGTGTAAGTACTTGGAAAGCGATAAGATAAGGCCAGCAATATCGGATTCCTAGCGGATAAGGAATACCACAGTGGACGTAAAAATGATTGGGGAACAGTTTTTAGAGCAATAGAATATTTATCAAGCGGTATTGAATTAACGGAATAGATCCTAAATTTTTTTTCGTTTAAAAAATACCTGGGACTAAAACAAATATCTATAGAATATTTGTTGGCTACAATATAATTCTTTTACGTCACATTGAGTGTTTATAAACGTACTAAAGTATAGGCCCTATGATAGGGGGTTGTAGGGGTCGGCCATCTTGGATCTATTTACCATAAGACTTGTGCTAAACGGATTACCAATTATTTACATATTTTTTCCGATAAAATTATGTTTTATATGTCATTTCGCAGGCATTTCAATTGTGAATGTTAAATGCAATATATAAACATATACATTATACATACATTATACATACATATTATACATACATATAAACAGTTGTAACATACATATGTTCATCAATAATATTAGAATCAGCACCAACAATAAATCTACACAAACCCAAAGATTGCTTGAACGTAGGATGTATGTTAAAAAAGTAATTTTTAAATTTACAAAATTACTTTGATACTTACAGTTTTAAATAGATTATTAAGGTGATACAGTAGGTTGATTGTATTAGTTTTTTATTATAATCAGAACAGCCGAAGTACAAGAAGTTTTTATGAGTTGGGCCTATACTTGATTGTTCTTTTAGAATGAGCTATCTTTCTTACAATAGACCGGGTTGTTCCAGTTCTTATTCTTGAGTAGCTAACCGTCTTTATAAACAAGAATCATTTGTCTGAAAGTGTTCCTGTTGTTATTTAAAATAAAAATAACTTATGAAAATATAATGTCAGTGACTTAGAAGAAGGTTTCAAAAAATTTTTGAGTAATTTATAATTATTTATTCGTGGTATTATTATATGCATTTTTTTGCCGTTCAGCAGGTCTTATTTTCCACCATTTATTAGTGGGTTTCTATACAAAAGTCCATTCTAGTATTTAAGTACAATGAGGAAGATTGGACACTGTATCTTTGCACAATTTAGAAGAACAATCACATTGTCTTTGAAGTTTTTAGTGTTAAAAACTTGCAGTAGCTCCTGTGCCGCACCCGTAGTTGGAAGTCACGTTAAGCAGTTGGTGCAACGACTTAAAACACAAAAATAGGCTTAATTAAGCAGCCGAGGGGAAATAACTGTGTTCTGATCGAGAACGTGTCCTCACTAGAAGGTCACTAAATGTAACTTAAAATTATAATTTGTACCTTTGATTAAGGGTGGGGGGATGCTTAAGTAGCATTAACACTAATGACATCGAAAAAATCAAATAATGACAAATACTACAAAAGTACAAGTGATGAACTTTTTTTTTCTTTGTTGGGAATTGAAATACGTTTTATGATAGTATTTAAGTGTCACTAACAAAATAATAGTATATTCTAATAAAAGATATTTTCTTTAGTTTCTATAACGTTATTTTATTGTAAGATCAAGATTTTAGTAAAACAAGTTGTAAACTAAAACACTTGTTTTACTAACACTTATAAATAGCCCAAAGAACTATAATTTTAATATATTTAAAGTAATGTAATAATTTTAATATTATATTTTCGTAAAAATGGTATTATATTTTATAGCATTTGTAAGGCCTATAACAGCATGTCATATAAGTTATCACAACTAAGGAGATGCCAACGCATCTTTGAGGCTTATAGAGTAAAACAATAAAATTAAACAGCGTAACAGATTTAGGAAGAAAGTAAAATGAAAGATTGCTAAAAGGATATTTTTGAGTTTTGCCCAAGTTATGTAATTCACCCACCAAAAAGAATGGACGCCTTTAATGCTTCATTCATTTTACTGTTTATACACAACATCTTATTCCAAAAATACTAAGCTGTCCCCATAAGTGTGTAGATATTCTGGAAATACATTCTTCCCGGGGCCAACAAAGCACTTCAAAGCGAATTGTTATTCACAACTGGTAGACGATAAATTTCGTTAATGTACCAATGACTGAAGTTATTTATACAACTCCTCTGTATTCAATCCTATTTTCAGAAATATTTCAATAATTTATCCAAAATTCATGTTTTGACGCGTTTTTAATCTTTAAAGGATTTTAGACCTTTTTTTACTTTTCATTTTTTTGATTACATTGAATTTTTGCAAAGTAAAAAGTAACTAACCATTATTAAATAAATGTACAACATTCAACAGATACTGTAATGAGTAATACAGACTAATAAACAGGATAAATGTTATATTATTAATAAAAAGAAGACACATTCCGTTATTTAAAGTCAGTTGATAAAATCTATTTAAATTCGTAGAAATTTGTTAAGTTAAAATCAAGCTGCAGATAAATTTACACAAACACATATAAATATAATTCAAAAATTGTTAACTATATTTTAACGTATAAACTGATGATCTTACGAAATCAAATTAATTTTCTTAGATATATTTAAAGATGGCTTAGTGTCTTCATCAATTAGTATACTTACATAAAACATACAAAGTAATTAATCTAAAGGCAAAAATGTTCAGCTAGATATAACTTTTATCCTAATTTACCTATAACTAGAGACATTGTTTTTATGTTGTATACACTAACTAAGAGATAATAAAAAATATAGTTTCAAATGATGACGATTGTCTATTTGTAATGAATCATTAATTAAAGAACAAGTTATTAAATGTGGATTTTATTTGATACTACATCAATGTAATCATGTATTTATTTGCTGATGGTGGATGATAGATTTATGACAAAAAGTTTTATGGAAAAAGGTAAGCTACTTTTATATAGTTTTAATTCGAACTATTTTTTATTGAATATCGTAAGGTCATGTTAAATAGCAAGATCTTTTCGGTTTTGTGTCAGCACAGAGAAGAAATAAACAGTGGTCACATCCAATAGTGCGTTGAATGTTTGTCAAGTTAGTGTATCGAGTATACCTAGTTATTTCTCCATGCGATCAAGGGGCCAGCACCTTGTCAGTCCCCCTTTTATTCTTCAAAAATCCTCAAGGATAAACATAGTAATTATTACTATAGATGTATAAATATGTACATTATTTTAATATATTCCTAACTGCCATTGAGGCATTCGTTTATGCCATAAAATGCGACATATGTTTCTTTTTTCTGTGTTGACAGCAATCTTACATAACTTTTACATTCATAAAGACAGATACAATACTTGTCTAATTGTCAACTCATTTAGGAGGAACGGGCCAGAAAATAGGCTACTTCAAAATTGTTTCAAATAGGCCCAGAACATTTTCTTGTTGAGTTTCTGATTTAGGAGTTTTTTTAGAGTTCATATAGGTACTTCCTGCGAAACGTATCCTTCTAATGAAAAAAATCTATTTTATTTCATCCCTATCGAACATATTCGAAAAAATCTAAATGATCATAGTAATGAAAAGAAATCTTACATCATTAAATTTCTTATTTAACGTGTAAATCTGGTGGATGCGTAAACATAAAATAATTAATACAACGTCTTATGAATATGAAACAATTTGTTAGGCTATAAAAATGAAATAGAAATATAGCTTAAGAACTTACTTTTCTCAAATATATAACACATCAAAGTATTTTACGACAGAAATTTAATCGATTTTTTTTTAGTTTCATATTTTTCTAATTGAACTATTCCATGTTTTTTATGTTGGTAACAACAATTCAGACACATAAATATAACTTGAGGACTTACCGAGTTATTTCGTCTTAAACGATTAAACCTACTTTCAGCAAGTATAAATGAAACTTTACGAACAGTTTTGGCACTGGAGAGAGCTTGAACTTGTAGGAGATGAATCAGAGAGTCGGAGTCTGGTTCGCAAGGCCATAAAGTTGGGGAAGTTGATTGCAGACGCTATCAATAATCCAGTATTGTAGAGGCGATCCCGTTCGTCCGAGGGGCGTATCTATAGAGTAACATCTGTAGAGTAACGACTATAGAGTTACATCTATAGACTTACACCTGTACACAATCATAGGATGAGAGGAAAGCCTCAGAGTAACTTATTTTTTATTTAGTTTACTTATGAAGATAAAATACACCTTATGTCAAAGAGATTGAGCCTATCGATTAGATAAATGGAAAACATGAAGCGTGGAACGCGTTCTTAGAATTGATCTAGGCAAAGCCCAAAATCTGTAAATTAAATAAAAATAAAAGAATATAAAAACTAAATAATTAAATTACGACTATACAAACAAGAAATAAATTGTTTTATAAGAATTTAAAAACAGGGTTATTTTCGATATCATTTCATAAAAATGTTCAACGTGAATTAAAGCTATAAGCAACGTATATTTTTGTTAGAGCAAACGTTCGCTTTAATCTTAGGTATATTTTTATGGACTTTTTACATTAATTCACTACCACTACTTTGGTTAGGTGATGTTAGGTTTGTTTATGCTATGTTACCTTTGGTTAAGTTATGTTAAGTTTAGTTAGGTTTGGTTAGTTATGTTAGGTTTGGTTATGTTTTGTTAAGTTTAGTTAGGTTATGTTGGGTTTGGTTAGGTTATGTTAGGTTTGGTTTGTTTATGAAAAGTCAACCTGAGTTATGATTATGGTAGTGAATTAACGGAACAGATCCATATTTATTTTATGTTATTATTATAGACAGGAGCAGACGACGCCATTGCTAGTCTGAGAGGCGGTCCTTGGCTACAAATAGTTTTTAAAGATTTCATTTTGCCTCAGCTGTGGTTGTAATAGGTGGCTAATTTTAGTAAAATGGACTCCCTTCCTTTCAACAAAAGACGCCAGTTAATTGTGTCCCGAACAGCAGCCTGGCTCCATTAGCTTTATTTGTGTACCTCTCCTCTCCACTGTGGCAATATTTTCCTGATTATTTCTGTAGATGAATGTTACACAGTTTATTTCTTAAACTAATCTTTAAAAATAGTATTTAAATGGATTAAAAACTATTTTTTAAATCTCTATATGTACCTGTGTACTTAAGAAACAATTTTAAAAATCTTATTACTGTCAAATTCAAAACTTGTTAAACTATCCGTTCTGATTCACTTTGTGTTGAGTTTTAATATCTTTTTAAATAAAATAACACCTAAAGGAATCAATTTAGTTATTTTTGATTCTTAAAATAATCAACACAAGCTGAATTGCTTGTGTTTGTCAAGAGACTTCTACATTACTTGAAAAATAGAAGTGTAACATGGATTATCAGTACTGTACGTGCATGTGCGCGGTGGGGGGGGGGGGTATTTCCACTGTACGTGTATGGATGGGTGGTTCATCACTACAGTACGTGTGTGAAATGAAATGAAAAACGTTTTATTTTCTGAGGCAAAGTTAGGACCATTAGATCCTCTCTTACACTTAACCTCATTCTTACACTTAACCTCATCATTGTGTGAAAGGGTAAGTGGAACATCACTACTTTATGTGTATTGGGTGGGTGGGTAGGTCATCAGCACTGTACGTGTATCACCATTGTAAGGCCGACATAGCTTAAAATTATCTTCAGTAGAACAAAATTTAATTTTGATATTGTATTACATTTCACTTCTGAGTGATTTAGTTCTCAGCTAATAATAAATATGGAAAATTAAATTTAAAAAAGTAATAAAAATATAATATAACCAACTCTAAGAAAATTTTGTTAAATTTCAAATTTCTAATAATAATAAGCAATCGTTTCGCTTGCATTTGCTATATCAAATGTAAAAACACACAGATAAAACTAATAATGCCAAAGTTGGTTGGAAAAGTTGGAGTAAGACCACTGCAGAAAAGAGTCACCTAACTGGATTATCTCGGAGGAAAGTGAGTTTTCCAATGCGAGACATAATTCAATCAAGGTTCATCTCGGCGTGGAAAATATTGTTATTACGGGGGTTGGTGTGTGGGTAGGGGGACGGGGGGTAAGTGGCACGTCGCGCGCCCGGACGGACAATCTTCGGATAAGCCGTTTCCGTGTCCGCTGGTTAAACACTGCGTGAGACCTACCTGTAGCACTCTCATTATGGTGCTGATAGACAGTAATAGAATAAGTGTCTTAAAAAATACGATGGTATTAATTTTATTAATTAATATTTTCATTTTTATTTAGGGACGACAGTTTAGCGCATAGTTTATATTATTTCTGAGTAATTTAAGACAAATATGAAATTACATTTGTACTAAAACACCAATCGACAAGAACTCTAATATCGATTTTGAATAGGATTTAATGTAGGCCGACTAAACCTTAAAAGTGCTATCACCCCACCCCACTGATAAATGGAGAGAAAGAGTTTTTATACCACGGTCAATTTTTTTTTATTATAGCAGCGAATACACATCTACGTATTCATTGACTGTAGTCACAAAATTATTGGTTTTTTTTTCAATTTATATTCAAAAATGATATAGGCCTATCGTTGGATGCTACAAGTTTAATAGCCCATCAATTTTGTATCCTTATAATATTTGTTGAAAAGATTTTGTTCTTTAATTTTTTCTGATTTTTTAGACTACCACCATTTTAAAATGGATAATCTTAGGAATAAAACAACTTATTTAAAGTACAGTAAGTTTTTTTTTTAATAAGTTTCATACCTAACTTTATTATACTAATTATTAGATCTCAAACCATGTTTGAAATACGGTATTTAGATATTTGTAAAAATCACACAGGCGAAAAACGAGTCGAGATAGGAAACATGTTACATTTGCATTATTTGCTTGTTTTGACCTGATAAAGATGCCGATAAAGAATGGGATCTTCGAAGCTGGACATCCTATATTAGGCTATATTAAAGAGAGAATATCTATCTAATCTATAGTTCCTATTCATTTTTAGATCATTAAAATAAAGGGTAAATTATTATTAAGTTAATGGCCGGTTGGACCTTTTGGTTAGTAAGCCTAATGGTTAGCATTACTGATTTCTAAGTAGAGAAACATGGGTTCGAATTCCGGGATCGTTTTCCATAGTAATGAGGGAACACTGAAAGAAATTTTTCTAGCGTTAGAAGAAAAAAATCAGTGGTGTCACAATCACTTGAAAGCTATTAATTATACGTTGTAACGATGTACTTGTGTCCATAATTTGGCAAAATAGAACATTAACTACTATTTGAACATTTACAAAATCACGAACGACCTTCTTAAATTTATCTTAGTTGAAATGCTAAATGTTTTGTTCTTACGACATGTTCCCCAAATGAATTGGAATCAACAACAACACCCTCTTATTTGTCTTTTGTTTTAAAAATAATTATTTGAATAAAACTGGTAAAAGCAGTTATTTTAAAAAGTACAATTTTCAGAAATGTATTTCCTACCTACTCTTTGATAGGTTGCAAAAACCACCGACACCTTGCCGAGTTAGGTGTCGTTCCCACACAACCCCTTCCTGTCGCCGCAGGAGGGAGACTTCCTAGTCGTCAGGGTGGCTATGGACTCCTGACAGACAGCGTTATAAACCTGTCGTCTACAGTGACAGAAGTAAACAGTGAAAGAACACTTTAGTCCGGAACCTATACTTAGGGGTAGAGTTTTCTGGTGGCTGCAACTCACTTAAATAAATATATTATCAGAGACAGAGATAACATTGTGTGGATAGAATAGCTTCCAGATGAAGGGAGGCTGGTATGATCAGGAATCCTGGCGACTTTTGGATGGTTTCCGGTCAGCATGATTCTATTCTTGATAAGATCAATGTCAAATTATCTCAAATCAAGCCAAAAAAACTAGTCATACTGTAAGTCTTTTTTTTTTAATATAAAATAAAAAATAAAACAAAAATAAAGAAATAAATTAAAAAATATTTGAACTATTCTTCCTTTCCACAAAAATTGTATAGGAACCAGTTCCAAAACTCGCCAGGGAGTACTGAATACCAGATACGATCAGGATCTTTTATTTATCCTATTTTCGATCATAAGACCCAGTATACGAAATATCAACCCTTCAGCGTTGGAGGTAGTTAATGCCAAGGACAGTTTATTTATACACTGATAACGAAGTTTAGTCAAAGTTTATATAGTATAAATACTTACTTACTATGGTTTCTTTATTATTTATTAATAACCAATAACTCAGAAATACAAATACATTCTTTAAAAGTTGACGCCTACGTTAAGAAGACCGTAAATGCTTAGGCCTAGTGGTTGTGAGAGTGTGTTTTCACTCTACTCACTAAGACTAGATGAAGGAAATATACACAAATTCGTAATTAAAATCGAATAGTTATCAGTACTGAAATTGATTAGTTGTCTTAATACATAAAATCCAAAAACATTGTAGGCCTACTCACTCATCAACGAAATCTCCGGAACGACAGAACAGATGTTGACGAAATATAGAGGGCTAAGACTACTTGAACATTTTGAGAATTACTTTTTTTATATGTGGATTTTAAATATATTACTCCAAGTATCATGAAATAAGTTGATGCTATCATAAGCTTATCAGGAAAAATCCGATAATGTATTTTCGAAGGCAGGCTGAATCAGGATTGTGGGTTAGTTGTTTTCACTTTTTTAATATGTAATAGTGAATGGAATTAAAAAATATTCCTATTTCATGAAAAAGGACTCTTCTACTAACACAGTACAATTCATCTAAAACAGATGTAAGTACTCACGAAATCTCCGAAAATGAACAGATTTTAATAACATTTGGAGGCGAGTTAGCTTTTGTATAGTAAGACCCACCAAGAAAGGATTTCTCTAAAATCGATTCCTAAGGAGCAAAAATAGCTCTTCAACCGTTCTTTTTTTCCATAAGAGTAAAATTGACATTAATTTAATTTTATAATTTAATCAAACAGCTAATACAAAAAAGCATAAACATTACACAAAGGCTTGCCTAATTTCGGTTTCATTGAAAATTTTTAGAAGGTCATTTCTACTAACTAAGACATGGTTGCACTACTTTGCACCTCCTTTGAGTAGACTTGCGTAGACTATAAACATTTGATATCCAGGAGAACATCAGTAGGCTGAGCTTTTATATTGATATGATGGTTCGGAGGAAACCACAAGGGAAGGGTAAACGAGTGTAGTGAACTACCCCGTGGTGAAACAAGGTCTGTCGGCAAGTAGCTGTTATAAAATGTAGTTTGACGTAGGCCTAGACACCAGCACCAGTGGTCCAGCGGTGATTCACTCTTAGACTCAGGTGGTACGCAGCTGCCCCCCCCCCTCCCACCACTTTGTAAAACATCATACCATTTATTTGCCATTGAAAGCACAACCGTTATCATCAATCATGTTTTGAAAATCCCTTCCCTTTTCCCATCACTGTTTTCACATCCAATCATCTGTGGTCCTTTGGAACTTTTAGTTTAACTTGAAAGTTTTTTAAATGATCATATTTACAATGGGTCTGTTCATAATATAATGTAAACTTAACATTTTTAATTTTTAATATATGCCATGCATGGGTTTAAAATTATTAAAAAATATAATTTTCACATAATTAAAAAAAAAAGTCTATGAAATGGTTTCTTATTGAAAGCTTTACATCAAATTCAAGGGTTTTGTTTTACCAGGCTTAGCCTTAAGGCAAGGAAGACTTACCTTAACTATTCAGAAAGGAAGTTTAAACCTACGCCAATTTCCTCAAGGTCCCTTTTGGGACGTCTTACCTTTAGCCTTCTCCCGTAGATATTTAGAGTATACTTACATACATACTAATGTAAAGAAGATATATAACAGAAATTTAAAAGATTCGTCAAAACTTAAGATCTCTTCATTGGATGAAATCTACCTTATCAGATTAGAACTTCACTTTCTAATAGATTAGTTTCCATTAATTAATTAGATTAATTAGACAAGTTGCATATGTCACTACAAAATACTTTATCTAATCAGATCATTTTGTGTTGTAGGCTCTAAATAAACAATTGTATACGATGTAATTGGAGCTTAATCAACATTTTTAGTTTTAGGTTTCGAGGATAGATATAGTTTAGACTAGGTACATAGATGGGACCTTTTCCGTTAATTCACTATCACCACTTTTTCCGTTTCTTCACTATCCCTTTTTTTTTTAACACAATTACGCTAATGTTAGGTTGGTTCAGGTGGTTACTAAAGTCGATGACAAACTTGTAAATCCAATGATTGACTTCCCGCCGAATGCGGTCTCCGTGCGTAAGTTCTTACAAAGCGATAAGATAAGAGCAGCAATATCGGACTCCTTACGGATAAGGAATACCACAGTAGACGTAAAAATGATTGGGGAACAGTTTTAGGGCAGTAGAATATTTATCAAGCAGTAGTGAATTAACGGAAAAGATTCCAGAGATGTTTAAAATAATTGTGTTTGAATACTATTGGAGGCTCTTTTGCCAATCATAATAGAACATTTAGGGAAGGTTCATAAGAGATTTTCTTGTAAATTCCCTCACACATAGACAAGAAGATGGTACTCCTATTCAAAGCGATTCTCCTAATATTAGTGTATCGACTTTTGCAATACAATTCATATTGTCACTGCAATAAAGATTTTAATTGAACCGAAATACCAGTTGAAATAACCGTAAAGTATTATTATTCTTAGTCATATTTTTTTTAAACCTTTGATCTGTTGATAACTAATATAGTTTTAAAATATTCCAACTAAACTTGTTTGGTAATGAAGGTATCACACAGAGATTTAGCCGTGCCCGAACTGTGCAACCCCTTATACAAGCGATCCCTTGTAGAGTTTCCCTCCACAACGGACTCTCAACAAAGTTTACACCAAGTTTGCACTGCCACTGCAGTGTTCCGCTTTTTCTGGTCTGTCTAGCCCGTGTTAATCTGAAAACACGTCTTGTTAATTAAACTTTAGGTTGTACTTTTGAGCCTATACTTTTTGTGTGTCAGGTCTTCAGTTGTTTATTTCAAGTGTTATTTATGAAACAGTATATTTGAATTTATATCAGACGTTTGTGTGGCAAGTGATATTTAAAATCGTTAGTAATTAAGTATTTATTTTAAAAGGCACCTTAAAGATATAGATAAGGGTCAATACGTATTGTGAATGAGTGTAAAAGATGAGTGTAGTCTATATTTGTGACTAAGGTTACTATAAGGTAAATCCTTAGACAACGTCATATAATGCTATTCCAACATTCATGGTAACTAAGGAACCGAGAATTTAACGTGGAATCCAAACCACTAATTATTGGCCTGATTTTCTGCTAGCAAGTGTTAAATTCAATTACTTTCACTTGACAACTTCCGAGACCTAAGACAAGCCAAAAAGAACACCTTAGACATCATTAATAGTGTCCACATAATTTAATGTCAATCATTCAGCGGACGCTGTGTTGGTAACCAGAGAACTAAATCTTTTAACATATCCTCCCTGTAGCAAAGTCACAGCACCAACTAGAAGCGGTGTTAGAAGTTACAAACACAAGACAAGTTTAATATAAAACAGTACATGTTATGGTATTTTATTTTGGTAAACCTCAATTTTAACCTTTCTCCTGTAATGTTTACTACTAAGTGAATTATGTAAAGTAGCTGTAATATTATATATAGCCTGAGATAAGTGTATTGTAATTAAGGTACATATTTAATTAACATGTTAGTTATGTGTCAAGTGCTGTGTTTTGCACTGATAAACTAATTAAATCTTTCCCCGAACACAATCTCCGTGTACGAGGGGTGTCTCTTTCCAGTATAATATTCAATTTGTATTAAATATATTATTTTCAAAAGGGAATAAAATTGAATTGAACTGAATTATCCTAATACCAAGGGGGTTCAATTTGCATTACTCATTATTTGTACTGCTTAGTGACTCTTTTTTTATTTATTTAGCGTTGATAGTCTATTTATAACTATAAAAGGTGTAGACACTCTTATATATTTTGAGGTAGTTTTTTTGTTTACCGTGTTTCATTTGAAAAATTACAACTTAGTTTACAATATTGCTATAGTAGTGTCAACCCGAGTGTGCCGTCGTTATCACAAGACAACGTCGTTTAGCAACATTGAGCGTGGCTGTTCCTTGGATGGGTGGCCGTATGGGTGGAGGAGCATAAGTCACACATTTAGCCGTCGATCACAAGGTTAAGTGTTAGAGATGGTTCCGTAGCTTTAACTTTGTCAGGTAAAATAAACCCTCCTTTAAATTTTTAAAAAATTTTAAAATTAAAACTAAAAAAAAAATTTTAAAGCGTTATTCTAGAGACAATTTCAGAAAATCGAGTAAACATTCAGTTGATATTAAGAGTACCTTACAAAATTGGATCTTCTAACACTCATTGGTATATGAGACCCAATTTATGATCTGTCTTACTGGAATATTTGAAATTAATGCTTTTTTAAGAAGATTTTGATATTTTTATATATTTATGAGGCACCTTTCTCTCTGGATAATAAAGTAGCATACGATTTTATATTACAAAAAATTGCGAATTTTCTACATCATTTTTTATCATATTAAATAATGAGCTTGATTTTTTGGACAGTACAAATAAAACACAATAATTCGTTACTCCAGTGTGATTTATTTAAATGAAAGTATTTTGTAATTTAATGTTCATTATTCATTCATTATTCATTATTCATCTCTAAGACGCTGATCGTAGAGATATGGGCGAATATGAGGCATGAATGAGTGTGATGAGTGTAGATGAATGAGTGTAGTCATTGTTACTATCTGAGTTCGACTTAGCTCAGAAAGGACTATTTATTAATAGCCCAATAGCCAGGGCAACTATGGGACCTACAGCTTTACGTGGAATCCGAACCACGTAGTGTTGGTCTGATTTTCAGCTAATTGACAAGTTTGATACTTAGTTCTCTTCCCTACACAACATCTGAACCTTGACTACCATTCAACACGGACACTCCAGACTTCCCTAGTAGTGTCTACGTTGATGACAATCATTGAGCGGACGCCGTGTTGGTATTAAGATAACCGAGCATGGAACCTATCGCCTACAATCACCCAAACACTTTGTCCCCAAGTAGCTGAGTTACAGCACTGCGCCACCAGTGCCGACACACTTAGATCAGTTATGACTAAGTAAAAGTGTCTCTATTAACATCATATCTGTTTGTACAGATTTATTTGCGTTACGGCCAAGCCACAACTTACCGAAGTTCGGTCTTTTTAAAAACTGGTGATAGTTTAAAGTCTATCTATGTTAATTATGATCTGACATGTGATATTTGAACTACTAATCCATCTACTAAACCCTTAAATATCTTGTGGTACTTGACACTTGGGTTTGTAATACATAACAAGAAAAGGGTTTTAATTAAATATAATCTTGTGTTACTTCTTAGAAAGTCATCATCAGACATTATTGCTATAGTGTTTTTAGGGTTTGAGTATAGTGAGGTCTTTCATAAAATATCAATTTCGAATTAACTGTATCAGTGGATAGATGGGTCCATAGTAGAACCACTGTATGTAAACAGGCGGGTGGGTGGGTCAACATCAATGTTCCAGTATAGATGGATGACTACTACTGCAGTTGTATTGTCAATATCAATGTACCTGTATGAGTGGGTAGGTGGGTTAATACCACTGTAGGTGTATATATAGGTGGGTGGGTCAACATCAATGTTCCAGTATAGGTAGGTGAATATCACTGTAGTTGTAATTTGAATATCAATGTAACTGAATGAGTGGGTGGGTGGGTCAATATCAATGTACCTGCACGGATGATATCTATACAATAAAATGACATTTCAATGTTTAATGTTTTGTTTCAGCACTGGCGTTGGCCGAGCCCATTTCGAGAAACAACCGCCCAGCAACTTGCGCAAATCAAACTTCTTCCATTTCGTGATCGCGTTGTATGACCGAGCCGGACAACCCATCGAAATAGAGAGGACTGCCTTCATTGGTTTCATCGAAAAGGATCAGGTCAGTACTCCAATTTAACAGTTTTATTTTTCCTAAATGATCTCATTAATTCATACTTTAAGTTTGTTTTAAACTAACAAAATGCTATGTGGCATGTTTGATATTTTACAGTACACAGTGTAAACATGTCTTCGTAGTAATCTACATTTTATAAGAGACTTTCAAATGTTCAGTTCCAATAAGGAGAGGGAGACTAAACCCACTTCTACAGCTTTACCCTGCTACTACTACTGACCTTACAACCGACGCAGCTCATTCATAACCTCAAAATGTTTAATTATGAAGTTATGAATATTTTTATTTACTTTTTGAAGAAACACTAAAAGAGTAACTATATAAGGATAAATATTTCAACAAACATCCAACGTGAACACAAACAACTTAAATGGTCATACATTTTAAAATGTTCCTCTTTTAGGTAAAATCAAACTCTTTCACCATAGTAGAAAACTACATATATACTGGTATTTACAATGAAAGTTTGTGTGGCATGAAAATTGAATTGCCGCAAACTGTTGTTTTTTGTCGAAAATATGTCCATCTAAACATGAAAATAAACTAAATAAAAATTGTGATACAATTGGAACTGATTGTTGTACTCGAAGAGACTTTTTCTCTATGAAGTAAAATCGTAATTTGTTTAGCCAATTGTGGGTTGTTATAGTGAATGTAACCACAGAGAAGAAAGAAACAGAGGTCGCTTTCTATTGGCCACAGCGAACGCCTAAGTGGCAGTCATAAATAGATTTAATCTAATGTACATATTTATACAGTACATCTCTCCCGGGAAAATTAGGGAGAGACTGACAACGGTGCTGGCCATGCGATTCACACGGTGAACTGGATAACTAATTACTCGTTACACTAACTCGACACATGTTTAGCGCACTATTGGATGCGGCACCTGTGTGTCATTCTTCTCTGTTCGTGAATTGGTGGGTGAATCAATACACTGCATGTAAATATCGATGCTTTCGTTATAAAAATAAAGCACAATTCAGCAGAACCTGAGTTCTTAAATACCTTCAACATATGGGAGAGTTGAAACGAATACCCAGTCGTAACTTTCTACCTAGTTGCTGAAAACAATATATAAATCCCACCCGTACGTGTTTACGTAGAGTGATATCGATCCACCCACCCACCCATACACGTTCAGCGGTGCACTCACCCACCCACCAACCCGTACACGTACAGTGAAGTATTGAAAACCCCCTCTAACTATTGATAGTTGAAAGCATGAATAAGTTTCATTATTATTAAATAATTTTTAACCGGTTTGACGTCGTCTTTACCGTATAAGATGTATAGTCATGGATCAGTGGCATTGCGTCAGTTAAGATTTATTAACATATTTATTTTTTAAATGTTATACATTATTTTTATTGATTTTAGTACCTCTGAGTGTTATACTTGTGAATTTCTTGATTAGTTACAATCACTGGTATAAGTAGGTGGAATTTATATAATTTAACAACATTGTTACACCTCTACCTAAATATTTTGAGAAGCCAGTTTTAGGGTTGATGTTGCCTAAACTACACGACACAGAATATTTGAGGGAACTCAGTATTTGCATGTAAAATGACAAAACCAGCAACTGACGCTGAGGAAAAAGAGGGTGATTCCAACCCGAGATCACATTAGATGCTGTTGTCTAATTGGACTTTTAATAAACTGGCGTTACGCTTTAACATCGGAAGAGTAGGACAGCAAACTAATTTAAATATCCGTGACGTGACGGACGCACGCACAACACGCGCACGCGCGCAGTATCGCTCAGGGCTAATTTCATTTATTACGCTGATGAATTATTAGATGCCGGCCGAGATAGGGAACCACAAGTCGATATGGAGTGGGCTAATTAGAATGGAACAGTGCATCGAGGCTAAGGGGCGAACTGTTTGTTTCGTCGACGGTGTTAAAGATATCTTTTACTTTTTTTGAGTTAATTAATATGTAGTCTTTATTTTACAGATACAATTATTGAACAACATTTTTCTCGAAAATACGTACAGTAATATAACATTTTATTAGAAGGTATTCCAAAAATGTATTACATGACATTTACAAACTTGTTGTTTACATGTGATTTAAGGAATGTCTAAATTCAATAAAAAGAAAATATAAATCCACCTTCCTACTCAAACTATATAAAATATACTAACAAATAAAACATTTTTAATAGCTATATGCTTTGTATTACTATAATTCACTGAGTCTAACAATTAATTATCATATAGTTTCGATAGTTGCACATTTTGAACGTCTATATCTAAACGTGACCTCATTGTCTTGGGTTCGATTCTTGGTGCATTAGTAAATTTGGTCTACAATATACCCCCTTGGTTTAAAAGTAATTTCAATTCTATATCTGCAATACGATGATTGTACGTTTGAAAATAAAACTAATTTTAATTGTTATTGAGTTAAAATGAAAAGCAAACACGTCTTCCTGTTCTTCAGTTAGCAATAGGTAATTCCTTACTGGACATTTGGATTAACTCAATGTACGTCTCGCTTGCTTCTCCCCCTCCCCGACGAATATCGTGGCATCTCTACTAACCAAACGTACGACTGATTCACCCAACACAGCCTGTTTGTTTAGCATCCTCCCACACAGAACTTACGAGTCCTCACACATACCCTTAGGACATCTTGATGGGTAACCCTCCCCCCGAACCATTATATAAATCACAAAACGAATAAACGGTCTTAGTGGATAATTATAGTTTGTAATTGGAAGGTAGGAAGATCATGGATTCAGGATTCTCTACACACTATTCAGCGAGAGTTGAGAGTGAAGCTCCGCCTAGAATGTCTCTATCTTAAGGCTGCTGGCCAATAAGAAAAGCTTATCCATGTGAACCTTTGATTTAGAACAAAACTAATACACAGGCATTCCCATCCCCATTCCATTTAGTCACTCTTATAATCAGTTTGCTCATACGTTCTGCTTTGTTCGTATAGGTGAGCGCCTGAAAATTGGCCTAGCGCATACGTCACACCAGCAGTGGGTGGAGCTTCGCTCTCAACTTTTCCTGAATAGTGTATAGTTATCTAGCATAGAATGCACGTTAACTCCCTTACGTCAGTAATTGTATATTAGTGGGGTAAACTATCGCGTGCTTCACCAAGCGAGCACTCCTGGTTCCACACCCTTCTAATTATCTAGCACCGATCCACTGATAAGGGATTAGATAACCATACACTGGATGTGTTCCTCTAGAAGGAAATCTTGTTGCACATTTATGGGTTATAAAAGAGAAAGATGACAGCTATAATCTGAACCTCTTAAAAAACCAGGAAGAGTATAAGTTCATGAGATGCTCTCGTATTATCTATCACCGACCTATGATAAGAGAATAGATACGCTCGATATTATCCCTTTAGAAGGAATCTTATAGCATATTTATGGGTTCCCTCTAGAAGTAAATCTTTGTATTAAACAAAGATTAAGGTTGGTTTGTGGTTTAGAAGAAAGAGAGTGGATTAAGTAAAGATACAATATATTCTAATAGACAAAAACATAGAATGTCATATCTTCTAATGGCAGTAAGGTAGAAGTTAAACTGGTTGGCGTGTAGCTCTCGCGTGCTCTATCCTATTACAATTACCTACCGCTGTTCCATTGATAAGATTGATAAGAGATTACGTAATTTTACGCGGTCGATACTTTCCATCAAAAACTAATTACTTGCAAGTGTTAATGATCTTGCGTTTTGGGAGGAGAAAGGTGTTGAGTTTTAAGTTTCTCTACACGAGAAACGTCAGAAAAATTTTACGTCCGTTTAGTAGTAATTAGGTATATCGTGCTTATAGCAGTGTCGAAATATAAATAACCTTATGAAATAGAGATATGTATTCAGAACGAATATATTTATATATTTTTGAGGTGGCATTCAATATTTTTCGTTAGATCGGATGTGAGATCAATTATGAAGTTCTTGACGTAAGCATTGCTAGTTCGGTCTAGGTTTTAGAGTTTGAGTGGGAACAGTGTTTGAACCATTCTTTCAATATGTTATTGGTACTAGTAGCGAAGTGTTGTAATGCAGCTTCTTGAGAAGAAAGTGTAGAAGATATCATAAACAAATAGGTTTTGCTATGAACGCAACTAGGTTCTGATGGGTTATTGTTAGATAATTCTGTATTTTGTGTTAGACAAGTGCCTAGAGTTCAGATGTTGTCTAAGAAGGATAACTGAGAATAACCTTGTCGGATAGCTTAAAATCAGACAAATACCACGTGGTTCGGACTCCACACGTAAAACTGTAGGTCTCTTGTTTCCCTCGCTGGCGATTGGGTCATTAATAAATTACCTTTTTTGAGCATAGTTCGAACTCAGTAACCAACCATACTACTCGGATCATCAACAACCACTCTGTAAGCGTTTCAAATCCGACTTAAAACATGGCTAATAATGTGAAAGAAGTCATAGTATCCAGGCTATTTGTTTCAAACTATATTTCTGAGGATCAAGGGTTAGTAATACGCCTACACCCCTTATACTGTACTTATCTTTATATTGTAATATTCACATTTTGGTGTACAAGAGTTGAGTAGGAGAGAATATTTAGTAGTCCTGGCTATATGTATTATGTAATACAGTAATGGCTTTTTTCAAATATGTAATAGATTTTACTTTAGAAATGTAACTATAAACTATGAAAAATACAACACGAATTTAATGAAAATTGCATATTAAATTCACGCTGTAATTGTAAAATTCATACACCACATATCAAAGTAATGTTAATTTACATGCAATTTAATGATGTTAAAATAATATAAAGTCCAATACTAATCGTTTTCAAAATGTGAAATTTTATAGTTTCATCCAAACGTTCTAAAAGAAATTGTTAACCAATAACTTTAATGTTTTGTTTTTTATATTATTTTTATGGATATATTACATTTATACAATTTAAGCAAAAGAAATGTATTGCTTAAGTGGATTTAATTGTTCCAGGTATTGGACTTGGCTATTGTTTTCCTCTCCGTCTTTTGAAATAAATAAAAGCTACAACTAGAAATGTGATTTCTCCAACATGTATTATTTTACAAAGACTTTTGTTTGTGAAATTGTCAACTAAAATATAGTTTACTGATATATTTAAAAATCATGTGAACAACATTTAAATATTGCTTATAGTTTGTTGTGTAGGCAGGTGTATTTTTTAATCTTCAAAATGATGCTACAAATGAATCCTTTTCCACGGTCACTTTTTGTAGAAAATTTTTAATATTTTCCGACTTATACATTTGTACACTAACTCTATTCACTGCCGTGTATACATCATTACAGGCAATATATAATATATACCCTGGCCTATACCACCACCGACAGGCCAACGTCCGTCTGTCCGTCTGCTTGTTATGTAGCCTATATGCAAATAGGCGTGGCCTACATCTTACCAGAAACGGACTACTGATCCTTCTCGACTAATATCTTACCAACACTTGTCGTTTAGTATTACTAGTATTCTCTCGCAATTATGATACAAAGTCATTGATTATTTTGGGTATAGTTCTTTATTAGTATAGGTATCCACATCTTTTAGAATAATCATATGAAATACGTAAGTTACTTACAACTCTCAAATATAAATCTGTCAATTGTTGCAAACTAAACTTATGAAAACAGGCCAACTGTCTTGCTTTGTTCGTTATAAGGTACATTTATCATGAGCTTTTTTGCCAGACAACGTCTATGACAAAAACTATCTAGAATAGATTATTTATTTTTTATAAATACTCAAATATAAAATTAATTCAATGTTTTTAATTTATTAACTGCATATTCACTTTGTGCATATGTATGGAAAAGTGCTGTGCAGTTTTGATACAGTTAATGTAAATATTCATTTTAGATTCCTGTTTATTAAAATGGGGGTTTATTAACTGTCAAATGTCACGTATTGCTTAGTCTTAAACCAATAACTTACCAACTTCAGAGGTTAACAGAATAATATTCTAATTGGGAAAACAATTAAATATGGGATCAATGACAAATGTGTACTATTTATCTTCAACTACAGAATTGTTGTTGAATTAATGGTGTCTTATAAATACAACTCACTCACTTCAAAGTGTTATCGTCGTATCTAAGAATCTCTATTTTTTTTTTTTTTTTTTTTTTTTTTTTTTTTTTTTTTTTTTTTTTTTTTTTTTTTTTTTCGAGAAATACAGGAAAGGGGGCAGCCCTGTTGTGAATAGCTGTATTGTCAACAATCAGTTCCAATAACACATACACTTTATATCCAGATATGACTCATATGAAAAAATATATATCACCAGTTTGCCATTCAAACACTAACAAAATAACAACAACCCTATTGTGTGGTAGACTTTGACGTCCTCGACAGGTAGCGACAAAGAGACCACAGTTGACGTCATTTACACGTCAATTAATTTACAATGGCTGTGACCAGTTGACCTGCCACCAATACAATTACCCCCCACTTAAATATACAGCCGACAAGATTCGCCCTCAATGACAGCACTCTCCAATTAGTTTAAAGAGTCAAAGGCCTTGTTAAACTGAAACAGTGTCTATCCACGTGTGATGCATTGATGAATTTTATACAGCATACATTTTGATTTGACGAATGTTATTTACATTTTTTATGAGAGGGTGATCTTCTTTCTAACCCTACTCTGCCTATTCTCTATAAATTAAAGGGAACTTATTTAGACAGAATAAGGGAGAGAAGTAGTACAGTACAAAGGGGACATTAGTGATAAAAACTGACAGTTAAGTCTAGGATTCGAACTTGCGTTATCTCTCAAGTTCAAGTCATGGACGCCTTAGTCTTCCCGGCCATTGGCGCTAGCTGATCTTTTTTTTAATGTGGTATTTTTTTAATACCAAAACACAAAATGAATGATGAGTTGAAAGTGAGTCCACATAGTCGTACGTTGGGTGGGTGGCTTTATTTGTGTTTATCAAAACGTACAGCAGTCCATTAGTAGGCGACCTTTGATTCTTCTTTCTCTGTGTTTAAAACTTTTAAATTGGACCATTTTACGTATATACTGATACAGATAAGTCGAAGAATAGTTGGTTTAAAAAATATCTACTTATAGGATTGCACAATAGGCTGTAGGATCCCTTAAAAGTGGCCCATTAAGGGTTAAATTAATCTTGGCCTAAGCTTTAACTTGGACCTTATTTTTTCGATTCCAAAAATGTTTTGAAAAATACGACATTTTCTAATTACAAAATAAAGCATTTTTCATAGTTTCTCATAGTCATTAACATTACTATTTTAAAGTTACTTCTTGAAAATAATTTATACAGAAATACTAGTTCACATGTAGTACAAATATTACTATAGCATGTAACAAAATTTTCATATTATGTGTTTTTTAAGGACTGCTTAGTAATATGTCTTAATAATTTTTAATTTTTCAGGAAGTGGAGTCCCAAAAGACCAACAATGGGATACAGTATAGGCTACAGCTGCTTTATGCAAGTGGTAAGTGTCATTTTTTGTCGTTATTAAATTAAATATAACATTTACCATCTAGTTGACTTGGCATATTAAAGAGAACAAAAACCCATAATCTACTTATCCTAGATTTACACACGGCTTGCATTAATTTTCATTACATCTTAGATTATGATTTTGTTAATGTAATGACAAACAAATTTACTAACATAAGGGATAGAATGGTGTTATGAAAAACGCTTCATGAAACAAATATTTATGTGTATAAACTGCCAAAATATTATTTGAATTTTGGTTATAGATATTTTGGAATGAATATATTTGTTACAATATAGAGGTTAAAATAAACAATCTTTGAGAAAATAGAATTTTTTCTAAATAAATTACAATTGCTTTGGGCTTTTATACAAGAACACTTTTAAAACAATAGCAACACAATATTTCGATAAAACAAGAAGACTTATTTCGTCTTGAAAGGAAGTGAGTCAATTATAAGAAATTGTTTGTTTTATTCCCTTAATCACACTTACCTTAAAAGGGTTAAATTACTTTATATTTCCTTGTTTTCCCTCAAACGAATCAGCTTTATAATAAACTTTAATATTTTATTGACTGCTTATTTCAAACTTTTTTCAGCTTTAATCTCATCGTTAAATTCCATACAAAACTTTATTGCTTCTATTTAGTTTCACTATAAACAATTCGTGGTAAGACCATTTCATTTTACATAAACCTTACTCTATGTTATTTACGTTTACCGGAGGGTTCCGGCGTTATCGCAAGATATTGACGTCATGCAATATCGAACGTGGCTGTTCCTTGTATGGGTGACCAGTGAGGGATCTCGTCCCTTACGCAGCCTGCCTGCCCGATCACTGCTATGACATATTTAAGCCGTTGGTCCTCAGGTTAAGTGAAAGAGAGGGCTTCCTACCCCTAACTTCATCTGGTAAAACAAGACTTTCTTTTTTCATTAAATTCATGTTGTGGCAAAATTAAACGTTAACACGATTTAAGGCTTTCAATAAAGCCTTTACTTTAATACCAATTGTAACGTGTAAATAGTAATTCTAAAATTAAATCATTATAGTTTATACAGATAAGCCGCTTAGGTTGCGTTCTTCTGAGAGCACTGGTGCGAGAGAGATGCACTGAGTGGTGTAAGTGAGGTAGATAACTATCCTCTACCTCACTGAGATAGAAACTACTGACATTGCCTTTCATCCATAACTTTCCATGGTAACCGGTCTACTGACCGAAAGAGATTTGGTCCATGATGAAGCATGAATATGGCAATTTGTTGAAAAAACGAGCGCAGCAAGTTTGATAATGTCAAGGCTCGAAAACTACCTTATAGTATTCTCCAGTTCCATAGCTAACCCCACCTATAGTACTAGTTAATAGTTTAAATAGTGATCATGCAAAAAATATAGCATTTCGTTTTAGATTTGTAATTATCTTTTTACTTTTTAATTATTATGTAACTTCTGGCAATTAGGAAACTACAAAGTTTACTCCAGTGGGTAGAAACATACCTTCCATATAGAACTGTAGATTGCTATAATGTTTTATTCAATTATATCTTTTGGTAAACATATTCAAAAAAACTTTTTTTTACCGCAAACGCATTTTCCCATAACCTTCTACACTGTTGCACTATAAACTACCTATTCCCATAACCTTCTACACTGTTGCACTATAAACTACCTATTCCCATAACCTTCTACACTGTTGCACTATAAACTATCTATTCCCATAACCTTCTACACTGTTGCACTATAAACTACCTATTCCCATAACCTTTTACACTGTTGCACTATAAACTACCTATTCCCATAACCTTCTACACTGTTGCACTATAAACTATCTATTCCCATAACCTTCTACACTGTTGCACTATAAACTACCTATTCCCATAACCTTTTACACTGTTGCACTATAAACTACCTATTCCCATAACCTTCTACACTGTTGCACTATAAACTACCTATTCCCATAACCTTCTACACTGTTGCACTATAAACTACCTATTCCCATAACCTTCTACACTGTTGCACTATAAACTACCTATTCCCATAACCTTCTACACTGTTGCACTATAAACTACCTATTCCCATAACCTTCTACACTGTTGCACTATAAACTACCTATTCCCATAACCTTCTACACTGTTGCACTATAAACTACCTATTCCTATAACCTTCTACACTGTTGCACTATAAACTACCTATTCCCATAACCTTCTACACTGTTGCACTATAAACTACCTATTCCCATAACCTTCTACACTGTTGCACTATAAACTACCTATTCCCATAACCTTCTACACTGTTGCACTATAAACTACCTATTCCCATAACCTTCTACACTGTTGCACTATAAACTACCTATTCCCATAACCTTCTACACTGTTGCACTATAAACTTCCTATTCCCATAACCTTCTACACTGTTGCACTATAAACTACCTATTCCCATAACCTTCTACACTGTTGCACTATAAACTACCTATTCCCATAACCTTCTACACTGTTGCACTATAAACTACCTATTCCCATAACCTTCTACACTGTTGCACTATAAACTACCTATTCCCATAACCTTCTACACTGTTGCACTATAAACTACCTATTCCCATAACCTTCTACACTGTTGCACTATAAACTACCTATTCCCATAACCTTCTACACTGTTGCACTATAAACTACCTATTATTTATCAGCCCCACTTAAGAAAACTCTTCTTACATCAGTGCTGCGAAAATGATGTACGTGTATTGTTATCTATATTTCAGGATAATAAACTAAATTGAAACAATAGTGTTAGTTTATGCTTACTATTTAGCTATTATCTAGAGTAAAATGGCATCTCGTTTTTTTATGATGTATTGAAAAAACAACAACATTTTGTATCTAATAAAGTATTGAAACTATGTCAAGCTTCTGTAGTTTAAAAATTTAAAAAATATTATTCAAAACAACATTATTCTTTATGAATTATTTACTGTATTATAAGAGATTACAGAATCCTTTTTCTACCCCAGAATAGAATGTTATTATTCCTTTTTTTAATGGGTTATGAAGAAAAAAAATAGTTTTAAATATAGAGTAAGGTAGTAAGTAATGTCTGAAGACGACGAAAGTCTTTACACCTGCGAAACGTTCTATTACTTTCTTAAAACACTTAAAGCATTGAAAATATATAATCTTTTTCTACTTATCATGAACAATGCCAATTGTTGAATGCCAATAAATAGCTTTCAAACAATAGTACATTCCTTGTTCATTAAATAACGACAAAATTTTACTAATGTAATCTAAAAAGTTACGGCAACCAAAGACCAGTTTTTTTTTTTTTTACGTTGTGATTCGCAATCATACAATATAGTAGATATGAGAATCATACAGGATGTAGATATCTAGATTCATACAATAAAGCATATATATGAATTGTAGAATAAAGTAGATATAAAATAATACAATACATATCGTAATTAAAATATGTATCATGTAAAAGACTATCATACGAAATAAAACTACTAATTTTCAAGACTTTTTTGTAAATCCACTGTATTTAACCCTTCAGATCCATTTGATTTTAATATTACGTCATGACCTATTGATGTAAAAATACCGAGCCACCTTACAAGTGATCTCGAGGACATATAAATAACTGAATATTTATAGATGGACATAAGAATAAGTGGGCATGTAAAAAAAAACCTGCCTGCAAAAGATATTAAAACTAGGGTATTTAAAAATAATATCCACTCAAAAGAGTTAAGAAGATATAAACATTTAAACAAAAAAACAAAGTTGCTCTTCTGGATTATTTTATCAATAGCCCAATTCCAGCAGGAAGATGGTCATACCATTGATATCCTGTTCAATTTCCGAGTGTTGGGGGAGGGGGGAGGACTTGCAATACGTAGATATGTGTAATGGAACATGACTAACATGGGGGTTGATCCGCCACATACAAGATCGCATCAATGCCAGCTAATAGGGTAAGTGCATGAGAGCATGGGCTCGTGGTAGCCTATTAATTACCTATCGACCGGCACAAGACAGGTGCCCTCCCTCCCCCACCCCACAGCCACGTAGCCGGGGCTTATCAATAATATATTTAAGATGGTAATCTGGGTATAAATCTGGGAGGCTTACCCCGGCCCGATGCTCAAATACTGTTTGATCCAACGTCAATGCCCCATGTGCTGTCCCATGTTGTTACAGCCAGTGAATTTTTGTTTTTTAGAAATCGGTGCCGAAAGAAACCCCTGGGAGGACCGGGGAGTAAAGAGAGAAGGTACGTCAAATCTTTTGTAAATTATTTGTTGAATATAAATGATTCGATCAATTAACTGCGATCGTACAGTGGCTTTTTAACACTTTACCAATTAATTGCCGTAAAAATTTAACTTCAAAATGTTTTAAGAAAAAAATTTACAACTTTTCATTGGATATGGAAATGTGTTCAATAGAATATTTCAATAACAGCGATTAAAAAATGAAATCGATATTTTCTTTTAATGAATGTACAATACTTACAACCTTTAAGAAAAAACAACTCACAGAAAATGATAAAAATCTATTTATTAAGAAAAGAACATTGCATCCATAAATATCCTTATACAAAATACATGATCTAAGTATTTTTCAACGTCTATTCAATTAATTTGTACAAAGACAGTACAAATTTTATTTATTTATGTATTTAAAAACATATCCAGGAATCTTTAAATGCAGTCTAAATTATAGTTTCCAAAATCTACAATAAAATTCATGTTTTTTTTATTTTATGACTAGTAGACCCTATAAGTTCATAAAATACCTTTTGCATTTCTACTAACGATTGCTGGTAAAATTGTCACGTTGTTTTCTCTAGAAAATAAATTGATCAACGAAAATACAAAAAGTTATTCCAAAACAGTTCATAACAAAACAGATAAAATAACTGATGTTGGGGTGTTGTTAAGTAAATATCATTGATAATTATATTGTAACATAAATAGTAAGTATGTAAACAAATTAGGGACATTTCAAGTAGTTTCGAATACCCTAAAACATTTGATAAATTATTGCTGCTTAATGACCTAATTAGTATTTTTATCAAGGAAAGATTTTAATTCCATATTTCAGACTTGACCTTTTGATTCAAACCACCATTTGACAAATTCCAATATTTAGTGTACTGATAATTTCTTTCTATAAATGTATACCAATGTACCCCTTCATTGCAACGTCAATGAGTTGATGCATTTCTCACAGAAAATTTGAGCATTTTACAAAATTACAACTCATATCTGGTAATACCGCTGTTATTCATTCAAATTAACGACAACCCCAGCACATTCCCGCGTAAAAAGTGAACATAACCTCCAAAGTTTGCCACTTTCATAACACAGAAATGACCAAAGTTGACCCATATCGCCAGCTTATGACATCGGGGTTTTAATCAATCTGGTGAATAAAATGTTGTAAAAGGTACAAATTGTAATATTACTGTAAATTATTTATAAACGTAGGAAATATATTTTAGAAGAAATAATGATCTTTATTTTCATTACTGACTTATAATAAGATGTTAATGTAAGCATAATTTAAATTGGTGCCTTATGTTATATAATAACAAGAAAGACATGGAGAGGAATTCATCGAGAGTTTGCAGAGGCTATCGGCCATATTTGTTTTAATCGCATAGAACAATATTATTTTCAAACGATATACGATCACGCTTATCCAAATTACACATTTCCTTTTAAGCGGATCTATTCCAAACAAATTGCATTTGATCAAGAGTGAAATTGCGCGTTGGTATTGCTTTGCAAATTCGTAATCAGTGTTATAGAAAAAATTGAAAAAGTTTTTATTTTCATCTCTCTTTAAAAAAAAACTAGGTGAATGTATTCAAAATGTCAAAAGCAAATCCAATACAATTTGACAACGTTTCAAAAGACACTTCATACACAAGTTTTGATCAATAAATGGTGGAAAAATATGGATTCACAAATAATAAAATTATTCTTATGGGATTAAAACCAACATGGCCGACATCCTCTGCAGAATCTTAAGTAAAAAACTAAAAAGTTGGTTGAAAATATGAAAATCAATATCCTTTTGTAGCTGAAGCATTAAAATGTTTTGTGAAGTTATTTGGTTTTTACTTCCAGTCGAGTTTACAATTTAGTAAGTTTTGTTCTTAATTTTTATGACATGGTGTTAGGCGTAACATAGATTAATACAGTAAATTGGCATTGTATCATTTATTTACCAAAATGATAATTCATTATCTTTTGGAATCGGTAAATCTTCCAGTTTACAGTACGTATTTTTGTTAAGAAAATATATATATGAATGGTGGAATGTTTTGGAAACATACAATTACCACCTGTGGAAAAGCCCCCACTACTAATAACACTACGAGTGTAGTCAGTACTAGTAGTATTGTATTTTGATGGTATAGGGATTTAACCAATCTCTAAAAAGTCATATAGATTTTCGAAGGTCGTTTTAATATTTAGGGTTAATTGTATAAATATTATTGGTTTAGTGTTTAGTCAATATTTTGCGACGGATATTTTTTCCGTTTGACTTCCCCTGCGTCTATTTCGGGTTTGGGGCCAATAATATTTCAAATTTAATGAGATACGAAATATAGTTTTATATTCCAATAAAAAGTAATATGTAGGTAAAAAATTACTTGTATTATTGTGGCAAGGAGTTGATATTTTGCTTCATGAAAAACTGCGTGAAAATAGCCATAACATTATGCTATCTGCGACGGATACAGGAAGAGACGCCTTTTTCCAAAAGAAAACGCCGAAAATACTATCAAACTCGAAAATATACAGTGGGTTAGATAGTAGTCAACTAGGTTTTGAAAAAGTAGCCACCTATGCGTTAATATTTGTCTCCGTAGGAAAATATTTTTGTCTGGTGTATACATAACTGTTTTTTACCTTTATTTCTGTTTACTGTATTTACAATATAAGTAGGTGTTGAAAGCAATCCTTAATTGTATACAATTACATTTATTTTTCCTAAACATGTTTCGCACTTATTTCGGATTTAAAATTACTACTTTTTATATTTGTAGTTCATGTGATTTTCAGAACTCATCTAAATAAAGTTTTGTTCAAATGTCACTGAATGGGATCTGATGGAGCCTTATAGGAAAATATCAATATAAGGGCGTTTCTTTTAAAAGGCAACCCTATTTACAAGTTCAGACAATTAAGGTTTAAGATAATTACAAGTTCATAGGTTGGTAGCCCTGGTTATTCTTCTTCCTTGGCTATCAGCTGATTCTCATTGTTGCATTGTTGTTCACTTTATTTGGATTTCATGCAATGACATTAAGTTGAGGTTAGAAACATTGTTTTGGGCAAAGACCAGGGAGTGTTTATTGTGGAGGAATATTTTTAAATAAAATCGTTTATTTTATGTCAGGATGCTTTTGAACAGTATTCTGAACCCATTTTATTAGCTGTATGAACGCCTATTGTTAATGGTATGTACAATATTGTTTTTAAACTCCAGCCATTTCAAAACATGGGTTGCGTTTATAACAAACACCCTGTATACTAATAATATAGTTTTTAATATTTTTCATGGCATACAATAGGAAACTCACATGCTAAGCCAAACACTACAACACTATTTTATAATGAATACCAATATTATATAGTATAAAAGGAGATAGATTAATTAAAAAATTAAGTTCACTGGCTGACCTTACGTAATTCTAAAACAAAAGTCTGAAATTCAGTAATAATATTAATGCGTGTACAAGCTGTACTTGTTTAGATATGTAAGAACATACATAATAATTTATCGGTATAATTAGTTGTATATATATAGAAATCTAATAAATGAATTCGACCTTGTATAATTGTATAAACAAACGTTTACATAAAAAACCTGCCCGCCCATACACGTACAGTAGTATTGACCTACCCGCCCACCCATACAGTACAATGGCATTAACCTAACCACCCACCCATACACGTACAGTAGTATTGACCTACCCGCCCACCCATACACGTACAATGGCATGACCCAACTACCCACCCATACACGTACAATAGCATACAGAAACATACTAAAAATGAAATAAATATAATAACTACCTATATTATATGTATTACATACCCTATTTATAACAACCCAAACTGTGTGTGTACTCTAGGTTTATTAATTTTAAAATATATTATGGTTAGTAAATATACCGACATTTAAATCATATCTAACAATGCTATATACTTTCATTAAATATAAACATACAAACAATATGTTTATAATAACAGTAATAGTTGGGTTAAGAAATACAAGAGGTAGATGGAAATAAAATAAAATAAAAAATGTTGCAGGTAAAACTTTGATGCAGGGTTTAAATTTTGAGGAAGAACTATTTTATGTTTTCAATCGCAAACAACCACAGGCAATTTTTTTCCAAAAACTGTAAACGATTGAACTGATATAATAATATACAATAATATACTTCTGCTAACAATATTAGGCTATTTTTTATATATAAAATACCTGAATCCTTAATAAGTTTTAATTTAAACATATAATCGTCATCATTTAGTGATTTTAACAACGTTGCACAGTTACAGAAGCTAATAAACTCACATAAAAATGTATTTATGTAAGCAAATATAAATTATAAAATTGATGAAATTATACTATATAATAATGGTTAAATAAAACGTATGAATAAAAATTAATATTTTGACAAAATATAGATGAAACTTTTATATGTATCAAATTAAAAATATTGTATCCTTTAATGAATATCTTCTAACAAATCTTAAATTATGTTTTAGCTATCACTATTGGCTCTTCCTTTAGCTCTTTAGGGAGTTTATTAAATAACTTTAACAGGATTTTTTGACAAAATGTTGGGTTGTGGTATGTTAATTTTACACAGGTTTTGTTTCTAATTTTAGTCGGTGTAAAATACATATTTATGGAAACACTCAAACCTTGTGATGTTCAAACCCAATTGCCACAGTAACAAAGGCAGTAAAATCAGTAATAATGAATCTCCTCCTGGAGTTGTTGTAGTCAAAATGTTCCCCAGGGCCGAGCCACGCTCAAAGCATGCGTTAGGGGACACGGCAGTTAACAATAACTCGTTGGTCCCAACTCACAAAATTAACAGGGCTTTACAGTCCACAAAGCTCGGCCTTGTTTGCTTCTTTCCCCAGCGGAGTGTCCTCAAAGTACCGGTGTTTGAGCACCGCGCCCAGGTAAAGGACGTCTTCCCTCACCGGTGGATTGGCAAATCTCACCATTGTTTGTGGTCAGGAAACCTTAATGTGCCCTAATTGCAAGTTTAATGAGGGTTTTTGATCTCACTTCTTGTTGGATTAATAATTTTGTCGCCGCGATACAAAGGGCTTTTGTCGTGTCCTGATTTGCAAGGTCCTTTGGGACCTGGCTGCGAGTAATGCAGGACTTTAATTCTACTCCTTGTTCCAGGTGTTCGCCAGGAGCAGGATATCTTCGTCCGGCTCATTGACTCCGTCACCAAACAGGTCAGTTGGACCTTACCTTTTTAACCATTTATTCAAGGACTATATTACTTTTGTAGTTGGCAGCAAATATAGAAGTGATTAGGGATGGCAACGGTATTGACATAATTGGAATATCGATAAATATGTATTGATATTTTCTTTCGATCATATAGGCCATATCAATATTTTGGTCCTATATTTCATATCACTAAGTATTGACGTTATTCATTCTCCTCAAAATCATAACGATTCGAAAAAAAACACTCTTAAGCGTAAAATGCCTCTTAAGCGTACAAAACATGCACTGAAATAATATTGTAAATCGATTTAGTTTTTTACTTGAGGTTAACGCACTAAAATGTAATTTATTGTAGACCATTGACTGGAACGGGTAAATGAAGTTGTGCGTTAATTGGCAATGCTGACTCTACATCATTCTTTTATAATTAACATAGTAAATAAAGGTATAATATTCTTATACAGATTCTTTTTCATTCGACCCCACAAACCACGATTCGTTTCGTGTAGATAAATCTATTTAACCTTTAATTTAGTAGGCTATTTTAAATAGTGAAAGTAAAACATGTATTTTTGGTTATAACATAAGATTTAGTGCGTAATTTTAAACAGATAAATCAATTACAATGTTTTTCTTTCGATATTATCGTTAGATTGATATTTGGTTTACGATATATCGATATGTTGAACATATTTGCCATCCCTAGTTGTGATAAACAGGGAAATGTAGCTTCTGGATTTTGTATGTTTTAAAAATAAGCAATATTCCCTCTTTACCGATCAGATGGATGGGACAATTAATTAACAACTATTATAACCAGACTTGTTTCATGTGTGTTCGGATTCCATATGATCGAAACAATTGTTTCTCTCAATTATGTACCAACAAAATGTAATAACCTGTGAAAAATGCAGATAAATGCTTCGTTTTGTATTTGTAATAATAAAATATGTATAATAGACGGGTTTCATTCTTTTAGAATCTAATAATGGCTAAAACAGTTTATTTTAAATCAATATTATTCTTAAATAAAAATTAACGAGCTACTTTCCTTAATAGGCTTATGTAATACTAAACCAGCGTTCTTATATTTTTTTAAAATAAATTTATATTAAGTATAATCACGTTGAAAAAATTAAACGTGTAATATTTTGTTCGATGTAATTATAAAGTGTAGTTCATACGCTGGTAGTTATAGAGGTAATAATAGAAGTCATTTAGTCATCGAGAAAATAACTTTAGTCAAATGGGAAATGTTTTTCCTCGTAAAATGTTTGTAGGTCAAGTTATGTACAGTATACAGTTTTTAAAGATATACGGTTGTATATCTTGTATTTTTTATTATTGTATATTTTCATATCTTATAAGTAACAAATTACAGTTACTAAAATACGAGCATCCTCGTTTCTGTAATTTCAATTACATTCACAAATAATTTTAATCCCTATAGTTCTTTGTGGAAAAAAATCTAATATGCCTACTTTCTAAGTAAATCTGAAAACTTCACTTCTGAAACTAACAATTTCAAAATTTTACCACTTTAATTTATCTGTAGTAGAAAGTTTATTTTATTTATAGTTTCTTAAATTGTAATATAAATATTTGTTAAATATGTAACGAATCTGTATTTAACAATTTTTTTATTACAGGAGTCATTGCACTAAATAAATAAAATATAGAAGGTCTTAATTGTTGACCAGTTAAAGTTTCGGCTAAAGATCCCAACTCCCACTTCACCTATAGTATAAACAATATAAATGAAAACACGATAACTTATTCATTTCATTGGCTGCTACGTCATTTTTTATTAATAAATAAAATGAATCCAAATAAAAAAATATCAGTATAAAGTATTTGCAAATGTGACAACTGTTAATAAACTATTTCAGGAGTTTTAGCCTTTAATCTAATTACAGTCTATAGGGGTGTCAACAGGTTTAATATTTGGTTAGATAGACATTAAACCTTGGAATGAAAAACTAAGTTACTAACACACAATAAACATTTGCAGCCGACTTGTGAGGTCCAACATGTGTTTACGTATCGCCACCGAGACTCATTGTTGTGGATATACTATAGGGATAAGCTTTATTCGGAAGAATGAACTCTTTTAGGAGGGATGAACTCCTTCAGGAGGGATGAACTCCTTTAGGAGGGATGAAATCCTTTAGGAGGGATGAACTCCTTTAAGAGGGATGAATTCCTTTAGGAGGGATGAACTCCCTTAGGAAGGATGAACTCCTATAGGAGAGATGAACTCCTATAGGAGAGATGAAAACCTTTAGGAGGTATGAATTGCTTTAGGAGTTATGAACTACTTTAGGAGGGATGAACTCCTTTAGGATAGATGAACTCCTTTTGGAAGAATGAACTGTTTAAGGAGGGATTAACTTCTTTAGGAAGGATGAACTTGTATAGGAGGGAAGAACTCCTTTAGGAGGTATGATTTTGTTTAGGAGGGATGAACTTGTTTAGGAAAGATGCATGCCTTTAGAAGGGATGAATTCGTTTAGGAGGGATGCATGCCTTTAGAAGGAATGAATTCCTTTTGGAGGGATGAACTCCTTTAGAAGGGATAAAGTTGTTTAGGAGGGATGTATGGGTTTAGAATGGTTGAACTAGTTTAGGAGGGATGCATGTCTTTAGAAGGAATGAACTTGTTTAGGAGGGACGCATGCCTTTAGGAGGGATAGACCTCTTTAGGAGCTATGAACTCCTTTAAGAGGGATGAAATATTTAGGAGGGGTGAACTCCTTTAGGAGGGATGAACTCCTTTAGGAGGGATGAAAATATTTTAAGGAAATATGAACTTCTTTAGGAAGATGAATTTCTTTAGAAGGGATGAACTTGTCTAGGAGGGATGATCTCCTTTAAGAGGTATGAATTTTTTAGGACGCATGAACTGCTTTATGGGGGATGCGTTCCTTTAGGAGGGATGAACTTGTTAATTGGATGCATGCCTTTACAAGGGATGAACTTGTTTAGGAGGGATGCATGTCTTTAGAAGGGTTGCATTTATTTAGGAGGGATGCATGCCTTTAGAAGGGATGAACTTGTTTAAGAGGGATGCATGCCTTTAGAAGGGATGAACTTCTTTAGGAGTGATGGCATCTTTAGGAGGGATGAGCATCTTTAGGAGGGATGAACTCTTTTAGGAGTGGTGAACTCCTTTAGATGGGATGAACTCCTTTAGAAGGGATGAACTCCTTCAGGGGGGATGAATCTGTTTAGTAGGGATGAACATCTTTAGAGGTATAAATTTGTTAGGAGGGATGAACTTGTTTAGGAGGTATGAACTTGTTTAGAAATGATAAACCTCTTCAGGAGGGATGCATGCATTTAGAAGGGATAAACTTGTCTAAGAGAGTTGAAGGAAGGAGGAATGAACTTCATTAGGAGGGATTAACTTGTTTAGGAGGGGTGTATGTCGTTAGAAGGGATGAACTTCTTTAGGAGCGATGTATGTTTTTAGAAAGGATGCACTTGTTTAGGAGGGATGCATGCTCTTAGAATTTATGTTCTTGTTTAGGAGGGATGAACTTGTTTAGGAGGGATGCATGCCTTAAGGAGGGATGAACTTCTTTAGGAGGGATGAACTTGTCTAGGAGGGATGAAGTCCTTTAGGAGGTATGAACTTGTTTATGAGGGATGCACTTATTTAGGAGGTATTAACTTGTTTAGAGGGGATGAACTTGTTTATGTGGGATGTATTCTTTTAGAAGGTATGAACTTGTTTATGAGGGATGCATGCTTTTAGAAGATATGAACTTATTTAGGAGGGATGCATGCCTTTGAAGGGATGAACTAGTTTAGGAGGGATATATTCTTTTAGAAGGGATGAACTTGTTTAGGAGGGATGTATGCCTCTAGAAGAGATGAACTTGTCTAAGAGGGTGAAGGAAGGAGGGATGAACTTCATTAAGAGGGATGAACTTGTCTAGGAGGGATGAACTTGTCTAGGAAGGATGAACTCCTTTAGGAGGTATGAACTTGTTTAGGAGAGAAGAACTTGTTTAGGAGGTATGATCTTGTTTAGAAGGGATGAACTTGATTATGTGAGATGCATGCTTTTTGAAGGATGAACTTGTTTAGGAGGGATGAACTTTTTTAAGAGGGATGCATGTCTTTAGAAGGGATACACTTGTTTAGGAGGGATGCATTATAATGGATGATCTTGTTTAGGAGGGATGCATGCCTTAAGGATGGATAAACTTCTTTAGGAGGGATGAACCTTAATTCGATGGATGAACTTATATAAAGGGATGAACTCCTTTAGGATAGATGAACACCTTTTAAGGAGGTATGAACTTCTTTGGGAGGGAAGAAAGTTTCTAGGATTGATGAAATCCTTTAGGAGGTATGAATTTCTTTAGGAGGTATGAACTTGTTTAGAAGGGATGAACTGTTTAGGAGGGATGCATGTTCTCAGAAGGGATGAACGTGTTTAGGAGCGATGGACTTGTTTAGGAGGGATGCATGCGCTTAGAAGGGAAGTATGTATTTAGGAGGGATAAACTTGCTTAGGAGGGATGCATGCCTTTAGAAAGGATGAACTTGTTTAGAAAGGATGAATTTCTTTAGGAGGGATGCATGCCTTTAGAAGGGATGAACTAGTTTAGGTGGGATATATTCCTTTAGAAGGGATGAACTTATTTAGAAGGGATGCTCCTTTAGAAGGGATGTACTTGTTTAGGAGGGATACATGTTTTTTGAAGAAATGAACTTGTTTAGGAGGAATGCATGTCTTTAGAATGGATGCACTTGTTTAGGAGGGATGCATGGCTTTAGAAGGGATGTACTTGTTTAGGTGGGATATATTCCTTTAGAAGGGATGAACTTATTTAGAAGGGATGCTCCTTTAGAAGGGATGTACTTGTTTAGGAGGGATACATGTTTTTTGAAGAAATGAACTTGTTTAGGAGGAATGCATGTCTTTAGAATGGATGCACTTGTTTAGGAGGGATGCATGGCTTTAGAAGGGATGTACTTGTTTAGGAGGGATGCATGGCTTTAGAATGGATGCACTTGTTTAGGAGGAATGCATGTCTTTAGAATGGATGCACTTGTTTAGGAGGGATGCATGGCTTTAGAAGGGATGTACTTGTTTAGGAGGGATGCATGGCTTTAGAAGGGATGTACTTGTTTAGGAGGGATGCATGGCTTTAGAATGGATGCACTTGTTTAGGAGGAATGCATGTCTTTAGAATGGATGCACTTGTTTAGGAGGGATGCATGGCTTTAGAAGGGATGTACTTGTTTAGGAGGGATGCATGGCTTTAGAAGGGATGTACTTGTTTAGGAGGGATGCATGGCTTTAGAATGGATGCACTTGTTTAGGAGGAATGCATGTCTTTAGAAGGGATGTACTTGTTTAGGAGGGATGCATGGCTTTAGAAGGGATGTACTTGTTTAGGAGGGATGCATGGCTTTAGAAGGGATGTACTTGTTTAGGAGGGATGCATGGCTTTAGAAGGGATGTACTTGTTTAGGAGGGATGCATGGCTTTAGAAGGGATGTACTTGTTTAGGAGGGATGCATGGCTTTAGAAGGGATGTACTTGTTTAGGAGGGATGCATGGCTTTAGAATGGATGCACTTGTTTAGGAGGAATGCATGTCTTTAGAATGGATGCACTTGTTTAGGAGGAATGCATGTCTTTAGAATGGATGCACTTGTTTAGGAGGGATGCATGGCTTTAGAAGGGATGTACTTGTTTAGGAGGGATGCATGGCTTTAGAAGGGATGTACTTGTTTAGGAGGGATGCATGGCTTTAGAATGGATGCACTTGTTTAGGAGGAATGCATGTCTTTAGAATGGATGCACTTGTTTAGGAGGAATGCATGTCTTTAGAATGGATGCACTTGTTTAGGAGGGATGCATGGCTTTAGAATGGATGCACTTGTTTAGGAGGAATGCATGTCTTTAGAATGGATGCACTTGTTTAGGAGGGATGCATGGCTTTAGATTGGATGCACTTGTTTAGGAGGAATGCATGTCTTTAGAATGGATGCACTTGTTTAGGAGGAATGCATGTCTTTAGAATGGATGCACTTGTTTAGGAGGGATGCATGGCTTTAGAATGGATGCACTTGTTTAGGAGGAATGCATGTCTTTAGAATAGATGCACTTGTTTAGGAGGAATGCATGTCTTTAGAATGGATGCACTTGTTTAGGAGGAATGCATGTCTTTAGAATGGATGCACTTGTTTAGGAGGGATGCATGTCTTTAGAATGGATGCACTTGTTTAGGAGGAATGCATGTCTTTAGAATGGATGCACTTGTTTAGGAGGGATGCATGGCTTTAGAAGGGATGTACTTGTTTAGGAGGGATGCATGGCTTTAGAAGGGATGTACTTGTTTAGGAGGGATGCATGGCTTTAGGTGGGATGAACTTTTTTAGGAAGAATAAACTTCATTAGGATGGATGAATTTCTTTAGGAGGTATGAACTTGATTTGGTTTTATTCCTCTCTTAAGAAATGTGTGAGGAAGTTTAGGATTCCAATTCCTATTAAAGTATAGTTGAACTAGTGTGAATAAGAATACATTGTTGAATAAGAATACCATTACCATGTTGTTATGGTAATGGTAGTAAGAGGGTCTTACATTTTGAACCTCTGCCTTTATAAGAAATATATCAAATAAAGCCAATGTTGAAGGAATGAATGAAAAAGCCTTTATTTAGTTACGAAGGAAGGACTATACAATCATCTCTTCCACGTAACCACGTCAACGTAATGTTCACTTCATAGTTGTAAAAAAATTGGCTTTTTCGTATTAAAATAATAGGAAAATCCTTTTAAATGTTTTCAGCTATCATAAAAATATTTTTAAGTAAGCTTAAAAAATGTCGGTTTATTGAATTCATTTTAAATTTACTTCTATATTTTTTTACTTAAGTTAAAAATGTACTTATCTTAAAATCACCAACGTAGCTGTAAAAGGCAAACTGTGATCTTTACAAAAGAAACGAAATTTGGACAAAAAAATCAAGTAAATTATAAGTACCACAATGTACAATTATCACTCTAATTGATTTATGTAAACAATGGTATCCACTAACTGACTAGAAGGATTTACAAAGTAATGAAATTGGTGTCCAACTAACCCTAAGTATTTTATACCTAACAATGTTATAATGTAGTTCTGCATGGCTGAGAATAGAAAACGTAGTTTACAAATATTTGTGACCATAATATTTTTTAATTGTTTTACTTAATATTGTAATGAATATGTGTTATTATTAATTGTATTCTGATTTGAGATGCCGACACAAAGGCAAATATGAATGATTACTTGAGTGTCGATGACTTGAGTAGTCTTGTCGTAACTAGGTTTTACTTCACAAAGAAAGCACCATTTGTAATTAACCTTACAGCCAGGGCAACTAAGGGACCTAGAGATATCTTTGTAATATGAACCACAGTTACAAAACTTTCACTTGTTTAAAAATATGGACCTTTTCAGTTAATTAATTACCACTACTTTTTCCGTTTCTTCAATACCATTACTTTTTAACGCAACTACGGTTAGGCTAGGTCAGGTTAGATTAGGTTAGGTTAGGTGGCTACTAAAGTTGATCACAAACTAGTAAATCCAATGCTTGACATATCGCCGAATGCGCTCTCCGTGTACGTTACTGGAAAGCGATAAGGCCAGCGACATTGGGTTTCTAGCGGATAAGTAATACCACAGTGGACGCAAAAATTGTTGGGGAACAGTTTTTAGAGCAATAGAATATTTATCAAGCGGTAGTGAATTAACGGACACAAAAAACATAGTGGTAGTGAATTGACGGAAAAGATGCTATACTCTTTTAAAAAGGGAAACATTAAAATCAAACGTGGTCTTGGAAAGTTAGCATTCCGAAAATCGTATAACACTTAAGTGGTAGAGTACGTGTGACTACTGAAAGCAAGAAGTGGCGATGTAACCACAGTTGGGAAGTAACAGACGGCACTGACCACAGCACACGGACTGCTAATTCTATTTGTTAGCGTTTACCCACCCTCTCGGATAATCTAGTTTACACCCTGCGCCCCCCCCCCCCACTCGCCACTTCTTTGTCACTCCTTTTCACATTCACTTTCCGTATTTAACTTTCTCTTTCCTTGGTTAACAAATAACTGGATATAAAAATATGGATATTAGAAAGAAGTAACGCCACTTTATCTTTTAATTTGTATTTTTAATGGTAAAAATTAAAAGAATAAAAATCCATTTAACTAGGAATAACAAAATCTTCATTTGAATCAAAGTGGTTATTTTTTTGTTTATTTATTTTGTTCATTAAAAACTTCACTCGCCAGTTCACATGGGCCTGCAGGCCTGAGGGTGAACTTTATTCTACAAGTGAAATTCCGACCTTAGCTCAGTTGCGAATTTAATTCTTGGACCATAGACTCCGCAGTTTGAAGCTTTGGCCAATGAGCCACAACGCTGGCTCCATAAAGGCTTAATTGATAAACTATGGAAAACTGATGGTAGAAGTTTTTAAATAATTAAAAAAAAAAAATATAAAATAACCTGTTTGATTCAAGCTAAGGCTTTGTTATTCCTAGTAGTATACATTTTAAAAGGTTTAGTGTTCAATTTATCAGTTCAGTTTTGTCACACATTAAATAATAAAAATTAAAGGAAATTTGTCTGTAAATTATTTAATGTGTTCTAATTCAATATAATTTATAGATTTTATTTAATATGCTTAATAATCCCGCTCCAAAATCATTAAAATACCAAACCATTTAAAAACTAATAAACAGTATACATTATACATGCCACTTTCAACATGGCAACAGTGTTCAGAAATTTTTAGAAATTAATTTGTCATGTTAAAAACTCACAAAAAAGTATAATAATAATAATATTTTTTACTGTGTGAGACATTTTACATGTATTGGAATAGCCAATTAGTTTGTTAACATTTAACATTCATACATACCAAAGTTGTTGCATTCACTCCTTCCTCGTTTATTCACAGTTTCTCCTCTAGCCTCGTTCGGGATAATGTTGTTGCGCAGTCTCCCAATTATATGCAATAAATTCGTCAGAGTTGTGAAAAACTTCTTTGATTAAAATCTTTTTCAGATATATTATTATATTATTAAAATATTAAATTCCATATTATTAAAATTATTAATATATTAATAATAATATTATTAAAATTATATTAAAATAATAAATTCCATACATGTCGAGGCATTTTTAATCGAGTTTGGCAGTCTATTGACGAAAAGAACTCCTGCCTGTGAAGGCAATCGTTCATGAGCCACCGTTCTGTTTTTTGCAGTTCGGTAGTCCTCCCTGCCTCACGCTCATAGCAGCGTATATTACTACCTCTTAAGAGGTCACGCTTTTCTTTGAAAAAGAGGCATGTTTCCAAATACAAAGGCAGGGAAGTGTCAACAATTTCAGATTTTTTTTCAGATGCGAACCGGAAATTGCAGTTTTGCAACTATCCGGAATGATTTGTTTTGTAAAACAAATATCCTGGATAAGTTCGCGTTAGTGCAGCCTCCCCACAAGGGTAATCCGTATGAAAGGTGTGGGTAGATCAGTCCATAATATGCCGCCATCAGCACCTGAGTTGGGCAATATTTGGATAGTTGTCTCAGAACATAAATACCTGATGCTGTATTTGAACAGACATTGTCTACATGACAATCCCAAGTCAAACCTTGATCAAGGTATATTCCAAGGAATTTAGTCGAGCAGAGTTTTTGACTCGACTGAAGTAGTCTTAGATTTATGAATTCAACAATCCGTAACAATAAACCAAAATAGTGGATAAGACTTACACGGTATAGCCTCTTATTGTTATGTAGAGTTTTACGATTTTTACGTATATTCGTAGACAAGCACATAGAAGATGCCCGGTTTCTAATGTCCCATATTTTATGGAATTTTTTTACCAGCTCAAAACACACAAATAATGCGATAAAACGTGTATCCTAACACGATTTTCTTTCTGGCAGTTTATCTAAATGTGATTTAAAAAATAGAAATTAAAAAAAATAGAAAAAACCTAAGTGTTGTACAAAAGTTGATCATAAAAAGACGCATTTTATGGGTAGTGTATGTAAAATTATCTGTTCGTATATGGTAGGGCCTAAAATACTAAAAACCTTAAATAAATATAAATTTTTTAAAAGAATTATCTACGAATAAATCTTACGTAAAAATCCAACAAAATATAATTTTTAAAGGTAAACTAATGGATAACAAAGAATATCTAAACTTGGTGACAGAAGGTATGTCTTATCTTAATAGGCCTACTCTTTACCTGGGTAGTCATATTTTTTCTAAAAAATGTTCTCACCATAGGAAAACACTGTTTTCACTGTTATTTATCACTTGATCAACCGTAATTCCAAATGTCTACCCTGTATCCCAAGTTTTTGAGTTTAAACATACGGAAAACTGATCAAACTACAATTATTGAATTAAATGTCTTTGCTTAACAAAGTAATTGATTTGGGAAATGATTAAAATCAGCTGGTAATATGTTATAAAACATCCAACCTAGTTAACTTATCCGGCCCTAACGACACAGTCGCACACACGTGCACGTGGGCGTGAGGGCGGGGAGGGGTGGTCACGTGTCAGTCACGTGGACTCTGTGATACTATTTACATTGCAGATTGCCTCCACTGAGTCATGTAATAGATTGGTCAGCAAATATTTCGTCTGCGAACTAGTGTAGTTTGAGAAACGGTTTCCATTAAGTATAAGAACTAGCCTACGTGTAGATTATCAGCATCGGAAAATTACTAATGGTTTATGGAGTGTATTCGTAAGATTTTATATTATTTTACTTGAGGATATTGTACAAAAATCAGTTTTACACTAACAACTAATTTTCGAAATACAGTAAGTAGATTAGTGAACAGTAGGCCTATAGTCGCTTCAGCGTTTCGTCGAATAACTATGAGTGATAGAAGAACAGTGTCTATGCATTTTAAATAGGCCGTGATCCATGAATGTGTTGCCGGCATGGCTTATTTAATGAGTAAGAAACTATTTCCTTATCATGGCACACATTTTAAATATAAATAAAACTCTGTAGAAAATTGTGCGTTTCTACAGAATATAAATTCCAAAATGGTTACTAATGCTTTTGACTGGAACCTAACCGTCTTGCAAACAAAAACTTGACGTAGCTTGAATTTAGTATAACAGTTGAGCTTTACCTTAGTATAAGTTATAAAACATTACCAAACAAATTATATATCACTTTTGCTATCAATTAAAAATATAATCCCTGAATTAGACGACTAAACGAGAATTACGATGCATTTGATAATGTAAAATCTTTTATTTTCTTTCAGTGTTATGGCTAATTTTGGCAAAAATTTAAGTATTATCAAGTTGTGGAAAGTTTGGTTAGTGAGGAACGTAAGGGGGTAAATGTTAAGATAAATAATGGTTACAAATACTTAAGGTCCGCACCAGCTTCCTCACGTACCCAACCTCCCACAAAAAGGTATACATCACACCAAACTTCCCTCACACGACACTTATTACCCACTCTCCCTCCCTGCATGACACTTACTCCTCACGTACCCAACCTCCCACAAAAAGGTATACATCACACCAAACTTCCCTCACACGACACTTATTACCCACTCTCTCTCCCTGCATGACACTTACTCCTCACGTACCCAACCTCCCACACAAAGGTATACAGCCCACCAAACGTCCCTAACACGACACTTATTACCCACTCTCCCTCCCTGCAGGACACTTATTCTTCCCGTACCCAACCTCCCACACAAAGGTGTACAGCCCACCAAACGTCCCTCACACGACACTTATTACCCACTCTCCCTCCCTGCATGACACTTACTCCTCACGTACCCAACCTCCCACACAAAGGTATACAGCCCACCAAACGTCCCTCACACGACACTTATTACCCACTCTCCCTCCCTGCATGACACTTATTCTTCCTGTACCCAACATCCCACACAAAGGTATACGGCCCACCAAACATCCATTACCCACTCTCCCTCCCTGCATGACACTTACACTTCCCGTACCCAGCATTCCACACAAAGTTATACGGCCACCAAACATCCATTACCCACTCTCCATCCCTGCATGACACACTTCCCGTACACAACATCCCACACAAAGTTATACGGCCACCAAACATCCATTACCCACTCTCCCACCCTGCATGACACTTACACTTCCCGTACCCAACATCCCACACAAAGTTATACGGCCCACCAAACATCCATTACCCACTCTCCCACCCTGCATGACACTTACACTTCCCGTATCCAACATCCCACTCAAAGTTATACGGCCCACCAAACATCCACTACCCACTCTCCCACCCTGCATGACACTTACACTTCCCGTACCCAACATCCCACACAAAGTTATACGGCCCACCAAATATCCATTACCCACTCTCCCACCCTGCATGACACTTACACTTCCCGTACCCAACATCCCACACAAAGTTATACGGCCCACTAAACATCCATTACCCACTCTCCATCCCTGCATGACACATTTCCCGTACCCAACATCCCACACAAAGTTATACGGCCCACCAAACATCCATTACCCACTCTCCCTCCCTGCATGACACTTACACTTCCCGTACCCAACATCCCACACAAAGTTATACGGCCCACCAAACATCCATTACCCACTCTCCATCCCTGCATGACACACTTCCCGTACCCAACATCCCACACAAAGTTATACGGCCCACCAAACATGCATTACCCACTCTCCATCCCTGCATGACACACTTCCCATACCCAACATCCCACACAAAGTTATACGGCCACCAAACATCCATTACCCACTCTCCCTCTCTGCATGACACTTACACTTCCCGTACACAAGTAAGTGTACATCCCACACAAAGGTATACGGCCCACCAAACATCTGTCACACGACACTTATTACCCACTCTACCTCCCTGCATGACACTTACTCTTCCCATACCCAACCTCCCACATAAAGGTATACAGCCCAGCAAACTTCACTCACGGGACAATTACTACCCACTCTCCCTCCCTTCATGACACTTATTCCTCATGTACCCAACCTCCCACATAAAAGTATAACCCCACCAAACTTCCCTCACATGACACTTGTACCTCATGTACCCTCTCACTTTTAGGTATACAGCCCACCAAACTTCCCTCTCACGACACTTATAACTCTCCCAACATCCCTGCATGACACTTACTCCTCTCTTACCAAACCTCCCTCATACAGGTATACAGCCCACCAAACTTCCTTCTCACGACACTTATAACTCTCCCAACATCCCTGCATGACACTTACTCCTCTCTTACCAAACCTCCCTCATATAGGTATACAGCCCACCAAATTTCCCTCTCACGACACTTATAACTCTCCCAACCTCCCTGCATGACACTTACTCCTCCCTTACCAAACCTCCCTCATATAGGTATACAGCCCACCAAACTTCCCTCTCACGACACTTATAACTCTCCCAACATCCCTGCATGACACGTACTCCTCTCTTACCAAACCTCCCTCATACAGGTATACAGCCCACCAAACTTCCCTCTCACGACACTTATAACTCTCCCAACATCCCTGCATGACACTTACTCCTCCCTTACCAAACCTCCCTCATACAGGTATACAGCTCAACAACCCTCCCTCACACGACACTTGTTACCCACTCTCCCTCCCTGCATGACACTTACTCCTCCCTTACGAAACCTTCCTCATATAGGTATACAGCTCAACAACCCTCCCTCACACGACACTTGTTACCCACTCTCCCTCCCTGCATGACACTTACTCCTCCCTTACGAAACCTTCCTCATATAGGTATACAGCTCACCAAATTTCCCTCTCACGACACTTTTAATATTCCCAACCTTCCTGCATAACACTTACTACTCCCTTACAAAACCTTCCTCATATAGGTATACAGCTCACCAAATTTCCCTCTCACGACACTTTTAATATTCCCAACCTTCCTGCATAACACTTACTCCTCCCTTACGAAACCTTCCTCATATAGGTATACAGCTCACCAAATTTCCCTCTCACGACACTTTTAATATTCCCAACCTTCCTGCATAACACTTACTACTCCCTTACAAAACCTCCCTCATATAGGTATACAGCTCAACAACCCTCCCTCACACGACACTTGTTACCATTCCCAACCTCCCTGCATGACACTTATCCTCCCTTACGAAACCTTCCTCATATAGGTATACAGCCCACCAAACTTCCCTCTCACGACACTTATACCATTCCCAACCTCCCTGCATGACACTTACTCCTCCCTTACCAAACCTCCCTCATACAGGTATACAGCTCACCAAACTTCCCTCTCACGACACTTATACCATTCCCAACCTCCCTGCATGACACTTACTCCTCCCTTACCAAACCTCCCTCATATAGGTATACAGCTCAACAACCCTCCCTCACACGACACTTGTTACCCACTCTCCCTCCCTGCTTGAAACTTACTCTATATGTACCCACCCACACAAAGGTAAATGGCCCACCAAACTTCTCTCATATGATACTTATTACCCACCCACTCTCTCTGCATGACATCCTACCTTCCACGATACTGACGGCCTACCCACACTCTCCATAGCCCACAAATATTTCCTCACATGAAACTTAAGAACAAAACACACATTATTTTCCCTAACCTACTGGTCCAGTCTCCATACCTCATATATTACTCTTACAATATTTTTCCATGTGCTTTAGTAACAAGAAATTACCATGCACCTAGAACACCATTAACTTCGCTTCCTACCGCAATTCCTTTTCTATTTGCTCTAAACTGTGCTGGGGTTAATTTAAACTCCAGGTTGCTTAAAAACATTAAAATATATAATTCACCGTTTTAATAATTAGTATACGTTTTTAAAAAGTTTCAGCATAATTTTTAGTTACATATAATTTTGTTTTTACCACTTACTAAATCTTTATCTGCGTAGGTATGTTCTAAGTGGTTCTATATTGCAAAAAGCCAGCAAGAGCGTGTTAATTGCAATGGCAATGAATGAAGGTCAGTTAGTCACCTATTACCACTTGGAACTAACGGTCTAATGGCGACTATCCGACTGTTAACTGCAGCCTAAACCAAATGGTAATCATTACGACATTACGACATGTTAAGGTAAACAGTATCATGTCCGTGAAGGCAAATTGTTTGAATCAAAATTGTGAAAATCATTTGTAATTATTTACATGCAAACCACTAAAACCAATACATTCTCCCACAGAGGCATGCACTTTATATTATTAGTTAATAATTGATACAGGTTATGACAATGCACAAGTTATTTACTGAAAGGAAAATAAGAAAGATAATAAAATAAACAAAAACAACCAAATGATTTAAAACAATCAATTATTCCACTTAGAGCCGTTTTTGAAAAAATTCCATTTTTGTATTGTATCCATTGTTTTTCACCATAAAAAAATAAATTAAATTTCAAAAAAGTGAAAAAGGGTTTCGAGATATTGGCTAAATACACCTACATACCCAATTTCTTAAAAATTGATCCATCCGTTTGCTCTCCAGTGAACTAGGCATACACACAGACACACATACGGGTAGACACTACAATTATTTTTCGAAAAAACCCACTTTTTTGAGCTCAAAGGGCCCTAAAATGGAGTTTTAGACCAAATTGTAAAAAGTTTTTTTGTTAACGATCACAATACTGTCTCTATGCTTACGCATATGGAAAGTAAAAAATTGAAAATTGAAGAAGGTAGGTTTATTTCAATAACAAATTTAAGTTAATACATAACTTAAAAGACTAGTTATGTTTTGTCCATTTTATTATTTTTTCAAATTTTAGTTAGTAATAAAGAAAAGACGTCTTGTTCGTGAGGCTACGGAGCAGTCATTTCTAATATTTTAAGACTATCAAAATATATCTGATTATGAGGAATGTGATCTTCAATTTAATCACCTTGGGCATATTTTGAACAAGAAATTACTTCCGAAAATGGGGAGACTTGTAAGAATAGTGTATATTCTGAATTGGATGGGATGTCCATTATGAGTTTTGTACAGTGTGGAAGGTGGAGCCTTCAGAGAAAGCGTGTATTGAGCATTGGGGGAGGACCATGGCAGGCTATGTGCAGGGTGGAAGTGAGACCTTTAGGAAAAGTGGGTATTTAGTTCTGAGGGAGGACTATTATAGGATATGTGGAGGGTGGAACCTTTAAAGAAAGTGTGTATTGAGCTCCGCGGAGAGCACGATGATGGGTTATATGCAGGGTGGAAGGTAGGACCTTTAGGGAAAGTGTATACTGAGCATTGGGGGGAAGACCATGACGGGTTATTTGCAGGGTGGAAGTGAGACCTTTAGGAAAAGTGGGTATTTAGTTCTGAGGGAGGACTATTATAGGATATGTGGAGGGTGGAACCTTTAAAGAAAGTGTGTATTGAGCTCTGCGGAGAGCACGATGATGGGTTATGTGTAGGGTGGAAGGTAGGACCTTTAGGGAGAGTGTATATTGAGCATTGGGGGAAGACCATAACGGGTTATGTGTAGGTTGGAAGGTGAGCTCTGGGGGGAGGACCACGATGGGTATGAGAGGGAGGGAGGTGGGACCTTCAAGAATGCAGTTAGTAATGGGTGAGAGACCAATTTTATGATTTGTATGTGGGTATTAGTTTTTATTGTGGATGGTCAATTTTGATTTATTTCGCACTATATCCCAGTGATAGATAAAATACCACTGGCCATACACAGCCACACCTTACCTAGTTTTCAAAAATAGGTTACAGAAGGGTTATGGGGGTGGTGGGGTGGGAGGGGCCATTGTTTGGGCGCAGTTCAGCTGTCGCTCGATTGTACTCTAGATATGCAATAATCAAATAACACGCGCCATATGACAACCGCCGGGTGCTTGTTTTCAAAACAACTTACCGCATCAAAATAAACACTTTTGTGACACAAAATGTTCGCTCAAAGGGCGTTAGATGACGTAAATAATTGCTCAAACGTGAAAAATTGTTATGGCTCCAGAGAGTGCGTACAATTTAATAAAGTGTTAAAAATACAAAGTGGTTTGCACTTTTCTGGCCGAAAACTCGTATTTATTTAAATCTAATATCGCGTGATGGCTTTATAAAGAATGGTTATTAAATAGCAACTAGATTTGATAAAAAACATTAATATAGTACTGCACTTTATAACGCAACACAAAACAATAATTTTAAGCTAAAATATTGCAATAAAACGTCTTTCAAGAGCAGTTTGGACTTAAAACTCTTCTTATTCACTTTTAAACGTCAAACCTTAGCACCAAATTCACACATGTTTTATAAAATAACTATATAAAAGTCACTATCCACACTGGCATTTTCTTATTATTTTATTTCGATCAAATCCAGTGAAAAGGACGAAGAATCAAACATCTTACAAAACCGTAGGTTTAGTTTTCGTGTCATTGACTTTATTCCTTTATTATGATGTTATACACAGCAAAAATAAATTTAAAAAACCAACAAACGTTTAATTTTGTTCTCATTGTACCCATTTAACGTATTTTGATCATTAGAAAATACTGTCGTGGTTATGTCGGAAAATGTCTCATTTTGATTTATCTCAATTTATGGCCTTAATCGGAGTGAAAAGAAAGTGGCATTTAGGATTCACACATGAACGTCAAGCTCCTTCACACTTTTAATTCAGTTTTGACGATTAATTTTATATGAATGAATATCTAACTGTTTTAGACCTGTGAATGGAGAAGAGTTTTTTTAAACGTAAATAATCATTTTCATTTTGTAATTACCTTAAACAGATATTTTATTACTGGATAAAACATTAATCGAAATATTATTGCTTTTTTACTAAATTACTTTATTTGGAGCTTTTCAAGTCAATCTGTTAGAGTTAAAATAAAATCCTTAAATGAACAAGATTTCATTATTAAACAGACTCGTTTTCCATTTCAACCACAATATACATCAAACATTCTTTCATCAGTTGTAACTTATCATATTCCTATTTCATAATCGTCATACCTACTGAGTTTGCAATAGGTAAATTATTCATAAAAAATATATTTAAAACTGTTGGCAACTAAAATATAATTAATGGCTATATTTTTAATTTTTTATTACAGCCTTCCGTTATTATGTACTTTTAAATTTCAAAATAGTGATTTAAAATAGGAATATTTTTATACATAAAATAACCACTTACAGAAGTACATAAAAATTAGGCTTACTGCTAACTAAGAATAAGCTTAAATGAAAGTTTGATATGAAAAAAGTCGCTTTTACGGGGAAAATTGAGGGGTATATTACGTAGTACAAGTAGGAGTTAAAAGGAAATGTTACAGCCCCTTCAACGCGCAAATCTACAACGTTCATGTAACTATATGTCTGTAAGGTTATAGTTTAAGTAATTTGTTTGTTTAACAGCTTTTTTGCTGAATTTAGAAAATTTATGGAAAATATATTTATTTTTACAGTGCTACGCTTACACGTTGAAATTCGCATTTCAATATTGACGTGCGCTTGTCTCCGTGTAAGAAGTCGAAGCTACACGTGTTTGAGAGGGGACGTTATGCAGAATGAGGGGAAGTTGTGGAGGGGATAAGGATAAAGTGGTGTTGTATGAGTTAATCCTGCAACCACCTGATGTCTTAAATTACCCTATAATAAATCCCTGTTAATTGCTTCAAGAGATGACCCGATTCGCACGACAGTGCCGCCAACTACCGGTAGCTCGTGGAACTAAGAGGCTTCCTATTTCATCTTTATAGTTGGAAAGTATAAACACATACTATATTCCTGATCAATTTAAACAATTAATACACTGATATAAGTAACGAACAAGATACTGATCATGAAGATATGGAAAGTGAGTAGTTTAATGAATATGGATAACGAATGTAGCTATGTTACTATCCATGGCAAAATTTGACTAAGAAAATGTTAATAATGGATATCCCAGTAGCAATTAATAATAGTGGATTGTCACAAATTATAAATTATAAGTATAAAAAAACTTCATAAAAGCGGAACTACATCACTTACAATTATAAACATTACGTTAAAAAATCACTTTTACTTTTCAGATCACACAGCTATATATAGATATTTTTTAATATGCTCTAAATTTTAGGTTTTATATGTATATACATATAAAACAGACAAATTACTCACCGAATTGACCATAGTAATAATTTGTTATTAGCTTCAACCATACTAAATATGAATAGATGTAATTAAACGAATAAAATAATAACATTAACTAAACATTCATTTCTTCTTTGGAGTTATTTATTGGAGAGTTTTAAATTATAAATAGTTTTGTTGATGTCTGAAGATGCCTAAGTTGTAGGCGAAAGACAAATTAATCACTTTATCGCAATATTTGAGAATTTTTAAAATTATTTATTATTTAAGTAAACATTATTAAGTAATAAATGAATTATAATCACGTTAGAGAACTTAATGTTTTTGTACGCTGTATATTTAAGGTCAGTTGAATTAATATTTAATGTGGTTTGTGAAATACTATCAGTTAAATAAAACAACGCCACGCCACTAGTAGTTACAATTTTACATTACGTATAGTAATCAATTTATCTAACTTAATGATTCAATGCCAGGAGAAGATCGTGTTTTGGTTTAACAAATCTCAAATTTTGAATTAAAGTCCAATCAATTGATTGTATAAAATATAAAATCAATTTATAGTTTTAAAATACTTTATCTGTGGAATTCTGAAATAAACCGTTCCTGCTAGAACAAATGGTAATTCCCTAGGGAATATGGAAGGGCCTGGGTTCGGTCCCTAGGCAGTACTCCTGTCTGTACTATTTAGGCCAGCCCTCAATTTGGCCATCTGGGCCCAGTTCGTCTGAGCATCGATGCCCAGCGGGGCCAATAGGTGATTCGCATTAGACTATTTTGTCGTGCAGACCCTGTTTCTTTGGTTTTGTCCCAAGCCGGAACCCTGGGGACTTGCCCCTTTGGACCGGCTCGTGCATATCCGACCAATCAATTCTTCCCTTTTTGCCTCATCCCAAATGCCGTAAGATCCTTTTTCCTTTTCATTTTGTGGTAGTCCATATTTTACTTGCTCTTTGTATCCTCGGCTACATTTACGAAACATTATTTAAACTCGCAATTCACGTGTAATCATGTTGTAAATATTTTCTTGAACTACATATTACGTTTGGGTAAAAAATCAAAAAAAATCAGTTAAACCAATTTAATACGATAGAAGTACAAAAATAGACAAATTTTATGGTGATCGGTTTCGTGAATACTACTTCTACCATTCTCAGACCAGTGTGAATGGTTTATTATGTAATGACGTAATATTCGAGGCGAAATATAAAAGTATAGATTGTTTATTAGCTTTAGGTAAACATTTACGGCATTATCTAACCCATGGAGTAGTTTTAAAACAAAAATGGTTCTTTTATAAATTAAAAGACTGATTATTCTGATCTAATATTCCGTAGAGCTTATTTTCAACTTTAAAAACATTTACTATATGCAGCAATTTATTTTCAAAGATGTTACTGTAATGGATTCATGAATTCAATATCACGCATTTCTGTTAAATCAACTTAAACAGTTTATAAAATAATATGATTTTATCAATTGTATAATTTTTAATACATAACACTTCTATATTGATATTTTTTTACATTTTTAGCGTAATTTGAAACAAATTTTTATCAATAAGCTCTATAAATTAATTAGTTTTTTACTTCAGAGTCTTTTCGAGTATAGGGCGTATCTTAGTAATTATTAGGCTTTTATGTGATAAATTGTATCAACGTTTTTAAGACGCCAAAGTAGCACAATCTAGTAAATATTTTATACTGAATTAGGGGATACCCCTGCACACTTCGCGTGCCAACCCCGACGCTTGCTGCGCTTGATACATTTTGGCCTTCAGCCTCGGCATGTGCCTTTTGAATATAAATAATAGTAATTTATTAAGTTATTACGATATTAAATTTATTTACAGTATCTCACTCAAACTAATTGCGCTACCTGTTCATTAGTAACAGATGTAGATTAAACTCATAGTATAACACTACGAATACATCAATAGTATAATGTCAAACACACAAAATAAACGTAATCTATGTAAAAACAGATGTTATTAATTTACTAAAACCAACCTATATATTATAATGTTATCCTTATGGAACAGTCTCTTAGAGGCAGTTTCTACCCCTTAAGTGTATATTATCAAAATGAAAATACTTTAGTTGTCCTACTTAAGACCTAAAGAAACAGTGTACAAAATTGCACCTCTCTAACTACATGAGAACTTGGGGAATTAGTGAGTGAGGGAGTGAGTGAGCCAGGGATTTGCCTTTTATATTTATATATTTAGTACAAACAGTCATGTTTATAATGGAATGTGTTAAATCCTTCAATTAAGATTTTAAAGTGTAAATTTATCAGTGGAATCAACGATTCTTAGAGACACTGATGTACGTTTATCCTTTATAAATTAACTTTTAGCTATGTTTGTCGTTATTGTTTTTAATCAGGGCTGTTCCTAAACTTTATCAAACGACAAATGATCAATCCTATGCCCTTGGTTTATTGTTTTATCTACAGCCACTTTTACATTTCCAATTAACACAAGTTTTCAAGTTGTGTTGCTTATTAGGTCTTCTTCCTGCCTCCAACACGTGTTCGGATTTATTAAGAATCAACTTAACTTTACCCTTGTGCTGTCAACACAAAACCATTACCCTTAATCCAGCCACTAGTTCGAGTGATGACCGCGAGGGGCGCTAGCCTTGTTGGATCAAGGCTGGCTTTACTCCCCGAGTGATAGATTCTTGTTTAATTGAATATTTAATGTATCGGTACTGCGTGAAGGCACGGTGCCGACTGCCCCTCCCCCACACACTCAACCTCTTTGTTTCCCTTCAACCCTCCGCTGGATACATTTTTAATTCGCTGAAGCTATGAAAAAGGGGTTCTTTTTCGAATAAGGAAGCCGACGCTCGATTTTCTGTGTTTAAAGGCAGTTTGTGCGTCGCTTTACAGAAAGATTTACAGAAAATGATTGAAAATCTGCTTTTATAATCAGTGAATTGAACAGAAAATAAATACCTATTTCAATAAAAATAAACAAACTGTACGGTATCTTTTCTGTTAATTCACTAGACTACTTATGTTTTTTGTTTCCGTTAACTCACTACCACATGATAAATATTCTGTTGCTCTAAAAACTGTTCCCCAATGTTTTTTACGTCTACTGTAGTATTCCTTATCCGCTAGGAATCTGATATCGCTGGCCTTATCTTATCGTTTTTCAAGAACTTACACACAGAGAGTGCATTTGGTGTAATGTCCATCATTGGATTTATCAGTTTGAGATTAACTTAAGTAGCCATGTAACCTAACCTGACCTGACCTAATCTAAGCGTAATTTTGAGAAAAAAAGTAGTGGTACTGAAGGAACGGAAAAAGTAGTGGCAGTGAATTAACGGAAAAGATCCTCTGTACGAAATAAATTTACAGCTGAGTGTCTCTGACGTAAAATACGAAAAATGTATTTTTTGGGAAATTTTCATTTTTGATGACGGGAATTTATTGTAAAGAAGTATCGCGAAGACAATTAGTAGGAACACTAGTGTTTATTTAACATCCATGTTGTACAAGTCCAGTGCTAGCACGAATGACATCGTTACACACGCAGGGTCATCGATTACACGTAGGCGAGAAAATTGTCATGCACTATTTCACCCGACCAGGAGCTTAAATTTTTGTCTCTTGACCATAGTCCATGTAATGAAACATATTTCTTTAAGAAACTCTTATTAAATGCCACATTCCTTTTCAGTGCAAGTTGAATCTAGTAATAAATTTTGCTTCGTTGGTGTATTAGAATTATTTTCCCCTTTAAGGACCCTGTATACGGACCAGATATATACTTTAAACAGTTAATACTGATATTCGGACAGGAAATACTTGAGAACGTAAATCTTATCCTGACAATAATCGAAATAGCGAGGTATTTAGTTTATTTCATAGTGTAGCATAGTCCTAAGAACATCCTATAATTAAACAAATTCTAAAATGATAATTTATAGAGATATACAAACAGAACGTGCATGACTTGGAGAAGAAATCTTAAAGCTCACACCCCACATAGTTTATTTTTCACTGAGATACTTTACAGCCCAATAAATGATATTTCCTAAGAAACCACAATTATAATATTTAGAACAAGAAATATTCTTAGCCAATATGAAAGTAATTGGCTTACAATTTTGGAAACCAAAACATTATTCACCATAATAGACATCATACAATTACAAATTTGTGATAAGGTCACCCTGATCAGGTCTGATGACGTAATTAAGTGAGGTTAGGTTCAGCAGCTTCTATGGCGGTCTGAAGTATTCACTTCAGGCATTTCCGATACGTCACGAATCACGTTTTTTACACATGTTTAGATCCAGTGGCCTATACATACATAAACCTACAGCTAAGAAAATTCCTCTTGCACTCAAATCGTGGTTTTTTAACAACTACGTTTTGTGTACTTTAAGGATTATAAACCCTTTATTTACAATAACTGCACTTTCCCTGCCCTCTATTTCAAATTTTGATATATTAGTAGTATAACATACCATATATGTGTTGTTTAAACCCTAAGAAGGGCCATTTTTGTTGTGTACAGTAGCTTAAATTGTTGGGATATCACATTCCAGACACCGAAATTTTTTTTTTAGCTTCTCTCTTTAGCTTAATGTGTATAGGTTAAGAGTCTTCATCTTTAGGTGCCATATTGGTTTTATATCGTATAAGAGCAATGTAAAATGAGGTAAAACACTGTTACTTTAGTATTTTTCGATAATTAATAATGTTTACATCGTAGAGCATAAAATTTACCAATGAGTTTTTAGTTTAAATTTATTTTTAATTTTCGAATTTTATATTATATATAATCAGTGAGTTTAAACTTACAATATACAAACAGACATCATAATTTTAAGAAGGGGATTCAGTACGTTTATTTATACTATTGCAAAGGATGTAAAATTATAATTTGTCAACAAATCGTTAAGTCACAGTACTGTACCATATTTGTCATAGCTCTTATGGGATATAAATCCAATATGATGACTATCTCTGCAGATTCTTAAGAACTACTACGAGAAAGAGCAGAACTACATCCCCACTCTAACCAGACAGTAAATTACACTCTAACCACTCTAGCAGGGTTGATTTTAAGGTTGTGAGCTCTTATGGTCTAATCGTGTAGTTTGGAGGCTTTGCCAGACGTCTACAGGGGCTATTTTGGAAGTTTAACTCGGTATGGTATAGTGTTTTGAGGATACTCTCCATAACTGGAAAAATTCTTCAAATGACAAAAAAATCATAAGAAAAATTTTTGGTTTACGCTGGTCATGCCCTTGTTGAGAAATATTTTTGCAATACATAACACTTACAGTACCATCTACTTATACATATTCCATTTTATCCTTGACTTTGAACAACCTTTGTCTTCTTTCCAAGTCTAAAGAATCAAATATAGAAAGAGAAGCAGAGCAATTTTATCTAATGCACAAAACTGCGAAATTTGAAAAGGAGGCACATAACTCTGGAGTTAGGTTATTTAATAGCCTACCCCCTCCAAAATAACAAAAAATAGAGAAAGTAAGTCTAAAGCTCATTTTAGGAAGAAGTTAAAAACGTTTTTTGAAAGTAATGTTTTTTTATTATAAAAAGGAGTATCGTCCGTTTTGAAGTTAGACATGATCTATTAACCTCTGAGATGCATCTGTGTAGTCTTATATTTCCATGTTTTGTTTTTTTTGACAATGTTTATTTTAGCTATTTAATTATGATTAATTTAGTATTAGATATAAATTAGTATGACAATCCATAGTATTTTTATCAATAATGTTATAATAAAAAATAATAACTGAGCACCCTTAAACAATTTTTTATTAAATCAACACGACCGGTTTCGGCATTTATGCCATCTTCATAGGTATATGTGTTTACTTTTCCTTATCAATAAAGTAAACATATATAAACAATAATAAAAAATTGTTTAAGGGTTCTCAGTTATTATTTTTTTATTATAAAATTATTATAAATAGCAGCCCTAGGAATTACAACTTTTCTACTAATAATATTTTTATCAAATTTATTTTGTATACAAAGCTATATTTGATTAAATGATTTAAATTTGAATTTCGAATTAAATCGGATTTCCCAGTGTTATAAGGCGGTATGAGTTTCTAACTGCTTTGTAACCATGCTTTGTTGTTCCAGGCCATAGTGTATGAAGGCCAGGACAAGAACCCGGAAATGTGCAGGGTTCTCCTTACTCACGAAGTCATGTGCAGGTAACAGCTGAAATTCTACTAAACTTTAACAATTTATAATAGATTATTCTGTCTAGTTAAGGTAATGATTTTATCTAATAAATATTCATTGAAAATGTAGCTGTAAATCTTGAACTACGTATGATATATTAACCTTTAATTAATTTTAACAACGCATTTTTAAGAATATGAAGCAATGTTTCAGTATGTTACAAAAATCCTCACTCGAATAAATTACATCAATAAGCTGATAAAACATTTAATACAAACAATTAAACGTTTCACAACACAAAAATGTATTGCGGTATAAGTTTAAAATGAAAAAAACATAAGTGGCGTTCGATTTGTCAGACTAGAGGTTAAACTCCATGTGTTTAGCTAGATCAATTGATAGAGAGCGACCAGAAAAGTAAGTCAACAGAACAGTACTTTTCCAAATGTAGATTAATATTTTTCCTTAATTAATAAAAATGAACATAATTTCATTTCCCATCACTATGGCCCATTATAGAAAGTGAATGTGGCTTAACTGATCCACGCAATAAAAATATATCTTATAAAATTAACACCAAGAATATATCTTAACAAATTTATAAAATAAAATAATATATTTTAACAACATGTTTTACTTACATGGTTGCGGTTTGTCATTTGATAACTTAATATGTAGCAAGAAACAACACGTTTTAGCGACACTATTTCTATTTTATCTCCATTTTTACACTCTAAATCACAACAAAGTAATATTTCGTCAGTAAATGAAAAATGTCCCTATTAATAGGGGTAATTTATCAATACGAAGCCCTTTCTACCACTTAACTCCAAAATATAACACATTAAAATAGTCAACTTGTAGGTATGGTAAAATAAATATATTCAAAGATGGATTTATAATAAAAATGTAGCAAATAAGTGTGACTTTTATTATAATCTTATAATGTTCAGTAAAAACTATTTATTCAATATAATTAAAAGCAAGAGAGATCATCTTAAATTATTTAAATTAAATTGTCGGTACCGTAGTTAGTTAGAGCCCAGGTAGTGGGTTAGGTTAGGTTAGGTTAGCTTCATAAATTAAAGCGTTCTCAGTTCGATCCCAATCAGAGTCATGGAACACTTTGACAGCGATCAGCTGAACCTAACAGCTGTCATTTTCATTAATTACACTTTTTAGGAATAGTCGGCTTTTAGGAATACTAGACTAATATGCAAAGACTATGTTTGCTCATCTACACTCATTCGGAAATCATATTCGCCTATATCTTGACGATTTGGATCTTAAGAATAAACAAAATAAAACTATTTATATCAATTTTTCAGAGTAAACAACAACAAAATGATCACACAAATCAAACAAACTATTGTTTAGTGTTCTGCTTTGGTTTCAGTTCCTGAGAAGAAAACTAATCTAATCCATCTCCGATACCAATAACCTCAATTTTGTTAGGAAATAAAATACTGATTCCCTAAATCATTATTTGAACAACACAGTATCAATCCACGAATATATGCCCAATGAAATATGTAAACCAGGAAATGGTCCCTAAACAAATAGGCCTTTTCCCCAAACCATATTTCATCGTCGAAGGACGAGAGGCATAAAATTGATTCCGAGGGTGATCACCTGCCATCCGGCCGTTTATGGCCTAAACATCTCGCATCACATCCAAGACATAATAACAATAGGAATGTCTCCTTCCCCGCTGTAATGCTGTCCCACCGATATCTCCGAAAATAGGAAGTGCAAGTCACCCCTCTCTCCTCTCGCGCTCTGCGGGACCTCCCTTGAGATTCGCATATCACCCCCCCCCCCACACCATCACAACCTACAGCCGGGGAGGGTACAGTCACCTCCAACAACTACACTTATATCTATACTTTCCAATACACCCACACATGTACTGCATCCGTCCCATCCGAGTTTCCTTGTCCGGTGTTTTGTTGAAACCAAGAAGATTAGACGGTTAGTAGATTGGAAATGTTGATAAGTAAAAAATACTGGCCTATAAATAAATGATTAGAACACGATAAACTTGAAAACGGGGTGTATTATTGCGTAGTAAACTTAAGAGTACAACAAGGCTAGGAAAATGTTTTACTTTCTTATAGAACACAAGTGAACGTCCCACAGCTCATATTCCTTTTTCAATCCTTCTTGTCTGAAGATGAAAAACACGATTTATCGAAATCAATCACCATGCTATGTACATTTTTTACTTATTGTGTAATAATATTTGTTGTATTGCGTTCTCTATATGTTTACCAACATTTATGATATAATAATTATAAAACTATTTAATTTCTTATAAAAAACGCTTTGAAAACAGTACTTGCATGGAGTATCCTATCAGAACATTAATCAAATTGTTTATTGGTTGTAATTAATTGATAACTCGGATATTTTTCCTGTCTTATTCTTAACTGTTTCGTAAGTAAGAAACACGTAAGAAATTCGTACGTGTTTTTAGAAGAAGAATATAATAACTATATCACAACAAACTCCCACCTTGTTGTGGTCATATGAACGAACTTGAAAACTCAAAAACCTTCCCCCTCCCCCCCCCCCCAATTACTATCCCACATCAGCGTGCTCCAACAAACGACGCAGGTTACAATTTTAACCACTCCTCGAATAGTTGTTGTCATTGATAAACTTGTCTTAGGATAATTTTATTGAAATTAATTTTAGCTGTATTTTGTATGTTTCAGCCGGTGTTGTGACAAAAAAAGTTGCGGAAATCGCAACGAGACACCTTCCGACCCTGTCATTATCGACAGGTAAGTTGTCCTCGGTCACTTAGTTTTACTAAAGAGTTGATAAGACGATACATTGTGGTTTAATAAAATGTAGAAGTAGTCAGCTTTTGTAAAAATGTATTGATTTTGACGTGATATTTTAGGTATACAAAAAAAGAATAATTTCTACGTAGAAGACTGACGGGTGACCTTTATCCTTGCTGTAATATTGTGTTATCTAAAAACCAGGAACCAGTTAATTCTAGTCGCTGCCAAACCTTTCTGGGGTCTTTTTCGTAATATCTCCGCATTTGTTTAGCAACGACTGGTCATCAAACGAAGTCGAAAATTCACGTGTATATAGTCAAGTTACACGTTAACTTATATTTATTTAATCCTAACCTAACCTAACCGAACAACCCATGGTGGAAGAGCTTATAGCCTAACTTAACCTAACTTAACCGAACAGCCTATGGTGGAAGAGTTTATAGCCTAACTTAACCTAACTTAACCGAACAACCTATGGTTGAAGAGTTTATAGCCTAACTTAACCTAACTTAACCGAACAACCTATGGTTGAAGAGCTTACAGCCTAACCTAACCTAACTTAACCGAACAACCTATGGTGGAAGAGTTTATAGCCTAACTTAACCGAACAACCTATGGTTGAAGAGCTTACAGCCTAACCTAACCGAACAACCCATGGTGGAAGAGTTTACGGCCTAACCTAACCTAACCGAACAACCCATGGTGGAAGAGCTTATAGCCTAACTTAACCTAACTTAACCGAACAACCTATGGTGGAAGAGCTTACAGACTAACCTAACCTAACTTAACCGAACAGCCTATGGTGGAAGAGTTTATAGCCTAACTTAACCTAACTTAACCGAACAACCTATGGTTGAAGAGCTTACAGCCTAACCTAACCTAACTTAACCGAACAACCTATGGTGGAAGAGTTTATAGCCTAACTTAACCGAACAACCTATGGTTGAAGAGCTTACAGCCTAACCTAACCTAACTTAACCGAACAACCTATGGTGGAAGAGCTTATAGCCTAACTTAACCTAACTTAACCGAACAACCTATGGTGGAAGTGCTTACAGCCTAACCTAACCTAACCTAACCGAACAACCCAAGTTGGAAGAGTTTACGGCCTAACCAACCTAACCTAACATAAATACCAGAAGGCGCCGAATGATAATTAAAGCGATGGCACTTATTATTTTCTTGTAGGCCAAAACCACGTGACAAATATCAAAGGTACATTGATTGTACGTTTATTTACTTCTAGTCTTGGTAGATAATCTGTACCATATGCAGGGGCGTTCCGAAGTGATCCGAATTTTGTTGTTATTAAAGCTAATTTAGACTATATATCTAGTATTTTGGAAGAAAATATTGTTCTTGAAAAATACGCAGCAAATTACATCTATCTTAAACCAAAATAATGCGTTGAAATAAATATACCTTTCTTAGATATATAACAATCTATACAAATAATCTTACTTATATTTAATTGTATTATTAAATCTTGAGTGCATTTCATTAGTCTGTTAAAGAAATCAGGAAGGCAAGGTTATCGATCTAATGATGATATAGCAGAGGGGGCTTTGTCTGAACCTAATTAGAAAATGTTGCTGGTATTTCCGATCGAGCTGGCAAGAACGAATGTAAGGGCCAATAACACTGTATAATAAAGGTCGACTAACGGGAGGGTTGCGTCGTTTTTCCTCGGTTGTTCTCCCCCTAACATAACTTGTGATAGTGGAATTACTATACAGGGGTGCGATAGAGCATGGGGAGAGTCCTGTTGGTGGGTGGGATGGGGTATGCAAGAAAAGAGGAAGATGAAGGGATGACGACAAAATGGCGTCTCAAGGGAGCGAATAGAGCCTAGGGTAGCTCTGAGTGTGTGGATGGCATTTGGAATGGTTTGAATTGTCAAACTCGCACCGGACTGGAATAATATTACTCAGCATTTCCGTTTCTGGCAGATTCCACTTTAGAAAATACTCTTGGAATGCTCCTCAAACACCCCTCTCAGCTGATTGTTTTCTGATTGTCAATGCTTCACTCATTTTGCTTCATTAGTTTTTACCATACGATATTTATTTACCTAAAGAGGAATTAAGTTCGTAGTTATTATACAGACTTTAATTCCATAAAGGAGTGTCAGGTAAATAAAACAAATTTAAATGTTTCAAAAAAGGCTAAACTTAATAACAAGCACAATCATATGTGTGTGTTTAGGGTGGATGGGTGGGCCGTGTAGTTAATGTGTGGGTAGGAGGGTCTGTCATGAGTCGCATCCTTATTGGTTAATCTTATATACACCGGTCCTTTACATACGTACCAAGTACATGATATGGAGATGGATGTTTCTCCAACACTCGTTTATGAGTTCAGCATAAACGAAACGTCCCAAACTACATTTGTTCTATATATAGATAAATCAAAACCATTCCATTTTGGCTGTTACGAGTTGTTATTACCATGAAAAAATTTCCATTAACTCAATAATGAGTTCTGAAATACCAAAATTACGGTAGTTCTTTAATATAAACTTATGTAAGGCAAGCTTAACTTTCCAAGTGTTCGTATCTATTAAACCTCTTACCATTTCATGAGACTCCTTTCAAAATATTGTTCAGTAAGCATATTTTCTTGCAATGTGCTTGTATTTTGTTACTCACGGCTACGCAGAACAATTTGGCTTCTGACAGTTATCGAACACAATCTTCTAACGACACAAAATGTCCACAATACTTTTACAGTACTTACTAATCTTACTAATATTATAAAAAAAACAACTTAAGAAACAAGAAATCATTCAGATCCACGTGAGAGAGCTCTTAAACGTATATAATCAGGTCATAAAAGAAAATGTTAATGTTTTTAGAACAGCGCGTAGTATGACGCTACGTCTCGGGTAGCTAAAAACATACGGTCCACTTCTCTTTAGATTTCCTTCCACTTTCCAGCCCAACAATAGTGCGGTACAATATAAGCTAAACAATAACTAGTCTCCCACTTTCCTTTTCTAATGTTCGTATCCTATACGATGATAATGACATGTAATATAATCAACTGCCCACAAACTATATTTACTTTCCTCTTTGTCAATCGCGAACTTTGACTCTTAGATTTCCCCAATGATGTTCAAATTACCAACTAACTTTATTAAATCGACTTGAAGGAGTTTGATAAATGTTTTAAATATATAAACACTACCAATTTATTTCATTAATAGGCCAAAGGTTTGTTTATATACGTACATATTAGCACTTTTGTTACTTAGCATTGAGTATGATCGATAGAGTTTTTGAAAATAAAGATTAAATAAAACTTTTTATGTGTAAATCTAATGGTGGGAAAATAAAATTTAGAATGACTAACTTTTTATCTTTTTGGCATATTTAACATAGTTATCCTTATTGTAACCTTTGAACTCAACCCTCTTGTAGCAACAGAAGTCGTGCCATTTGTATAAGTTATCAAGTTGTGCCTTGTATTAATTGGAAAATTAAGTTCCATACGAAATTGTCTACAGAACAAAGGCCTGCATTTATAGTTGTTTAAATTGAAGGTACATAGTTTAATGGCATGTTAAATTAATATATTATTATACATACTACCTTTTGGGGTTTATTTAGTTCACGTATATCGCAGTCCTGTCTTTATTATATGATAAATTACAAGATTTTCTTCAACGTTTTTAATTGTATGAAAGTATTCAGTTAAATAAATAAGCCAGAAATAAAATAATTTTCAACAATTGTAAGTTAAACCATAGGTGAAGTGGGACTAAAACCAACCATGTTCTGTGTAATTTTAAATATGCCTACAATGAACAGCATCCCCAATCAAAAATGTCGTTGGATGAATGCAGTGAGTCGATCGACCAATCAACTGGTATCAATGATCAAACATGCATGGGTAAATAACAGGCAATCAAGCCGGGAAAAAACATCTCTAGGGTAAAACCTAATCTGCACCCAGCAGAGGCTGAACGTCAGTATACGCGTGTATTGTCGCCAAACAAGAAACAGCAAGGGGCCTAGACTAGACCCCTGAGGGGCGCCGCATTGTCTCATGCCACAAGAATACCAAGCTGTTTGATTGCTTGATTAGCTGGTTCACATATATTTCCTATTAGTTCCAAATCAGTAATTCAAAATAGAGGAATAGTAAATTAGCTCGATACGCAGAACTGAACAGATGGACAAACCAGTAGTGATTGATATTTTGTTCGAAAATCATGACAGAAAAGGTATGTATGATATTTTTGTTCAGTACTATTTAAGATTCAAAAATAGTTAAAGTATTTACAGTAGATATAATAAATAAGTTTTTAATCTATGAACTACTAACTGGCACTTCTTTGAAAAAATATATAACACTCGCAAGTTGAGTGTTTGTGGAGTCCTTTATAGTGTTACAGTCAGGGATTTTCATTTCATAACTTTGCATCGTGGCAATATATGCACTCTGATATGTAGTAGGTGTAAATGCCAATGAAAAAGTGCACCACTTCTGTTTCCTGTTATTTAAATATATACTTCCAGTATAAATTTAAACTGGATTAAACAATATCTCTTAATTATTAACTTAAATTCATGACTTACAAAATATAGTAAAATTTATCTTCGTTTTAGCTAAGATAATTATTCAAAGATGATATACATGCCATTGCATGGTTATATGAACTTTAATTTTTTTATTTATATTTTTTGTACGCAGCAGATCAAGCGCCTATTTAGCATACAAACACACCTTATGTTTCGAGTTGGATTTTTCATTATTTTACATACATAAACGTTATAAATCATAAAAATTATTTATTTTTGTAATATTGGAAAGACTTCAAATTAAGAAAGCGAGTCAATCACTAACTATTCAAAAACATTACCTCGATCTGGTAATACCTTACTTTAAGTCACTTCAAGGAGAAATTATATTTCAAATTAAGTTTATTCGTACAAGTTTTGGGCTATTCCCATTGTGAAATATGGGTTTTATCATTATATTATAGATATTTTATTATCTGTTAACTATGAGAAATATTTCATTTATTATTATTTCTTTTTTTATATAAATAGTCGTTTCTCACTTCTACTTTCTTGACTTATGAAAATAGAGAAGGTGCTATAAGATGATTTCATATTTAAAAATTGTGTTTTTGCAGTATATGGGTAGACATTTTCCTATTAAAACATTCTGAGAATTCCGAACAGTTAAGAAAGAAAATCGTCAACAGCAAAATTATGGTTAAATAAAATCCACTTTACTGCTCTTCTAAATCTTGAATCGTCATCTTAAAAGGTCAATCTAGTGATTTAAATTTTACGATTTTATTTTATTATTGTATTAAAATCTAGATTCGGTGAGTGATTTCCCAGAAATATGATTCTAGAACAACCTACCGGAAGAGCTAGACGTGTCCTTTTTAATTTATGACATTATAATTTATGAAATTAGTATGTTAAACAGAGAACGTTTATGTAAAATATATTTGTCTATTATTAAAATGTAAATGGAGCTGTTTAGAGTTAGAAAGTGTTGGATTTATTGTTTGTTCGATCTTTTTTTTTATGTACATGTTATATTTTATGTTTATAAAATAACTTTTATACATAAAAAACGCTTAAATAATCAAATAAATCACAACTAGACCAACATTCCTTGAAGAGGTGGGGAGGAACCCGTTATCAGAAAAAGTGTGATTTGACAGTCCCAGCTTCATATTTAGATTCCAAAACGGGGAGGATGATTGGCAATACAAATCTGAGTTCAGTGATTGCCAAAATTAGAGCCAATTGCTTAACTACATAAAACAAGTAAACTATTCTTGACTAGACTTTAAGATGGATTCTAAATTACTAGAACGTAGAAACAATTGTGAAGCCAACAATTTTGTCAATTAGTTCCAAAATGATTACTGGATGAGATAGATGTTATGTCTGATCCACTGTGAGCGAGCTTCGGCGTCCACCATCGCATGAGGTCGGAGGGTTGCCTCGCGTGTCCGGCGACATGCAAGCCCAGGATTGAGATTGCAACTGGCCAAAGCCATTTCGTTGATTGGAAAGACGAGCCAACCACCCCAGCAGACTACTTATGCAACATGGGTGCCATCCATTACTGATATTTTTTTAATCCTTTGCGTGAACTGAATATCTAAACTCCACTAAGGACTGACTCATTTCACCCCTGTAGCACTTAAAATAACGTCATTAGTGAACGGTAGTAAAACAAGCCTACAGTATTGAAACTATGTATCTCCAATGTCATTCACTGAGCAAGAATGTGTATGAGTGGGAAAGTCATACCCCTGTATGTGTATGAGTGGGAGATTCATACCACTGTATGTGTATGAGTGAGAGAGTCATACCACTGTATGTGTATGAGTAAGAAAGTCATACCCCTGTATGTGCATGGGTGGGAGATTCATACCACTGTATGTGTATGGGTGGGAGAGTCATACCACTGTATGTGTATGGATGGAAGAGTCATACCCCAGTATGTGTATGAGTGGGAGAGTCATACTACTGTATGTGTATGGGTGGGAGAGTCATACCACTGTATGTGTACGGGTGCAAGAGTCATACCACTGTATGCGTATGGGTGGGAGAGTCATACCCCAGTATGTGTATGAGTGGGAGAGTCATACCACTGTATGTGTATGGGTAGGAGAGTCATACTCCAGTATGTGTATGAGTGGGAGAGTCATACCCCAGTATGTGTATGAGTGGGAGAGTCATACTCCAGTACGTGTATGAGTGGGAGAGTCATACCCCAGTATGTGTATGAGTGGGAGAGTCATACCACTGTATGTGTATGGGTGGGAGATTCATACCACTGTATGTGTATGAGTGGGAGAGTCATACCACTGTATTTGTATGGGTGGGAGAGTCATACTCCAGTATGTGTATGAGTGGGAGAGTCATACCCCAGTATGTGTATGAGTGGGAGAGTCATACCACTGTATGTGTATGAGTGGAAGAGTCATACCACTGTATGTGTATGGGTAAGAGGGTCATACCACTGTATGTGTATGGGTGGGAGATTCATGCCACTGTATGTGTATGAGTGGGAGAGTCATACCACTGTATTTGTATGGGTGGGAGAGTCATACCCCAGTATGTGTATGGGTGGGAGAGTCATACCACTGTATGTGTATGAGTGGGAGAGTCATACCCCAGTATGTGTAGAAGTGGGAGAGTCATACCACTGTATGTGTATGGGTGGGAGAGTCATATCACTGTATGTGTATGGGTGGGAGATTCATACCACTGTATGTGTATGAGTAAGAGAGTCATACCACTGTATGTGTATGGGTGGGAGATTCATACCCCTGTATGTGTATGAGTGGGAGAGTCATAACACTGTATTTGTATGGGTGGGAGAGTCATACCCCCGTATGTGTATGGGTGGTAGTGTCATACCACTGTATGTGTATGGGTGGGAGAGTCATACCCCAGTATGTGTAGAAGTGGGAGAGTCATACCACTGTATGTGTATGGGTGGGAGAGTCATACCACTGTATGTGTACGGGTGCAAGAGTCATACCACTGTATTTGTATGGGTGGGAGAGTCATACCCCAGTATGTGTATGGGTGGGAGAGTCATACCACTGAATGTGTATGAGTGGGAGAGTCATACCCCAGTATGTGTATGGGTGGGAGAGTCATACCCCAGTATTTGTATGAATGGGACAGTCATACCACTGTATGTGTATGAGTGGGAGAGTCATGCCCCAGTATTTGTATGAATGGGAGAGTCATACCACTGTATGTGTATGAGTGGGAGAGTCATACCCCAGTATTTATATGAATGGGAGAGTCATACCACTGTATGTGTATGAGTGGGAGAGTCATACCCCAGTATTTATATGAATGGGAGAGTCATACCACTGTATGTGTATGGGTAGGAGAGTCATACCCCAGTATTTGTATGAATGGGAGAGTCATACCACTGTATGTGTATGAGTGGGAGAGTCATACCACTGTATGTGTATGGGTGGGAGAGTCATACCCCAGTATTTGTATGAATGGGAGAGTCATACCACTGTATGTGTATGGGTGGGAGAGTCATACCCCAGTATTTATGTGAATGGGAGAGTTTATACCACTGGATGTGTATAGGTGGGAGAGTCATGCCCCAGTATTTGTATGAATGGGAGAGTCATACTACTGTATGTGTATAAGTGGGAGAGTCATACCACTGTATGTGTATGGGTGGGAGAGTCATACCCCAGTATTTGTATGGGTGGGAGAGTCATACCACTGTATGTGTATGGGTGGGAGAGTCATACCCCAGTATTTATATGAATGGGAGAGTCATACCACTGTATGTGTATGGGTGGGAGAGTCATACTCCAGTATTTATATGAATGGGAGAGTCATACCACTGTATGTGTATGGGTGGGAGAGTCATACCCCAGTATTTATATGAATGGGAGAGTCATACCACTGTATGTGTATGAGTGGGAGAGTCATACCCCAGTATTTATATGAATGGGAGAGTCATACCACTGTATGTGTATGGGTGGGAGAGTTATATTCCAGTATTTGTATGAATGGGAGAGTCATACCACTGTATGTGTATGAGTGGGAGAGTCATACCACTGTATGTGTATGGGTGGGAGAGTCATACCCCAGTATTTGTATGAATGGGAGAGTCATACTACTGTATGTGTATGAGTGGGAGAGTCATACCACTGTATGTGTATGGGTGGGAGAGTCATACCCCAGTATTTGTATGGGTGGGAGAGTCATACCACTGTATGTGTATGGGTGGGAGAGTCATACCCCAGTATTTGTATGAATGGGAGAGTCATACCACTGTATGTGTATGGGTGAGAGAGTCATACCACTGTATGTGTATGGATGGGAGAGTCATACCCCAGTATGTGTATGAGTGGGAGAGTCATACTACTGTATGTGTATGGGTGGGAGAGTCATACCACTGTATGTGTACGGGTGCAAGAGTCATACCACTGTATGCGTATGGGTGGGAGAGTCATAACCCCAGTATTTGTATGAATGGGAGAGTCATACCACTGTATGTGTATGAGTGGGAGAGTCATACCCCAGTATGTGTATGGGTGGATGATTCGTGTCACTTACTCTGACATAAAGTAGGCTATATTAAACGCCTCCACTAGGACGTCCTTATGTTTTATCCTATACGTGTATTTCAATAACTTCTGTATCCAATGAGATATTTTGATTGTTATGTCTTTGTCTTGAAGTGGCCAGTATTTTTGCTGTAGTTAGTTAAGAGGCACGGAAGTAATTACACAATCTAGTGAATAACCTATTGCAGTTACTAGAGAACTGCGAGTGTACACGATTTTACTGTTGTGGTGTGTTTCGACACAATAGCGAAAAATATTATTCAAATGACAACATTAAGCTGTTTTCTTTGATTATTGAGGCTTCATATAAGTATTTATGGAAACAATTTTTTAAAAAACACACAAACACATGTATTACTGTAAAGTGTGGTTGTTATATTTAATCATGCAAGATTTCAAATTTCAAACAATAATAAAATAAAAGAAATTTTAAACTCAATAGTTATTTATAGCAAATTGTAATTAAATGGAAATATATTATTTTTCGTACACCCTAAGTTACCATCGTCACACAGAGCAGCGTGTGACATTTTATAAAAATGAAACAGTAAGCATGGCAATGAAGGAACTTTTTCATCACAATCAAACTTTTTACAATGCAGACTGTTTGGATGTAGTGGATTTTTTTAGTAAATTTTGTATATTTTGAAAAATCTAACTCACTACATTACAACAATGAATTAATTAAAAATACTATTGGAGCCGACTTATCGATTCTTTTCACTGTTCAGTCATCTATTATACTTTTTACTTAGCCCTAGTTACTCTACTCTTAATGATGTGCTACTACCCTGACTGAAAACAAAAGTCAATTCTACAAAGTAAAAAAAAACTGCTAGCGCAGTGGAATGAATGAGTTAATGTCGAAATTTTACAAATTCCATAGATATTGCATATACTTATTGTTATTGACCTATTTATTATTAAGACGCCAATTGAAAGATATGGTGAATATGGATTTTGAGGGACGTAACTTTGGAAATAGTAAAGTGGAGTCCTAAAGAGAGTTAAAATATTCAAATAGCTTCTAACTTTCCCACATATACATGCACTGGTAGCGCAGTGCTGTAATCCAGCTACTTGGGGACAAAGTGTTTGGGAGATTGTAGGCGATAGGATCTATGCTCGGTCCTCTTAATACCAACACGGCGTCCGCTCAATGGTTGCTATCGACGCGGACACTACTAGAGAAGTCTGGGGTGTCCATGTTGGATGGTAGTCAAGGTTCAGATGTTGTGTGGGAAAGAGAACTGAGTGTCATACTTGTCAGCTGAAAATCAGACCAACACTACGTGGTTCGGATTCCAAGTAAAGCTGTAGGTCTTATAGTTGCCCTGGCACTACAGCCAGTCGTACTACAAGTCAAACTCAGATAGTAACAATGACTACACTCGTTCATCTATACTCATCACACTCACTCACTCTTCATATTCTCTCGTGTCTTTACGATCGGCGTCTTAGAAATTAATGATGAATAGTTTAATTAATACTTAATTAAATGTTAGGCCTTTCCACGTGTCACGGAAACAAGCAAATGTTTTGGACAGACAGAAATTGAGACATGGTTTGTTTTTCAATCACTAGAACTTGAATAGTAAATTTATGCAAAATGTTCACTATTTTAAGCAAAATATATGTAAACCTTATATTTTTTTCTTGCATATATCTCTTTTTACAAATAAATAAACTTCCGTAAGTTTGTTTGCACAAAATAGGCGAAGTAGTGAATGGATTCACATTATATTTGTACATATCCTTGAATTTATGATAAGAGTGTTTACATATATTTACATCCTAAAAACTTTAATGGGAAACGGGGATTTTCAAGCATTTCTCAACCTACCTACATTTCAAACATGAAAATAAGCGTTAGTGTTGAAAAAGTGCTACTGTGACCAGCTGATATATGTACACATTGTATCAAAATAATATTCTGTAAGTTTTTTTCTATGTCCAGACAATTGTTTATTTACTAAACAACTGTGTCACTTTATTTAAGACAAAATCAAATAATAGGTAGGCTTTATTTTCTTTAATAACTAAAGTAAATAATTACGACATATAATTAGAACCGTCTGAGCCACAGTGAAGGTTGACCAGAAGAAGCTATAGTTTTATATATAAATGGATGGTTATTATTATTCATAATACTGTTAGGACCTCTTCCGTTCGTTCACTACTACTACTTTTTTTATCGCAATTACGGTTAGGTTAGTTTAGGCTAGTAAACTTGATCACAAATTGGTAAATCGAATGATTCACTTACCGCCGAATGCACTCTCCGTGTGTAAGTTCTTGGAAAGCGATAAGATAAGGCCAGAGATATCGGATTCCTAGCGGATAAGGGATACCACAGTAGACGTAAAAATGATTGGGGAACAGTTTTTAGAGCGATAGAATATTTATCAAGCGTTAGTAAATTAACGGAAAGAAGTATAGGTAGTTTTTTCTTTTATTATAGGTAAAAATATCCATTCTTTTACACCATAAACCAACAGTTTTGAATACTAATGCTTTTTATCTCAGATATTATATTTGAAAATTCCTATTTAAAAACAGTAAATCAATTTTGAGCAGGTTTTCCAAGTGAGGTAGTCTGTTTGGTTAAGAATCAAACACGCACATACGAGCTTTCTGTCTGGTCAAACATAAGTACACTTCCTGCTTTAATATTGACCGAAGAGTAATGCCTTTCTCCGAAATGGAGAAAATCCGACAAAAAGTAAGAAAAATGACTGCCATTGCATCCCGAAATTAATATAACTTCCATAGGAATGTGGCGACCATTTCATTAATCGAAATAACTTGAACCTCGGGGGACCATATTGTCTCCACGACGCTCTCTTTGAAAAATACCCTGAAAAATTGAAAAAAAAAGATGGAAGGTGTCTTTTATTAAAGGTGTATTCTGACTTGGAAACAATTTACTGAGTGGTTGGAAAAACTTTTAATTAATATATGTATTTTTACAAAAGTAGTTTGTTTTTCGTTCAACATAATAGTCCAAACGATCAGCAAATGATACTTTTATTGTATTAACAATGCAAGGACCGAACATATCTATTCTAGGTTATGTTTATGTATACGTACTTTTCTATGAGATTAGACTGTTCATTTTCTAAATTTTAAATTACGCAGCTGTGGAAATTATAATTACATTTCTTTACGCCTAACCTTGATTTGTCCAAAAATAGTAGGAGGGAGGAGGGTTTGAATCATGCAATAAAAAGGAACTTATTTTGCATTTTAAACTGTTTAATATATAGTTTATTGTCGCTGCAAAGTCACAGGTTTGTTTGTCTCTCTTATTGCCATCTCTTAGTTTAACATTTAAAATGCTATATCTTGGCCTTAACTTAGAGTGACAAAAGACATAAATATACATTTTGAAGCAGATCAATCACATAAATATAAATATTATGACAATGCTATATTCAACCCCCCTTCTGTAGACACCACCCCTCAGGTCAATGATTACCGAGACGGCCGCAGGCAGCGCTGTCGGCGCCTCAGCCTGTTGACCGACCCACTAATGCATTGCAATTAACATGTATAATTAAATGTAATGGATTCAATGATTGGACCACCTGAGCCCTGGTGGACCCAGATGTGGACCTCTGAGGAATTAAAGGATTTCTAATTCTGGACCACCTTAAATAGAGTGTTGAATCTCAAAGACAACTTTTAGTATTCTGAATTCATGATATTTTAGTTCGTAACTCTATGTAAAATACTATATAAACCCTTATATCATACAAATGCACAATTTCAAGAATATACAGGGTGTTTCTTTTAAAACGCAACCTATGATTTGAAATGGGTTGAATTTCAAGACAATATTGTACATATAATTAACAATACAAAGTTAATACAATGAGTTCAGAATAATGTTTGAGAGCGTCTTGACATAAAAAAAAAATATTTTGTTTCAAAATATTACTCCACAATAAACACTTTCTGGTATTTGCTCGAAACCATTTTTCTAACCTCAACTTAATGACATTGCACGAACCCCAAATAAAGTGAACAACAACGCAACTATGTAAATCAGCTGATAGCTAAGGAAGAAGAAGAAACAGGGATACCAACCTATGAACTTGTAATTATCTTAAAAATTTATTTTCTGTACTTGTAAATAAGGTTGCGTTTAAAAGAAACTCTCTGTACTTACCTATTTAATTGATAATAAGTATAAAAATGGATATTTCTCTGAATTCCAACACAACTGTCCAATGTATCTTATTCAAAATCATATGATACATAAATTTGGTGTCAATCACTGTTTTTTTTTTTTTTTTTCTAAGAGTGAGAACACAGCCTATAACACGGCATAGGAGACAGACAAGAGAAGAATGCGTATAACTGACAATATTATCCAGATCACAATCTTGAGAAAATCCGAGAACACATGCTAGAATACAGCCGATAACGCAGTTTAGTGTATGTAGAACCGACAACATTCTCTAGAACATATTCTAGAGGACATCTTAGAACAAATTCTAAGATAACGTATTGTAGAGTACGTAGAACTGACAACATTCTCTATAACACAATATAGAGAACAACCGAGAACATATTCTGGATTACAGCCGATAATGCAGTCTAGATAGAGTACGAAGAACTAACAACATTCTCTAGAACATATTCTAGAGGACATCCGAGAACATATTCTGGAGTACAGCCGATAGTGCAGTCTAGAGTACGAAGAACTAACAACATTCTCTAGAGCACAATATAGAGAACAACCGAGAACATATTCTGGAGTACATACGATAATGCAGTCTAGAGTACGAAGAACTAACAACGTTGTCTAGAACATATTCTAGAGGACATCCGAGAACAAATTCTAGAACACAGCCGATAACGCAGTCTAGAGTACGTAGAACCGACATTCTCTATAACACAGTATAGAGGACATCCGAGAACACATTCTACAACATAATCAAGAACACAACAGTTGAAGGAAATTATGTTAACAGAGAGCTAGATTTTTGTACTAAAAGGTAATAAACCTTTGGACAAGATTGGGACTCTATTGAAATATTACAATTAGTTGTTTATTTATACCAATTACAAACATACATAGAATATACAATATACCCTGTATTGTAAAAAGCATTCCTACTAATTGAAACTATCCAGAAATTCGTTTGTTACACTTTCGGCAACTTGTCTTTGTATTGAGCTGCACAAAGTTTGCCTTTGAACCAAACACTGCCGATAAACCATTGATCGAACGACTCAAGTGCTCGACCAGAAATTGAATCAAGGACGAGTGAGTTATAAAACCGGAGTACAGGGGAAGTGTAATTAATTAATTAATCTGCGATGATCAAACAACAGACCTCCCTCCCCCTCGCCGTGGGTTCCCCTCACACCCCCTCACTCCAGCATGTGTGAGTTACATATTCCCGGCGTGTAGCCCGTTAAAGTCCAATCGGCCGGCAGATCGAACAGCACTGCTGATTGCCCAGCGGCTCTTTCCACTCAGATTTCCTCTCGCACACTCACAATTTCCGGATGTCCGGAAATCTGAGAAAGGAATACGTAACATGTATATGTAAAAGTTAATGTAAAGTATTCTTATACTTTACATTAATGCTCACTGAAAAGCTAGTGCTGGAAATAGATCACTCACTTGGACTCATTTGTGGATACTCAAAGAATGTATAGAGGACAGTTTTAAGGAAGATGGTTTATTATAGAAAAGTAAATCAATCAAATATCCACGGAAGAGTTTTGTTGTTGTTGATCGAAATTAATTATATATAAAACAACCTAAAAGTTCGTGAACAAACAATTAAATCTGTTCAGAGTTTCGTCCTACCGAGTTCAATTTTTGTAAATTGCTGTTTAAGGTTTCTAGAATATTTGAATAGTGACATAATAATATCTAAAAGAAGTTTAGTAAATTCAGCTATTTAAGGTTGTATAATCTATTGATTAAATAGTTAACTTCGGCAAATAAATATATTTACAATTTACCAGCATTATTTGCAAGTGTGACGGTTCAGTAGAAAAGGCTTCTGGCTGCAGAGAATAAGTTCTAAGTTTCAAATCTCTAACTGAGCTGAAGTACGTCAGTCATTGAATAGATTTCACACACAGGCTTGCAGTCCATGTGAGCTGGCGAATAGATGAAAATAAATATTTTGTTATGATATATCATCTGGAATGTTCACGAATCTATTTTTGTGGAAGATTTTGTGAAAATATCAAACCTCACAAAAACTGGGGCTTTTAATTAAAATGTTCGTAAAATGCTTTCTTATCCTGGATCTCTGTGGTTTACTTTCAACAACAACAGGACATTTGTGTCTGGATTTTTATTTTATAACAAAATAGATCTAATAAAAATATTTTATTTTCGTAAAAGGTCATTAAGTTTTAAATTGTAATCTCCAACCATCTTTATACGCATTGATGGATTATTTAGGTTCTAATCTTAACAAAAGTGATGCACAAATTTTTTTTGTATTAAGATTTCGAGACGAGACCAACTAAAGTAAGGTGCCTGGTAATAACAAACTTTGCCCAGACATATATATTCTAGGAGTTTTAATATATGAATATATACTTTAGGACGGTCTTGGATAAGTTATTTTCATGGTAAACTTAATGTACATTAACATTGTGGAGTGATTTAAACACGGCCCTTATTAATTTAGTGAATCTTAAGTTAAATCATAGTGGTGAAAAATATTAAAGTTGTATAGTTATGCAATATCTGTTATGTCCTGCTACAAATTACTGTTTCCTTGCTACACAGGATTGTGGTCTTTTTTTTTTTTTTTTTTTTTTTTTGTAGTTTGTGGACTGTCCGTTAGACAGTGCTTCTATCGTTTGTGGACTGAGCGTCGTTGTCAGGCCCTTAAAATTTCCTTAATAATATTCAGTGTGCTTAGTCTTCGTTTATTATATTTCTTGAAGAGTATTAAGTTGTACTTTTATTCGGTTTCCAATAATCATGAACGGAAGACTTATCACTTCACTACTCACTGCAAGTTACAAGACTCAGAAACGTTAACAGTCGGATGTTTTCCGTGCACCGGCGCGTGGAGAGAAATGAAGATAAAGTGAATGTTAGAAGCTGATTTGGTGAGAAAACAAAAGGACCGGAGATAAGGCCCTATTGTTTGTTCTTGGTGTGGGGGAGGGGGTGCCCCATGTTATTTACTGCCCCTAGATTTCCACAATGCTCCTGGCTCAGTCAAACGCCTTACTGTCAACATTGTGCGTGAGAAACGTCAACCCAACTTGGAAATGTGAATATTTGTGTACTATAATAAGTTCCACGTTTAGTAGTAGTACAACTTATGGACAACTGAGTTTCATATTTCTACTTGACTGAAAGTGTAAATTTGATTGCTTCTTACTCAACGATAACTTACTTACATTGTTGGGATGAATATTATCTATTATCATAAGTATATTACTACCACAAGGTAAAAATTCACAAGGTTAAAATACAAGGTCCAGCTTCAAGAAAACACCGAAGAATTTAGTCGTAAAAATTTCCATTTAAAATAGCAAGTTTTCTTTTTTATGACTGGTAAAAATTGAGGTTAACGATAAAGTTATTTTCATGGTAAACATATTATATATTAACATTACGCAGCGATTTAAACACGGACACATTAATTTAGTGAATGTTAAATTAAATCATAATTTTAAAAAAAATATATAATTATCTAATACAATGACGTACTTCTATACACATCAGACTACTGTTCCATTTCCAAACAAATTCATGATATTTTGTGTAGTTTGTGGACTATACGTTAGGCAGTGCGTCGAGCGTTTGTGGACTAAGCGGCGTTACAGTTTTCCCTATTCTACACAAAATATAATTAATTAGTTATTATTTGTCCTGCCCTCAAAGGCTGCTCTAAATTTAGTACTCAGAGAGACTTTCAAAAGGTAATTCAATTTTGATGTAGCAAAACGATTCCATTATTTTTTATTGTTTTTGTCTGAATAGCGAATTTTGAAGACATGTGGCTTGAGTCGATTAATTTAGCTCGGAAGTTTGAAGAGGTGTCCCTAAAAAAATTTTCTATTTGTTTTACTGGGGTTGGGATCTACACTACTATCACAATTAATAAAATGTCTATATGATAAGTTCTGTCTGACTGCTTCGGCGAAGGTCTCGTATGGAAGGGTGGTTGGGCTGGATGGTGGCGTCTCTGTATTAGAAGAGGTGCCCATTGCGTGAGGACGGCCGCTTACGTCTAACGTGGGACTGTTAGAACGTGAATGGACACTCGGTTTTATTGAACTAAAAATGGAGTTAACACTCGCAAGTCAAAAGTAGACTCATTGTGGTACTTATAGTGACTCATAAGCAGGCGCGTATAGTGATATTGATCCACCCGCCCACCCATACAGGTACAGTGGTATTGACGGGGTGTTGTTTAGGCTATCTAGTTATTTTGGGTATATACGTAACAATAAGCTAATTTTATAACGAACTCAAAATCCCTAATATGTGCTATATGGTCTCTCAGAGCCTGTCATATCTACAATGGAGGGCTAGTGACCGTGCTATCTAAGGCGTTATAGATAGTACAGGTTTGAATCCTGGTCTTGACTAATCAGTTTTTATGAGAAATATTCACCTTGTACATTACTTTTTCTCCCCCTTACTCTGTCTGCTAAGTTCCTCGCACATATCAATAGTCTATGGGGAATAGATAGAGTGAGCTTAAAAAGGAGACAGGATTCACCTTTTAATTTATACAAAAAAAATATTAAAGCCTGTAAAACATGTAATATAATCAGAAATGTAATGTAAAGCAGGGAATCTTGATAAAAATTT